>OZ016502.1:10093916-10137550 GCA_963966595.1 Physocephala rufipes
ATTTTAATATAGCAAAGTGTCAATAAACAAAGAGTAATAAAGACATAATAAGGTGTCAGTCAAAAACTAGTTAAGGTGCCAATCAAAAACTAAATAAGGTGCCAGTCAAAAACTAAATAAGGTGCCAGCCAAAACTCAACCCTTATTGTAGTATTAAAAAAACTAAATAAGTTATCTGCATTCTTAGTACTGATCTGACATTTCTTGCTTTCTATAAACTCTTGAGTGCATACTAAACTGTTTCCTCACACTCTTTCGGTTTGTGCATACTAAACTGTTTTGCATTGCTTCTTAAGCTATTTTTGCAGAATAAAAAAGTATTAAATAATAATTTTTTTTCCTATAATTTACTTAAATTCGCGTTATATCAATATGGCGTGTAAATTCCAAGGTTGCAAATTGAGAAGTGATACCGAAAGGATGCTGTCTTGCTTTATATGCGATGATGACTTTCATATTAAATGCGTTGGTTTAAATGGTAGTATTGTGGATAAAATTGGTGCTGAAGGTGGTTTACGCTGGTCATGTAATAAGTGTCGGCCAATTGACGTTGACATTATAAAAATATTGCGACAAGCGCGTTTAAGCTTCCGAGAAGTTGAAGGTGATCTAAAAGCTCTTCAGCTAAAGTTAAAAAAATATGAACGATTTTTTAACGATTTTAAAATTTTGGAAGAAACTTCACCAAAACGAAAGCGATCCTATAGGAACCTCCGCTCACAGTCTAGTGCTATTAAAGTCTTTCCCTCTCATCCATCGAGAGAGTCTCCCTCTCTAATAAATCTTCTAAGTCCGGCTATAAGTGATACTGATGTATCTACAAATCAACTACCAGATATCAATGAAGCTGTTCAGCCGCGTCCTGATGCTGTTATAGATGCTTCAATGGGATCTTATTCCAGTGCGACTTCAATCAATGTACCTTTATCCAGCGCACCAGTAATTACAGTTTCTTCAAATAGTATTAATGCTATTCCGATGTCCTCTGTTGATCCAAACCTTAATCTAAACACGCTAAATGATTTTTCTGTGGATTCTTTGGTGTCTGTTGCATCATATTCTGCTATTACCGCTAATGGTGCCATTCCTAAAAAGTTTTCTCCTGCTGTCGCTATGATGCCCATTGCTTCATATCCTGCTGTTGCCGCGAAAGTTGCTGTTTCACATGAGTTGGGATTTATGGATGACAGTATATCTATTACTAAATATAATTTTTCATCTCTGAAACCTTATTCTTCATTTAACATATACTTACCAAAGCACTTAATGGATCGTGTACTTAATGCACAGTTTTGGCCGAAAGAGGCAATTATCCATGAATATGTGTACAGGCCTAAAACTGACATTCGAAATAATAAATATAATTCCTCTCGACGTGGCACTGCTTCAAAAAACTAGATATTAATTCCCTTAACATCATCTATCAAAATGTTAGGGGTACTAATACAAAATTGAAAGATATATTATTAAGAAGCCTTGATATGGAGTATGAAATAATTGTTTTCTGCGAAACTTGGCTGAAACCTGGCATCTTTAATTCTGAAATTTTCACAAATAAGTATACTGTTTATCGGAAAGATCGAGTCAATTCACTCGTTAACTTAACCAGAGGTGGCGGTGTTCTTGTTGCAGTAAATTCTCAATATAGTTCACGTGAGGTGATCCTGACAGAAGCTGCTGCTATTGATTTTTGCTGTGTGCTTTTTAAACTATCAAAATTTAGTGTCTATATTACCTGCTCTTACATCCCACCGAATTCTAGTGAAGATATTTATAGAAATCATTTCTGCTGTATTTGTAAAGTTGCAAAAATGCTGTTGAATACGGATCGTCTCATCGTTCTTGGCGATTTTAATTTACCTCATGTAAATTGGGTAAGCTGTGTTGATGATCCGATAACCCTATCACCTGCATCTGAGGATATTAGTGGATACAACTTTCTAAATGATTTGCTATCGCTTGGTCTATTTCAAGTAAACTATATACGAAATATGAATAATCGCCTACTGGATCTTATCTTCGTTGATGATAAGGATATTTATGAGATTGTACGTGCTCCACCTTTTGTATTACCTGAGGACAGTCATCATCCGTCGCTTAATATTAAAATTGTTCATGGAAACTGCTATAATTCTTCCTCTATGGTTTCTTCTCAATCAAGTGGAAAATATGTTTTCAGAAAAACAAATTATGCAGCTTTAAAGGATAATTTTCGCGCAATTGATTGGTCAGCTGTTTTATCATTGAACAATTTTCCTTCATCAATGAGGTTGGACTTGGCATTGAATTCGTTTAACTGCACTTTATTGGAATCATTTAAATCGGTTATACCAATGAAGCAATTTTCGAAAATTTCAAATCCGACTTGGTTTCATAAGGATTTACTGGCACTGAGGAATTTTAAAACTAAAAAGTACAAAATTTACTGTAAATTGAGGACAGTATCAAGCTATGTTTTTTATAGAAAAGCGTGTTATAATTATTACACTCTTTGTAAACTTCATTATAATATCTACTTAGAAAAAGTGAAGTCTAACTTACGTTTCGATCCCAAGTCATTTTGGAATTTTGTCAATTTGAAGCGGAGGAATGGAGCTTACCCCTCGCATATGAAATATGATCAATGTGAATCCAGCGATCCTGATACTATTTGTAACCTGTTTGCTGACTTCTTTAAACAGTCTTATTCTTCTACCGAATACAGTTCAACTTGTTATCCATATCATTTTCCATCTGGATCTGTTAATCTACCTACAATTAATGTTGAAACGGTACTTATCGCCTTAAAGGGTATTAAGCTGTGTTATATCCCTGGCCCTGATTGCATTCCTTCATGCATTCTAAAGTTTTGTGCTGAGGAACTTGTTAAGCCGATATCATTATTATTTGAGCACTCGCTACGCACTGGATATTTCCCTAATGCCTGGAAGTCATCATATATTATCCCATTGCATAAGTCGGGAAATAGATCTGACGTAAGAAACTATAGAGGTATTGCAAAACTTAGTGCGCTTGCTAAAGTATTTGAAAAGATAATTGTCGCTCATATATCAAGAAGCGTAAATACATTAATTTCTCCGGCTCAACATGGTTTTCGTAAAGGAAGATCGACAACTACTAATTTGTTAGAATTTGTATCTAAAACTTTTAATGGTTTCAAATTCTCCAAACAGACAGATGCGATTTATACAGACCTTAGTAAAGCTTTTGATGCTGTTAATCATCGGTTACTTATTTTAAAACTGGTCTTATTTGGTTTTTCTGAGATCTTAATAAATTGGATATCATCTTATCTTAATAATCGCTTTCAAAGCGTCTTATATAATGATATAACATCGAGTAAATTTGCTGTCACTTCCGGTGTTCCACAAGGTAGCCATTTAGGGCCACTGTTATTTTTAATTTTTATTAATGACTTACCAACAGTCATTAAGCATGGAGATATTTTGATATTTGCTGATGATGTGAAGCTATTTTTATCATTCAACAATGAAGATTGCTGTCACCTCCTTCAAGAGGATCTTGATTCTATGGTTGCTTGGTGTAAAGTGAATTGCGTAAATCTCAATTTAAACAAATGCAAGCAAATGTCATTTACTCGTTCGAGCTTGATTACTTTTAACTATGCTATTGGTGATTACAATTTGGAAACACTGGAGACTGTTGATGATCTTGGGGTAACTCTGGATCGTAAACTTCGATTTCACATGCACATAAGCCGTATTTCTAATAGAGCTTCATGTATGCTGGGTTTTATAAAACGCTGGGCAAAAGAATTTAAAGACCCTTATGTGACAAAACTCTTATTTACGTCATTGGTTCGGCCACTACTGGAATACGCTTCGCCGGTGTGGAGTCCACATTTTCGCTGCCATATTTCAGAAATCGAATCGGTTCAAAAACAGTTCTTGCTTTTCTGTTTAAGAAACTTACATTGGGATTCATCTTTAAGACTACCATCATATGAGTCTAGGCTCATGCTCATAAACTTACATTCTCTCGCTAACCGGAGAATAATGCTAAATTCAATGCTCATCCTTGGTTTGCTGTATGGAGTTACTGACTCTTCATATTTATTAAGTAACATACATATTAATGTTCCTGGCCGCTCTTTGAGAAGACACGAGTTTCTTCATTTGACATTCTGTAGATCGTCATTTCTTCAATTTGAGCCACTTCGCAATGCCTTTTTAGATTTTAACTCTGTTTTTACAGTTATTAATCTAGTTGATTCTTTTAATGTAACTAAGAATAAGATTTTGCAATTTCTTTCTAATAGTGTTTAACGTTTTCATATTCAAATATTGTTTGGAAAATTTTTCATTTTTTATTAATAATATTGGCCTATTGAATTGTACTAATTTTTGTATTTAAAATCAACTATAAAGCCTTTAGTTATGGTTTAGTTGTATGAATTTAAATAAATAAATAAATAAATAAATAAATATATATATATATATATATATATATATATATATATATATATATATATATATATATATATATATATATATATATATATATATATATATATATATATATATATATATATATATATATATATATATATATATATATATATATATATATATATATATATATATATATATATATATATATATATATATATATATATATATATATATATATATATATATATATATATATATATATATATATATATATATATATATATAATATATATATATATATATATATATATATATATATATATATATATATATATATATATATATATATATATATATATATATATATATATATATATATATATATATATATAATATATATATATATATATATATATATATATATATATATATATATATATATATATATATATATATATATATATATATATATATATATATATATATATATATATATATATATATATATATATATATATATATATATATATATATATATATATATATATATATATATATATATATATATATATATATATATATATATATATATATATATATATATATATATATATATATATATATATATATATATATATATATATATATATATATATATATATATATATATATATATATATATATATATATATATATATATATATATATATATATATATATATATATATATATATATATATATATATATATATATATATATATATATATATATATATATATATATATATATATATATATATATATATATATATATATATATATATATATATATATATATATATATATATATATATATATATATATATATATATATATATATATATATATATATATATATATATATATATATATATATATATATATATATATATATATATATATATATATATATATATATATATATATATATATATATATATATATATATATATATATATATATATTATATATATATATATATATATATATATATATATATATATATATATATATATATATATATATATATATATATATATATATATATATATATATATATATATATATATATATATATATATATATATATATATATATATATATATATATATATATATATATATATATATATATATATATATATATATATATATATATATATATATATATATATATATATATATATATATATATATATATATATATATATATATATATATATATATATATATATATATATATATATATATATATATATATATATATATATATATATATATATATATATATATATATATATATATATATATATATATATATATATATATATATATATATATATATATATATATATATATATATATATATATATATATATATATATATATATATATATATATATATATATATATATATATATATATATATATATATATATAAATTTTGTGCTTTAATATTAATTTTTTATATATGAAAATTTTTATTTACATTTTTATTATAATTTCAAGTTTTACCAAAATAACCGTAATTTTTTATTTTAGTAAGTTATCTTCTGTTTTGAGATATACTGTTTAACCTTACTGATTCCACTTTCATTAGAATGCTTAAAATCTAAAACCGGTCTGGTCATATTTCTACCATAGCAATTTTCTGCATATAAATAACTATCACCTAATATTCTCTGTGCCTGCATTTCTGTTCCACAGCTTCATCATTCGCAGTCGCAGTTGAAAAGAAAATATTGCATGTCATAAATTAAAGACGAACTATAAAACGGAAAACGGAAAATAATGTTGAAGCATTAGATATCCCTGAATATTTCTGCGGCCCTGCTTTTGCTGATTATAGTGATAATGATGATTATGGAGATGGCGAACTACGCTGCGTGCCCGTTGCTTGCTTAACGTCTAATGTGAAATGCGGTAAACATGAAACGTAGACGATGAAAACGCATAAACTTAATCAAAAGCGGGAAAACACTAAAAAATCATGTTTCCACCTCATTAATCAAAATGTAAAGAAGTAGAACACACAGACACACATTTATATATATCTTTATACAAAATGATAATTCATAGATCAAAAGTAGAAAAGCCCTTCCCTCCATTGGTTTCTCCCTGTTCTGCGTTTGAATAACGCAATTTGTTTCCGTTACCAGAGCAAGTCATAATTTTTACTTTAGCTTCTGTAATGATGATTTATCTCCATCATCAATTTGTGCCCATGTTCGCGTGTATGTGTTTTTATTTGAGATTGAAAAAATGAATGAATGATATTCAGGATGCTCGTGTGCGACTTAGAACTAATTTTTTTTATAAAATTTACCTCAAACGTACATCGAGTATCGTAAATAATAATTTCGATACCAAAATAAGCGCATTAAAGTATTTCATTTACGCGAAGACACTTGAAGTGAGTTCGTGGGATGATAATAAAAAACTAGTATTTATTAACAACAAATATGTGTAATTGTCAATATGAAAATTATCGTATGCGAAAAAATTATTAAGAAATGATTTACGCATCACATTAAAAGAGATTTCAGATTTAATAAATATGTAATAAATAAATGAGAAACGTATCGAATTCAAAATCAAATACAATAAAACTTCGGCGTGGCCGAAATTTATATACCCTAAGCGTAGAATAAATGTATAGTTTGGTGGTAAAATTGGCTTTTCTTGATTAGTTTAGGTCCACTAACTCAACTTTTCAAAAAAGTCCACACATGGTATAATATAATAGTGTACGTGTGGCGTCCATTTTTGAAAAAGGATTTAATATTCGTATACGAGGATAAAATTGTGTCATTCATATCCATCTAAGAGCGTTGAAAGCGAAATACACTTGTAGATATATTCGTATAAGGAATCAGAAACGGGAGTGATTCAAATCTGAGTTCACCTACTCTCAATGCCACTATCGAATAAACTACCGAATAAAAGCTATCTAGTTATTCGACAGGTCTAACTTATTCATTTATTCGATAGTTTTTCCAGTAGTTTTTAGTAATTCAGAAATCATTCAATGAGTGAATATGCTTCCCAAAATTAGTAATTACTAGAAACTATCGAATAATTCAGCCATTCGCTAGTTCTTGGTTATTCAGAAATCGCTCACTAAGTAAAGACCGATACCCAACTAATCAACCAAGAGCAACGAGTTAGTTTTTTTGATTATGTTGTAACCGCATTCAATGTTCATGTTCAACTCGAATAGATCGAGTGAATCAATGAATGAATAAACGAAAGGAATCCTTCAACAGTTAAAATCTTACCGTAACTAACTATCGATAGTTGAAATTAGTCGATAGTTCCCAACACTAATACCAAGCTACTTATAATAATAAACAATTCTTGTGCTAAGCTTCACGAGATAATCTCTCCCGCGATCTCCCTTATGATTTCAACAGACAGGCAGACAGACAGGCGGACGGACGAGGATAAATCGATGCAGGAAGTCATTCTGATTTAGAATATATATACTTGTGTATACTTGCAACGCCTCCTTTAATGCATGACAAACGGAGGCACAAATTGAATACACCGTTGCTCTCTGGGTGTAGGGTACAAGAATAGAAAAAGATACCGAAGATATGCTTTTCAAAAAAAAAAAAAAATAAATAAAAGGAAAATAAAGAATTCGTTTTCTTCACTTTTATTTAAATTTGACTGCATGTTAAAAAAGAGAAATTAGCAATTTTCGTTTTCTTCATTATCATATAACTTTTTGACTGAAGAAACTACAGTTTATTAATTGATAACTAATTTACTAAGGTAACTAGTTTATGAGTTTCAGATAGTTATAGCCTTTAATTGAGGATTGCTTTTGTTTTCATTTTCATTACTTATAATTACAATCTTCTTATAATTTCGAAGTATCGAAAAGTTAAATAAAGCAAGATGAAAGATGTACGTGAATTTAATCAATCGCGCGATCATTTTATACAGTTTTCCAATATTTTGATTTCTGATAAAGAAGATAAAGGTTTCGCGGTCGAATGCAGGCAGTATAAGATGATAAAAGGCACTGATCTGGACATGTGGGCCACTAAAAGCTTGCGTTTACCGCAAGAAAGAGTGGCAAAAATTCTGCAGAAAATTAAGCCATAACTTGTTCATAAGCATGAAGAGCAAATTTGTCATTCACCTTGCTATTAAAACTTTTTTGCATTGTTCTGTACGAGGTTTTGAACGTTGCATTCCTTTCCATTTAATCTTCATGTAAGTCGTGTCAACCGCCGTCTTATTCGAAAGCAAATGGAGCATTGTATCAACCTAAAAATGTATTATGTAAGTTCGAGCCCTTCAAACGACTTGTAGCTTTCTAATACGAACATTTATTTATTCTTTCCTAGAACTCGATATGTTGGTCTTATTGCCCAATTAGTAATTAATTTGCGTTTCAATGCTATCTGATTTCTTGGCAAATAATTCTTAGCAAATATAAATATCTGATTGTGTAGCAAAGCGAATTCCAAATGAATGCCATCCTCCTTGTCAGTAAAGTTTGTAAAACACACCTTTGTAATTCGTTGTTACGAAGATGTGTTACCTTTTCTTCGTTGTTTAGCATTATTAAATTTTAACAAATTTTCTATTTTGAAAGACATTTATTTGTTTAAAAGTAAAAATAAACTGAATTTTAACAATTTTAACAAATTTCCGCGGAAATATCTTAATAGAGAATAAAATTTATTGGAATATAAAGAAACCCACCTCCTAATTACAGATCGTAGCTCTGCAACTATTTTTAACTGCAAGTTATATTTAACAGAAATGTAAATATAACCAGCAAGAAAGGGCTAGCCGGAAATCCATGCGGAAGTTCTCCATCTCTCTCCAGGAATATTCAATAAAACTCCTATCGGATACTGGGTAAGCGCCTGGAAAGCAAAATGTTGGCCTGGAATTGAAAACTGACTGTTTTTGGTAGGAAGTACTCGTCTGATGGCAATCTTCTTTTATTGTGAATTGAACAGCGTCAATATGAACAGTTTCCGAGCTCGATATATTTTCTTAAAAGAAAATAATGCAGATCGCGAAAGGAGCGTTAATGCGCTATGGGAAAACAATTATGATTAAAATTGGCACAAGGCAATCGCCAGCACTAAGATTATAATGGTCTTTCATTTTTCCGCAGAAGGTAGGGAAAATCGTACATTAAAATATATTATATAATTACTTCCATTTCCACATTAGGAAGTTTTCAGCGTTCGGTTGGTCAAGACTTCGTTCCGAATGTTTCGCAGAACTATGTCAGCCGTTGCGGCGGTTAATTTTTAGACCGGCACTTTCTAAATCTGTGGCAGTTAAATCCATGTACGTATTATCACACTGCTATTGCGAAACTCCATTTACATTATTTTTGTTTTCAGATTTTTTGAATACTTCAGTTCCGGAAGAAATATGGGCCATCGATGGTTCATTCACACATAAACATAAAAGGGCCGCCTCACGATATGGAACATGAATTCCTTTACACTAAATATGAATAGGAATTCCGTAAAGTACAGAATTTTTATTTTTAAATTTAATGCAAACAAATAAAAGGAGAATAATAAAAATAATTAAGTCTTCTAGAGAGAAAATTGGGAACTATAAAATTTTTTTTTAAAATACTTGAGTGTAATTGAAATAATCCTAAGCCCGCTGCATACAAAAAAGAAATACATGCACGTTTAGTAAATATGCACACAAAGTTGCGCTTCTCTATATCTTAGTAGTAAAAACTATACAAAAATTGTTGCTGAGCCCTTAACCAACTTGCGGGAATTTAACGCTCAACTAAGAAGACAAAGACGCTCAACTAAGACGCTCAACAAAGAAAAGAATTTTTTGAGATGTTTTTACATACATTCGAATATGCAGAAATTCATGCCATGACTGACGTACAAACGCACATACATTCATTCACTCACACTTTCTCATTAGTAATTATTTCTACACAAGCAAATTGTGCAGAGCGTGAAAGATTATGATAATTCATAAAATCTTGAAAATATGAACAAAATGCACGCGAACGAGGTGAAGAAGTCCTTCATGCGAATACGTTTCACAGTCAATTGATCGCAGAAATGAATGTGATGACGTGACGAGTTCCACAATGCGGCAAATATACGACGTATTTACGTACCTTCCAACCACAGAAAATATATTTAGAAATTTAAAAAAATAGAAGATTAAGGAAATGGTAATAAAATTGCTTATGAATGGCCCTGAATGAGGAAACGCAATTGTGGTTGAAGGCAAGAATAAATTCAATAATAATTCTAAAACATTTGAGAACAAATAGCGGAAATTCCCAAAATTAAACGGAAAGAATGAAGGAGGGGTATTATTATTACTAGAAGAGGCGGTACCTTTAAATTTGTTTTAACTTGAAAGATAAAATTTTCAAAAAAATACTAAAATTTCCTGCGAAAATGAACTAAAAAAAGATGTAGTTTTAAAAGAATATAAATTAATTAAAATGGATTCCGTAAAATGCCAACCATAGATAAGTGCATATACAATAACAAGAATTATACCTTTTTTAACAAAGTCAAGACATAATTCTAGCAGAGTGAAATCCCAGAAATATTGACCCTACATTTACCATTTTTTTCTATATGATTAACGAATTTGCGACATTTCAACCAATTTGTTTCATTTGCACAATAATATACAATAATGATATGATCACCAGCCTGTGTTTAAGGAGATGATTGTAACGTACCTGAAATTACAGTAAATGATGTTGCAATTGCGATTGACATTTCCAATATCTGCCAAAAAGTGTGATAATTTCTGATCTTTACCATGATATTGATGTTAATCCTCGCTTACATCTTCACATCATTTGATTCTAAAAACACCACAGAGACGCATTAGCTTCACAATATATGTTTGACATGCATATATTGAAAAATCTTTTACTCTAATATTCTATGATTAACCAAAGAGACCATTAAGAAATCATATTTAGAATATCAGCCAAACGACAAAAACTTATTCCTGAATTTTGAAAACTAGTACCAATTGTTTTTTGGTAGGAGTCATTAAGGAAAAGTAATCTTCAAATTAAATGAATACAATTGAAAAAGTAATAAAAATATATAAATTTTTTAAAATTTTACTTGCCATAACTTATTTTTTTAGCGCCAGTTTCAAGATGTTGCCTTTTATCCTTTTAAATCCTCAAATTTATTAAAACATGGTTTTAGTATTAAAAGTAATTAATAATTATCATTCTTTATTTTCCTTTTATTTCGATATTTTAATAAAAGTAGTGACAATAATAGTTTTCCATTTTACAGTTTTGTAATGCTTTGTAAAATGTCAAGAAAATATACTCGAAACTTTTTTGCTAATTTCGTTTCCTTTGTTATTTCTTGTGAGTGAATGCGTAAAAGAATTACATACATTGGTCTACCAAACACAATCATTTATTAATTTTAAAACATTTGCTGAACCACCGCAGGTATGCCATCTATATTTTGTAAGAGAACAACAATAAAGTAATGGAAAAATCATAGACTGTTTTTCTAATGATTATGATGAAAGGGATTTCTTTCAAGACTTATTTTTGTAGTCTTTATTGCACGGAAGATGCATTAACATTTTCTGTATCGATTTTGTTTAATCAGATTATTCTATGTAAACGCAATTGTCTATCATGCAATAACATTATCGTACAGAAAGCGGCTGTAAAATTGTAATATCATAAAAACCGCGGAAAATTTTTACTTCAGACCTCTCAGAAAATTGAAATCCCATAAAAGAGGAAATAAAACAATAACACAAAATCGCGTAAGGTATGAAGCCTCAAGAAAGCGACGATTTTGCTTACGCAGCAATGCAACATAAAAAAGAGTAAAAAAATTTTAGAGCAAGGGATTGAACCGTGGCATTTGCAGTAGGGGAATAGCAATAGGGCCCTTAGTTGTCTTCTTCTTCTTTTTATTTGCAGTAGCGGATATCGTTATTATAATTTGGTTCCTTATTTAGTTGGAAACTAATAAGGAAAGTGCCCGAAAGACCCGCTTGTTCGTTCCTTACTTTGCAGATACCGAGTTGTTTATTATAACTAATACTTCTAGTGTCAACGCGGTCTGAAAAGAGGTCCCTGCCATCATTTGCTGCAACTCTATCTCCTTTCTTCTTCTCCTCCCCTTGTTTTTCCTGTTTTCCCCTTCCACCACTGGCGTTCCGTTGGTTTTAAATTCAAGTTTAATGAAGCGACAGCGCATTAAATTATTGCTTTGATCCCTTTCCTTTTGTCTGACAGAATGCTCTTCATAGGGTTGGTGTTGTTTTTTGTGATAATACCGTGCAGTCCGTGTGGAATGAGCACCACAAAATTAGATATTTATTTTCGTAATTAACCGTCGAATGGAACGGAATAGGCTTTTAAAAAATACTCAAAAATAAGGATTTATTAAACTTAACCCTTTAGCGTCTATTTATAGATCAATACAATTTAATGGATTAATAAAAATGTAATAGTATTTGTGTTTAATTTTATTGCTTTAAATTTTTACGGCTCAATATATACAAAAATACAGATAATTTCACAATTAAGTGGTACCGCGTTTTCCTCAAAGGGATACTTGATACTATTTAGAGCAGTCTGTTGCTAATTTTAACCGGTGTCACTTTAATCCGATTTAGTGCGAACTAATACTTCGCGGCGAAGTAACCGATTCGCGATGTGTTGAAAGAAAAAATATCCGGCGCAAATAAAATAAATTGAATGAGATCTTACGAACCCTAGAATAAAATGAACTCATGCCACTAAAATATAAATAAGTTGCGAAACTCATTTACGACAAGTCTGATAAAACGCAACGAAATCGACTGCAAGCTGTTTAGCCGATAGTTGACCGACAGGCGGACAAATACTCGGAATATCTCTTAATTAATTTATTTTCTTCCACCAAATAAAATGAAACGTTTTATGCGCGTTAGCATGCCATACAAAATTTACCCATTACGGTGGGTAAAATTTACCCACTAATTCAAGCGGTTCAAGCCACTGAAAGAAGATAGTTGCCGAAGGACCCCTATCGCTCTTTTCAGAACACAATTTACATGGATACAATTTCAAATTAGATATTTTGCATATAAGGACGAAAAACTTGCAATTCATTTTAACTAAAATGCAATACTATTTCTCACCAAACTTCATCCAATAGTTTTACGTCAGAATGCATTTCTTTTGAGGTCTGTCTCATCCTATTTATCATATGATATCTTATACCTTTAGTGGTCTTTTTCAGTGCAGGGTATGCGTAGAGGATTAAAAGTTAAAGAGCGAGAAACCGGACTAAACTTAAGGCGATGTCAATAATATATTCCTTTTCTTCGTCTGTGAATGATATGGGACCTTCTTTTCTTGTTTAATTGATTGAAGTCAATTCAGCACGTGCTAAAGACCTTCAAATGTACTACTGTATCCTCAAATTACTCAAATGGAGTCCTATTTTCTTCTCAAAATGCTTTCCTAAATCGATGCTTACCCATCTCGTTTAAGGGATCATCTCATTCCATGGGAATCTATTCAATGAAAATATTAAATATATTGACAACATG
This sequence comes from Physocephala rufipes, assembly GCA_963966595.1. Lineage (NCBI taxonomy): Eukaryota > Metazoa > Arthropoda > Insecta > Diptera > Conopidae > Physocephala > Physocephala rufipes. Next base: position 10,107,940 of record OZ016502.1, read on the forward strand.
TTTCGTTAACAAATACGTCCTTTGGTTTGGTTTTCGATTGCTCTCATTCGACAATTCACGGTGAGTGTAACCGACTGGAATGAAAATCAAACCAAAGATATTTTATGTAAGAGACTCTAAACGCTTTCACAAGAAGCTGTTTCTTCGTTTTTTCTCATTCGTTTTTCCTTTCTGTGTCTTGTGTCGTTAACGAGATGTCATTTCTTCTGGTATATGTCAGAATTATATAAGAATCCGCTTATGTAAGCCACAGACGGCTATCATCGCCATCACTATCACCACTGTTGACCGGAGGTGAGTACGACTTCTAGGGGCGTATATCATGTCACGCCTACTCAAGCCAAGTTGCTGCCTCGTTGAGAATATGGCCAACAAAGCGGCGGTGAAATGAATTTGTTAAATGAGCACATAGCGTCAGTTCTTTGATCTCTTCATGCTTCGCTTCTAATTTGATTATAGCTGCCAACGACAGCGGCGGCGACAATGTGAAGGGTCCCGCTTCGAGTAAATGTCTCCTCGAGAAAGTTGAAGTGACATCAACGCACTTAATGGCGCGTTGAATGTGCATGGAAAGGACAGGGCAGAACAGCGCAAGCATACTCCGGCAAATAGGTGATGACATTCAGAAATGATTTCGTTATAGTCATTGCCGTTAATGGAGCTGTTCTTGTTACTTGGTTTGCTTTTGTCACAGCAAGGAAAACACAGATGTACGATTTGAGATGAAAGAAAATGGACAATAATTTATTTTGACGCCAAGTTGGAAAGCAACAAAACGGTCTTTACAAGAAATAAATATTCTCGAAAAGTGGATTTACGCAATTTCAAATTAAAAGAATAATGTTGGTTTTAACAAATTATCCTCACTAAAAACCGTAGCGTTTTATAAACGGGATAGAGCAGAACCCAAAGGATTTTTTAAAAATTTTCAGCAATATTATCGCTATAATTATAATATTAAAAAGTTTATAGAGGAGAATATTGATAGTAGCTAAATTGACGTATTATATATCGAGAGAGGACACTACGGGGAACAAAACTTACATAAAAGTTTTACTTTTCGCTATTAGTATATATACTGACGTTCTATTTAATGAGTATGACAATACTTTCCGAGCCGATATTTAGTATATAAAGTGTCATAAGCTGTGAAGTAGAAATTTAGCGTACTGAAGATGACAATACTTGCCGCGGTGGAAGGCCGCCCTATGCAAGCATTCGTGCGTACACATTCGTGCGTACACAAATGGGACAACTTGCTGTCCTAGGCATTGAATTGATCGAATTGACCGAAAATATATATAATATAAATTAATTACTGAGGATTGTCTAATGAAGTGTATATTTACTTACCCCGAGCCGTTATTGTCGCTTTAGTACCTAATAAATACAACTATTTTCCCATTTTCGACGGCTTCCTTTGCCAAAATAACACTTTAGTAGAGCAAAGGCGAAGTAGTGTCTTATCTCTGATGGTCCTGAATTGATTTAAAATTTTGTGACTGTATTTTTCCCTTTCGGGCATTTATTGGTCGGGCAAGTATTGCCGTGTAATTTTGGGGAAATTTTTATTAAAAGATATTGGAATGAATTTCCGTCATCCCTTGTCAAATTTGGTTTGGAGACAAACCGTTTTCAGCGATGTGCCATTTTCAGTGTCTGATTTCGTTCAAATTTTTCGTCGCCTTTTTAATTGTTGCGAATGTTTCGAATGATTATTCCGCAGCTTTATCCTTCTGCACTTTATTGAATTGATGAATGTCCCTCTTGTGCATCACAGGCTCTTGGGAATGAGCACAACGGGCCTTTTTAATTTCATGTTTGTCTTGATAATTCAATTGTTGTAACGCGAGAATTAAACTTCACAGCCTTCCATTGCTCACATTCCCAGTTGTGCGCTCTTTATTCAATTTATTGAGCCATCGCAAATAGTTTTTCGCGGCATTTGTTCGAAATTCGATTTGATTTAATTCGATTTGAGTTTAACTCGATTGAATTTGTGAATTTTCGGGCAATTTAAAATTACTAACAAGCAGAATAAGGATCACTTTTTATTTTTTAATACTTGAAACCATAATCCCACTAAGTTTTGCCAAATTTTATAATCGAAAAAATATTATTTTGCCATCCCAAGCCTACTTAGCCTACCTTATTTAGTAAATTATTGAGTAAAAAATGTTTTGCAAAGTGGTCTTTTTGGGCGTTTTCAAGACATGTTCTGATTAGAAAAACATTAATGTCTTAAGAAGTTGAGAAGTTTTAGAAAATTAATATTAATGTAATGAGGATTGTAATATAAAAATGGAATAAATTATACATTCATTTTTAATATCCGATGATGATTGATAGGAAAAACCTCGTGCAGATTTCTTATAACAAATATGAAAATGTGTATCATCTCTTAATCCCAACGTAGTTTTTGTTTCGATTTTCATTAGAGAACAAGTATAAATTTAGGACCAGCCGAGGTACGTTCATTCTAAAATAAGGCGTGTTAGTGATTCTATTTTGTTTGTCGTCAATACTAGTTTCATCTACCTTTAAATTCAAAATGAATTTAAATAACTTCTGCCGTTAAAATTTGACAGTTAAACGCAAATGTTTTGGCGCCAAGTGGTAGGAATTTAAAATATTCAGTGAAAAATAGAAAAACTACTACATATAGATGCAGCTTTAAAAGTGCATTTCGATATATTCGATCATAAAAGAATGCAAAAAAATGCATTTAATCCTTTAGAATTTCTTGATTTCTGGATACCCAACAAACTATATTCCTTTGCCACAATATCTCGGGATTTCTCGGTATTTTGTCGCTTCGGGATTTATTAGTTCGGGAGGTTTTACCAACTTTAGATAATCATTTCGGGGTTTCCAACAAGCACATAACATAATTATTTATTATAGGCCTCGGGAACATTTTCGTGGCCTGGTAAGATAGTGTTGTCGGTAACGCTATGTTTTTATTAAAAGTTTTTTATATTATCTGATTAAATTACTCTGTTGCTACCATAATTACTCCATGCACACTTTAAACCAATTTTGCACAGCGAACAACAGAATTTTGTCTACCTTCACGCGTATCCATTTCCGGCGTATGCACTTAGTGAAATATCGAGCTCGAAGTCTCATTATATCATATTTCAAGGCAGCCAAGGGTCCCGTTTCCAAATCAAGAAGCATACAAACTACTAAATATCTTAGAAACAAATTGCTTCAGAGATTATTCGAAGCAGTACGTGCATTTAAAAGGACACAAACAAAAATAAAATAATTTTAAGAGCAGGGTTTAAGAGGTCGAAAGCAGACTTGTCTGACTATCTGCCTGTCTATCTGTTTGTCTGCTTTTGTGCTGGCGTGCGATAATAAACATGTCAAGTAGAAATGAAAAGTATAAACTGTTGCCCTTCGGTGTCACATTAGAGTGTGTGATAATTTATTTGTTTACCCACATCGCACATGCCCCAATGTGCATACTTATGTCTGTGCACATTTGTATGTATGCCTGTGAATGTAGATAAGCCTTCTGTGTGTTTTTGCCGAACGTCCGGTATATAATTGAGTTCTCAATTACTTTATCCTAAAGAAAAGAAACTGGGTGGGTGTCGTTTAAGTAATCCTGGCTGACCTTTCCTGATATCTCCTGATTTTCCCTCAAATTTATCAGTTGCGTGGTGTTGGTGTTGTTGCTGTGAAAATAGATAATCCTTAATACTTCAAGAAATAATTCTGAATAATAATTAATACAAATTGTCTCTCTGTAGTTTTTTCTGATCCCTTTTGAAATATGCAATATTTTCAAGATATGGAAATATTTAAAAAGTATTCTTTCAAGTGCTCGATTTACAAAAGAATCTCTCAGTACTCTAAGGGTCGAAAATTCCCAGAAGAGTTTTCAAAATTATTTTAAGTAGACAGGAATTAGAATATATTTTGACAAATGTGTCGATGGGTCCCTTAGCAAAACCCATTAAAGCAAAACCATCAAATAGATTCTTCGTTTTTTTGTCTTAACCTTTCAAATAATTCTTGAAAATATCAAATGCTAATTTATTCTTCCTGTCACTCCCTATAAAATTTTTCTAATTGAGACGTACACTGGAATTTGGGGCCTGGCTAACTGATTTGTTTCTTTTGAAATCAATGTTTATTTTTATAAATATCAAAATAATTCAAAAATATTTAAATATGTTTGAAGGCAAATCACCAATCGGTCGGTCACCCCTTATAAACACGATGTGAGACTATGCTTATGCAGATTAATTCTAAGCCATTTCAGGCCACTGTTCCAACAAATTTTCTTAAAGTATTACGAGGACGTTTGAGAAAAGAATAAAATATTTGCAAATTCTCGAATAGAAAAGGGATGCAAACGACTATGAAAGAATGTGAAAAATTAAACCTTCCGCTCTAATGAGACGGGCAGAAGAAACAAAGGAAAAACAGAGCGAATGTCGAACACAAATAAAAACTTTAACTAGAAAAATGTAAGACAGAAGAGAGAGGCAGAGCGAGACATAGAGCATGAGTAAGTTAAGGGCGAAGATGCAGAAATCTTAACAATACAATGCAATTGCAATTATTACGTACAGCAACAACAAGAACGACATATTGCAGCTGACAGCGGCCATCTAACGCCCTCCACACCGCATTGCACCCCATTCCAACGGTTGCAGTTCCTGACTGCTGTCAACTGCTGTTGGAGGGCTTTTCAGTGCTTATCACATTGTCACATTTTACAAATGCTGATCCTGATTGCTTTCATTATGGCGAGTGCATTGTTTTCCTTTCTGTTTGCAGTTGGCAGCACTTTCTACTTTTTGCTTGGTCTTCTTTTGCGAATTCTCTGGCAACGACAACAGACAACGTGCTATAGGATTATCACAACACCAAAGACAAAAACAATAAAACCATTTGAAATGGTTGGGTTCGTTCTCATACCGCCGCCTGAGAAAAATGGTACTAGTGCTGGTCGGTTTTATTGTCAAGTAATTTGTAAACCATGATGATTTATATTTTCACAAAAGTGACAACAATAACAACTGGAATCATGACAAAAGAAATGTTATCATGATGTCCTTTCCTGAAATACGAAAAGCGGAAAAAAATTTCTACCATTCCACAGAAGGTCACCACCTAAAAAATAACCAAACGCAATCATGAAGTAAAAATGACAAATAAGGAAGGAAAGAAACTACAAAAAATGTCTTTCAATGGAAGTGGGGTTTAAAGCAGAGAAGAGATTAATGTCCCAATTAATAGAAAAAGGAAATACTTTCCCGCTTTGGATTGGTCTATACAAGATGACGATATTTCCCTACTTATAAATTTTGCAACAGTGGGACAAATGCATACACAAAATACACAAATAAAAAAAGAAGCAAAATGACTCCTGATGATGTAAGGAAGAAAATACCCCCAAACTGCAATCAAATTTTGCAATTGACTCGAACAAAAACTGCCTTCTTAAGGTTTCAATAATTTATGGACTACAAGAATACTTCCCTCTAGAAACAAAAACAATTTAAATATTACCCTCTACATGACAGTAATTTCATCTGTCCAATAATAAACTCATTATAAATGTGTCTGAAATGTCAATCAAAAGGTAAAGTCTTTACAATGGCAACAACAACAACAGAAACAGAAGCACAAACAACGCTACGGAACGACTCCGAAAGGGTCGTAATCAACGAAGCAGCTAAAACGAGCCCCTTCAGATTCAACCTTTAATACATCAGAAGCATGTAGGTAGTACCGACCTTTCTAAACAAACTCTCTACACCTCTCGATACTGGTTTGAAAACGCGATGGATGTTGAAAAAGTGGCACGAAACGACTCTAGAAGTGCCCACAGCCTGACGTGTTAGTGACAGGCAAGTGATTCACATTATTACGAGGAGCGGCATACGGCATAAAGTGAAGAGGTGATGAGTGACGCGTATTAATGGCAACAATTGCTGTGTTCGACTACAGACTCATTACAGAAAAAAGTCAAACGAAAACTTCAAACGATTTTTTTTAAGAATACGCAACGGTCTTAAATGTTCTAAGGTAATACTAATGTGTATGCAAAGCATATAACGAGTAATAGAAATGAAGTAAATGAGGGGAGAAAGTTATGAGAGGAAATGTGATACAATTTAAAAGACTTGCCTTGAAGAAAAAGGGAATTGGATTTCGTAAAATTCCATGAGTTTTAATTATTGGACTTAAATTAAACCATCCTCTGATGCCGCATGTGTCATTATATACTGGGTGCTGCTTTTAAAATTTTAATAACACCTCAAATTGATAATAATTTAGATAAAATTATAAAGAAAAATAGTTTTCAGGAGGAAAATTAATTTCAAATAATTACACTTTTCTGCGCAAAATAAAGATCACGATCGCTGTTTCCAAATTATCATTCAATTAAAAAAAGCACAAATGTAAATATGTATTAATTTATTCTCGAATAATATTTTCGAATATTCACTCCCGGTTACACCGCCACCATTTACATCGGCACCCTTTTTTTACCCCGGTTATTCACACCTAACATGATTATATCTCTTGTTTCTCGTTTCGTCACACACAAGTGTCCTTTGTCACGTTATATTCAGAATGGAGTCATAACTTTTCTACGCTTATAATTTCATTCGGTTCTTAATTATGAATGTTCGTCGGGGATCGCTCTCTTTTTTCATGCGCTTTTTTCTTCCTTAAGCTTATGAACAAACAGGTGACACTCAAATACCGATTTATTTGACTGCATGCATTTTTAATGCTCACAATTTTACAAACATGTAGGGATCATGAGGAGTGTAAACGCTTTCATCAATTCGAATCGGTTCGAATTAAATATAATAATGTCTTTGCTAATTTTTACGACAAAATTGAAGCAATAAAAGAGAATAAGCGAAAAGGAAGCTTTTAGGAACCTAGAAGTCAAATGAGTGAGGGATTATTAAATCCGATCTCAATAAAAAATGATTGAGTAGCTGAAGCAAACAGATTTATGAAAATAATTGCAAGAATATGGAACGAATTGGAACGAACTTTACTTTTGGAGGCATGAAATGAAATTAGTGTGTCCGAAAATTAATGTGTCTGAAATAGTGTCCAGTGGTTTGTTTTCCACAGAAGCCGTTCTAGCAGCTGCCATTCGGAATCTAATTTTTATCTCTGACATAAAAATTGAAATTTAACGACTTTGATTTCAGCCGGCGCTATAAATTTTAAATAAATGACAGCGAACAAAGGCATCGGTGCTTTTCATTGGTATTTTGGCATGTCCACACCTTGAGCAGCGGGAAACAGGAAGCAAGAGTTAGGAGAGTTAGGAAGAGTTAGGAGCTATATCAGGTCAAGTCGAACGATAACTATAACAGATATTCAAGGTACTCATATCGCATAATTTACATACGCACTTGTGAAAATTGACAATAACAACGTAATGAAGCTTATTATTTTTCTACCGTACTCTTATTAATCTTAACTGTGTTGTTGCTGTTGTTTTGTCGTTATTGTTGTTGTTCCTCATTACATTGCCACCTTTCGTGCTGGTTTATTATGTTAACTTCGAATTTAGATTTTTCAATTTTAAAACAGCAGACAGCTATAAATCATGTTTGAATAAAATTAACTATTCCCTGAAATGAAAATATTTCAGGCCGTCTCCGGACCAGGTCGCATGCAAGCACGCACGCACGCATGCGATGGGCTAGCAATTGTTCGAACCGAACGTACCGAACCAAACGGAATAACAAGATTAATGGATATTGTATGCGCATAAAATTAGTTGGCATTGTCTTAACGGCCACTTGCCTGTTCGGTTAATATAATAAATCGAATTATGTAGGACGTCGTTGTGCAGAAATGAATAATCATGATGTTGATTAATATAAAACAGTGACGGACAACCGCAATTATTTGAGTCTTTCCTCGTTAAGCGAATTATGATCTGCGAGTCAAACTCCAAGCAGTCTTTTCGCTGCAAATATCAAATGAAAGGGAGATCGACAGAGTGTGAGAGTTACAGCAAAGGAGAGACACAACGAAAAAGAAACATAGAAAAAAGGACAGAAGTAGTCATAATGCGCACATATTGCTTTTTTGAAAAAATGAAACTTTAAATGCTAAACTACACTTGCTATTAACAGTCTAGGAAGAGGAAGGGGGTGAAGGGACAGGGGTGGACGAAAGTTAGTATACAAGTAGCCTGTTAGAATAAAAAACTGGCCACTGGTCCTTACGAGTAATCTCAGTGGGGTGATTATTCTTCAAAATGGTTATTTAAAGGACATAACAATTTTGAAAGAAGCACACATAGAACAAGTCGGGTTTTTTGGTACTCAACATTTATTCAGATTACGTTTTACTGACAGGGTTAATGATGTTCTCCATCCTAAAGTAGAACTCTCTAGATACATGATCCTTTCGCTCCTCCTGAATCGAAGAATGCGCATTAAATTTTTAGTTTGCAACTGATTTCTGTAAATCACATATTGGAACAAAATGTACTATGTGCCCTTCAATGTCTTGTGATTAATACCTGGAGTAATTAATAACTGGAACGATCTTATCGAGCATCGACTTCAAAATACAATGCTAATTGTTAAGCGCCTCCGGAAGTTGTTCCTACGTAAAGCTTACCAACATAAAGCCTTAAATCTTGGTTAATATTTTGACGTTACCACACTATGAAATGACTTTGAATGGGCGGTCCCATTAAGTAAACAAATTTTCTACGCCCGCTGCCCAAATTCGTGAACTTTGCGTTATAGATTAAAAATGTTCAGTATTTCTAAAAAATATGTCCATGTTTCTTTAATTAATTCACGTTTTTTTTAATTACAGAAATATCAAGAATGTTTATAATTGAAATATCTTTGGGGACGTCCTTCTATTTTTTATATCCGCCCTGTGGAGATTTCTAGGTATTGTTATCTATTGAATGCTGAATATATTGCGACCCACAAATTCAACCCTTTACTTTTCTCTTCATATTATTTCCCAATTTTTATAACCAAGACTGATTTCACCAGACTTGAGAGAGTTCGATGACAACTCCTTTTTATTGTAGTAATAGATTTTTTAAAATATTATCATATTTTTTCTTGTCGTGTTCTTTAGCCTTGCATTTCGTTATATTATTTTAGTCACTTCTACTCGTTTTGAACCGATTATTATTTCTCTATTTCTTGCTCACCGCAAAATGTAAAAAAGAATACAAAATGGTCCATCTGAAGAAAGAATTAAAAACAACACAAATCCTTTCGTTCGCCTTAAACAATGTTTGTCAGGACGTTGGCAACGGCAAGGGTATTTTAGGAGGGTCCTGGGCCTGTTGATTGCCGTGCCTTTAGCGCTTGTCTTTGCTGTCTGTTCGCCTGTCAGTTGCTGCCTAAAACAAGCAACATCTTGACGTGAAACAGAAAAAACACCAGCTCGACACGTAATTGTTGTTCCGAGTGTATTCACTTTACGGTATTATTTTTGCGAGTTCGCGCCACTGCAAAGGTCTGCGTCATGCTCAACTGACAGCCATTACTCGCAAAGACGTCATGTTGTTGTACTCGGTTGTAAACGGGTGTGTGAGGCAGGTGGTAAAGAAGACAGAAAGCAGAAAGCAGAATAAGAAGAATAAGCAGAAGAAGAATAAGTAGAGACGCATAAATCTCTTTCATAGCCGCTACGAGAGCGAAATATTATTGCATAAAGGATACGCTATTCTAACGTGCAAGGGCGACGGATGGATGACCAAGCAATGAAGAAGACAAAGCAAGGTTTTGTGTGGCGTTGGCACTCGCGCCGGAAGACTTACTACGGGTGTAATTTGAAATGAAAATTAATGACATGTAATCAATTTTCCCAGTCAACGTTATTTGTTAAGTTGATGGCTCCAGGCTTCTCTCTTTGTCTCTGCCTTCACTTCATCCACCGCCAACCAACTAAAAACGCCCACCCCGGTCACATCGGTGCTGGTGGACGGACACTCGATCATTTGTCAAAAGCAATGAATTCGGGAGCACATTGAAAAATTTCCTTCATACATTAAGTAAAAAATACGAGGGGTTGGTTGGGAGGGTTGGAATCGAGTGGCCAAAAGTAAAGAACGAGCACAGAGGATATGCCTCTTATCGAAAATTTCGGTTGAGGAGAACTGAAATGTGCAAAGTTGTTTTGGCACATTGAGCACCCGCAATATGTTGGCAAAAATTTATGATCCACAATGACTTTACAGCAAAACAGAACTATTTACAGAAATGTTTTGGAAATAAATATGAATTCTGGTAACAGATTCTAGTTAAAATACAAGGAGTTTGAACTAAAATATCGATGAAATGTTTTTGGCAAATAATTTCCGGGTCAGTAAAGTATACTTGCGGTAATACAGATGGGAGATGTGTCCCTTGGTCAACGAATTTCGAACAGGATGCCATTAAAGATAATATGATTTTCCTTTAAAATAAACTTCCTCGCGTTTATTGCTCTCAGTTCCTACTGGGGACTTTAGTAAGATTCCGAAAATGATAATTTTCTAAATCTTTTGCTAAGAAAATCGCGGATGGCCTCATAGCAATTTATTCATGAATTAAGAAATTCCTTTGGTTCTCCAACAGTCACTATGAATGCACCGCAAATCTTCTAATAAAATGAATAGCTCATTTAATTTTACTTCTCTCTCACTCCTTTTCTCTGTTTCTCTTTCTCTTTTCTTTATTCCATTACAGTCCCTCTCACAATTATGTTCATGCTTTCAAAAATATTTAGCCACCACCGCACCACTTTCAGCGCTTCCTCGTATGAAATAAATAAATGAGTGAATGACTGATAGTAATTTCAACAGACTAGGTTGACTTCGTGTGCGCCAACCGATATTTCATTTTTTTGCAAGGCACACAAATGGCAAGAAGCTAAAATGAATAATGATAGTAAAGTGCTTCAGCTCCTGACAGGTATCTATGAGTACGTGTATCTGTGTATCTATGATTTAGCTGAGCTCGAGCTGCTTACAAACAGCCAATGAAAAAGTTCAAGAAAGTCCCTTCCATCGCGCATTTTGACTTGACAGTTGAAGGAAAAATTACTTACACTGCGTCTGACAGTCAGGAACAGGCAGAATTTGCCAATAGCCACAATGAATGCTGGCAACAACAAAATCTAATCAGAGGCAAGAAAAAATTGCCAGAGGGTAAAAAAAATTAATGAACAGAGCTCAAAATAATATCCAGCAGTTAATTAGTAATGAGTACAAATGAGCGAGCATCGTTAAGAGTTTAAAGGTCCAACGCCTGAAGTGCAATAATTTATAATACAAGGGGGCAAGTTAAGAGCTGTAAAGGGAACAAAGGAAGATCGCCTGGTCATTCATTTCATGCTTACCTTCCTGTTCGTGCAAACTTTTGATGAGGGCGATTCCTTTGAAGTTTATTGATATTTTAAATATTTTTAGTCCGATCAAAATCTCTTAGATTATCCCCTACACCGGGTTGCGAAAAACTTTCCTGGTGGCCCTTAAAGTTGTAGCAAATACACAAAAGAAGACAGTGAAGACGTCGTACAGGATTTGTCTACAGCCATTTTCAGCTGACTTATAGTCAAAGACTACTCAAACTAGAGCGAGGCCATAAAAGCTGTCACCCAAGTCCACTTGAAGGAACATAAATGCATATAAAGGCGCTCTTTAGTCTATGCTTATGGTTATGGGCGGTGCCATCCAAGTTGACCTTTTGCATGGAAATTTGATGTCATGTAAAGGTGGCTTTCAGTCGCCTTTGACCATTTACATTCAAAGAATGTCAATGATACCTACGCAGCCTCCCCGGACCCACCACCTAATTGGAGTCACTAGATTCTTTTAAATTATTTAAAATTATTTTAAATTAAATTATTTTATTAAATATTTTAAAACTATCCAGACGCATATGGAGTTGACGGGACTGATTCAGAGGATTAACAAGCAATCCTTAAACGGGCTTGAATATAATCTTTATAGTCTCCTCTTTACTAGGCAATATTTCTGCTCTTGTCCTCATAACTGACTAAAGGTGTTGATCAATCCAAGGCTCATGGATTATTCATTGGACACTATAAATAAGTTTTGACTCAAGATGTTTAACGTCTTACAATTTGCCACCAGGCTGCTGATTATTTTCGATGCTCTGAAAGAGGGGCGTAAATTAATGATAATATTTTCGCACAAACGTTTTGGAACGAGTAAAGGACTGATTGACATCTACAACCGTCACTCGATCGCAATCTATCACCTTCAGCAGAAAATGGATGGATGACGGTGACACGTAACGTTTAATCAATAACGTCCTCCATCTTGTTTGCTCGTTTTGGGGTGTGTGCTTTTCTTAATGCTATTTTCATGTCATTGGGCACGAAAGTGAAAAATATTTTCATTTGATTGTCATTGTTGTTGTATCAACATCGTTGTTGTATGTAGTTTTGTGTTTCGTTGTTTATTATTTGGTCTTTTATCGTATCATTTTTTATTGTTTCGTTGTTCCTGAATTGATTATTCTGCTGACTATTTGTTGTATCGTCATAATTATAACTTCTGCTTGATTGATGAAAGCGACAATTTATTACAGTTCGTCCCCTCCTCCCCCTTAGCCTTCACCAATACATTTCGACTTACCGACCGAGCGTCTATCGCAATTTTAAAAAATCGCCGTTTTCTGTTTTTTTATTGACGTAATGAAAGAATGAATGATATACTGACAGAATGAATAAGGCAAAATCTGAAATATCACCTACTCCCACCATTTGCTCGTTTCTTCTGCGGTTTGTGCTAATGTTGTTGGTGTTTCTACTATTGCTGTTGGTGCGATTGTAGTTGTTGTTGTCTACGGTCTGACTCGAAATTAATAGGCATAATAATTTTTTGACAGCTCTGAGGATACCCCACAGGGAAGGAAGGTATAGAACACGCAGCAAGCAGCAAGAGCTGTCAGTTAGAAGGCCTGCCGCGGAAACATTTGACAGACAGGTTGATGATAAATGATGTCTTTCATCGTTGGCTGGGCTGTCGATCATACCGCTTTTCTGGCCCCTTTCGTCTTCTCCGTGTGAATTTGGATGGGTGTTGTTGTTGTTGTTGCCGCGATTGATGCTGATGGTGATAGAGAACTTTTCGTAAGTAATTTCTCCCTTCAACAAGGCTGGTTGAGTTTGAATGCTCTCGTTGTTGTTGTTGTTCTTCTTCTTCTTCTTCTTCTTTCTGCTCTTGTTCTCTCATTGCCGGTGTTAGTTGGTTCTGTCACATCCAATTTTTTTCAAGTGAAGCTTGAAGTTAAGACTGAAGCTGAATCCAAGAGTCTTGCTTAAGAATTTGCTCAATTTTCTTTGGTTCATTTTTCCTATTCGTTGATGTTCGACTCCGTTTCATTCCATTCCGTTGCATACCATACCGTTCTTTTCAACTTTTTCAAGTCATTGTAGTTTTTTTAATAAAATGTTGAATAATTAATTGCTGAAATGTTATGCCATGGCTATTATGATGATGATAATGAAGATCGCAGTTATTAATGATGACACTGAGTGATTGGCAGACATAGCGTCTGATGGTTTTGTTTGCCGCCTGGATGGGGCAATGATATTTCAGCTGTCAGGCTCTGGTTTTTCTGAAAGCTATTATTAAATTTTTGACGTTTTTTATACCTTCTCATTTATTATTTAGCAATGAAACATCTTTATATATATACTTCTATATATCAAATATATATGCAAAGTCACCACGATGCCATTCGTTCCCCAACCGCTTTTTTATTATAATTTGTTGTTGTAACGAGCGACAGAAGGATGAAATGATATAGCAGGTTCCTTAAAAATTTTTACCAAATAAAAATGACTGATGATAATGGACTTTTCGAGACAAAAACGAACTCTGAAATTTTTAGTTTAATACTCCTTAGAGGATAAACGTAAGATTTTTGAGAATAATTTGATTGCCAGAACCATAAATTACAAGAAACAACCACAAAGAGTTTGTATTTTAAAAAAAAATTCTCGAAAAATGGAAAAGCGTTAATTAAATCGGAGTCATTCTTTCGCTTATTAAAACAATTAATTTTTTAGAGAGTGTAACAAAAACTTTATTTCTTCGTGGTCTATGCAACCGTTTAGCATGAGTCGTACTAAGCAACTAACTATCAACTGCGAACAGTTTTACAGAGTAAGAGAGGATAACGGCATAATCATGCGATCTTAATATAAGTATTAGTTAACGGGAGAATCATACGATCATTATGGAAATACTGCCTACAAGAGTTTTTTGAATTGATAGCTGTTTCGTGGCGCCGAGGTCATGCAAATTCAGTAAAAGAAAACTCATTCACACTATTTAACAGCAATTTCATGTCAAAAGCAATTGCAACAAATTATATCAAGCCCGACAAAAAACTGTTGCAGCAGCTGCTCCAAAAATATTGGCGCTCAAAGCAAACACGACTTCAGCAACAAATCAACCAATGAGGTAGAAAAACTATCATCAAACGACCGACTATAAAAAAGAGTAATGGAAACATAACAATAGTCAGAGAGACAGACGGACGTAATGCAACAACAAAAACGCCTGTTACGGCGACGTCGTATTTGTCTTATTATCGCGTTAATTTGCATGCATTCACAACCGCGTTTGTTTTTTCGTCATTTAAATAGTATTTGTATGTGTGCATTTGTGTACCTACACAAGCAATTATACGCACGTCCAAACAAACACACACAAACGCAACTATGCACTTACCTGCAGACGCGATGATTTCGCTCAACTTCCACGCATGCATTCATGCTTCAACTTCAACGTCTACAAGAACGCGGACGTCCGCATTGGCATCACAATCAACAACAATTTTACAATATCAAAACGTTAAGAAAAACAACAATTATAAAAACATCATTAGCCGTGAAGTGACCACTAATCAGGAATTCATCATGTGGCGCAATGTCCTTCTAAGTGCCAACTATTATGATATAAAAGAGATTGTTGTTGTTACGAGTAGTTATGTGGTTTTGGCTTGCCATTGCCGCTGACGTCGGCAAGGCCGCATGTAATCCACTAATTTTTCTTTACATTCAGACATTCATCCTATTATTCAAACTTAATTACCTCCCTCGCTTCCACATAGCATTCCCACCACACCTATCACCAATCTTTCGTCTTTTCCTTCCGTTTACATTACACCAGCTCCGCAATAGGATCTCTTTCTCCGGTAATGTCCCATGCAATATTGATAATTCTCTGCTCATGGCCCATATTGTTCATCAACAAAAGATATTACGAGAGGGGTTAAGATGTAAAATTCTTATTGAAATGTTGTTAAATGTCAGCATGGCTTTTGCTTTTCTTTTTATCAAAGATCAGAAGAATTTTTGAAATTATTGTGAAATTATCGCGAACTTAAGCGAGTGGAATGGCAGGTGCATCATTCTACCATAGAGTGTATATATAGGACCCTTCTCTGCTTCCGACGGTGTAAGAAATAATATTTTATTATTAAACGTTAAACGCTAGGCAGAAAATATTAATTACTATAAACTTTTTTTAAAACTGTTAAATATTTATTTCCTAGAATTTTCAAATTAACCTTTTTTGAGATACGAAAATTTTTACAGAACCATCGTACGGATTTTTATAAAACCGAAGATTTTATTGGCAATGGTTAACCCAGCCTATAATCAAATATATCAAATAGATTGTTATCTATGTGGCGTCTTTCTTCTACTCGAAAGGATACAGACAAAAATTCTCAATTTCTCAAGATCTCACTTCATACAAATTCTTCGTATCATATGAATGCAGCAATATCACTCGAATGCAGCACTGTCTTTATATTAACCCTGCTCAAAAGTAGCTCATTTTCGTTCATTCCATTAATTTTCGCTCGGCACTATATTGCACAGAAATCTCTTCTGTTCACTAAACCCCTTCAGTTATCACTAAGCCACAGCAGTGATAACTGAAGAGGGATTATGCAACTTAATAGTACATATCGCCGTAGAAGTTTCCATGTTTTCAATAATTCTACATAAAAATATTTGTTGATTCTTTTTATAAACACATACATATAAAACCCTTCCAATATGTTAAGGATGCTATATATCGACACAAAAATATATTCACATCAATTCTTATTTAGCGCGTAACACCGGCTACAACAAAGAAGCAACAACAAAAACATGACAGCAGCACATATTCAGATGTTTTTGGAAGAGTTGGTTGCACGTTATAGAAATGCAGTCGCATTCGAGTATTACCGGCGTTCGACTATCTGTGAATGTCCGTGGCTCAATCGTTCCTACTTTCGTTAAAGGCATCTACAAACACGAACCTTGCGTGCAATACCAACATCAGCAACAACAGCGGCAATGCAACGTAAGCAACGAGAAGAATGCAGGCGCACAAATTACTACACATTAACATGCACATGAGCTTATAACTATCAGTGGTATAAGTGTTGTCAGGAGGATCTGTTGGTTTGGATGTAGGATGACTGAGAGGAGATGAATGCAAAAACGGACGGATGAATGAATGGATGGATGGATGGACACAGAAGAATAAATTCACCCAGAATATGGTAATCAAGTTGGAACGAATGCAATGACGGATGAGAGCCTGATGGATAGACACATAGACAGGCAGGCAAATGGTCTGCAATCGGACGAATGGATAGTTTGCTGTTGGCAGGGCAAATAAACAGACACAGACTTGATTGCGAACTGTCAGCGCGGTTGACTGCAGCAGAAATAGAGCTGTTGCTTTAACGAAGTTTCATAGGACGCTGAAGTCGTGGTCGTGTTTGCACACCACGCACGCTCACCACTAGGAGAACAAGCTGCAACCTTAAACATGCTTTCTTAGCAATCTTAAATGGAAATGGCAGCAGCAACGCACCATGAAAAACATTAATTCTGGCACCCAGAAAAGAAGAAGGGTAGATTTACTTGCACCAAGATCTGCCTGCAATGTATTTGGCAAGAAGAAGGCTTCTCCGGTGTAGAGGAAAAGAAAAGGAAAAGGGGGAAAAGGGTAGGCCCCACAGTCATCTACGTGTGTGAGACTGTATTAAATTGCATGACTGAATATTTGAACGAGTGAATGATAAAAGTCGACAGCAGCAGCAGTGAAAGATGGATGAGTGTCCGAAAGTTGGCAGTGATGGAAAGACAGGCCAAACGAGTGCCTTAAATGCCGCTGATTGAACTGGATAAGTGACGGACGGTTGGGCCAGGCCAGGCTAACCGAGACAGCAACTGTCAGGTTTATTTGTGTTGCAATGATGCTTTTCTCTACGAAAATTATTGCAGTTTATTCGCAAAGCATTTGATGAGGATTCAGCAACATTAAACCGAAAACGAAAACATTCTTGAAGGAATAGGGGCCAAAAACAGAACACCATGGTAGTATAATGGAAAAAATAAAGAAATACATTTGTCTGTCATCACAGCCATATCTTTAAAAAGATTTGTTTTGAAATTCTGAATGAATGTACAAAAAACAAGCTACGTCCGACTTATGTTCGGTCGTAACTTGTTTTTTGTGCATTCATTCGGATCGAAGTAATTTGTCATACAAATAATTCTGAATGCCAAATTCCATACTTCAAAACTTGTTTAATTTGTGTTGTTGGAAAATTGTTCTTCCTTGAGAGCATTCTCCAGTTTGTGCTTTTTCTTCAAAACTTCCTTACACTTCCTTGACCTCTCGCCATTAAAAGGTCCCTTTGAGATCGCCGTACGAACTATCAGACTGTCATGGCAATGGAATACAACAATTTTTTAAATCGTAATTATTCACAAAACAAATTTGTTGCTTATTTTTGATACTTTGCTGTTTTTGAGGTCCTCATTCGTTCTAGCACTTTTTACAATAACAAAATATTACTTCGTTGTGTCAAATTATTTATTCTCAGAAAAGTTCAATTATATTATAATTAATCAAGTTATATATACTAACTACTACTAACCATTCGTTATACCGCAACATGGTCGTCTTTAAAATGGTGGGTTTGGTAGGCGGATTATTACCATATTTCGCAATATACTTTAATATTCGTGGGTGAGCTCGAGGATAAATGTTCGATTTCCATACCGAAACTTCAGTTTTTATTAAATTTTTGGTATATGTCAGGAGTGGACGTAGTTCTCGTCCGATTTCAACATAAAACAATTGACAGTAATGCAGAAAATTTCTGTAATTTTTTTGGAGAATATCTCTGTTATTTCTCCTGTTATCGCAATTCCTCGAGACAGACACATGAGCTTCTCTATATCCGTCGCGCCTCCTTCAATGCGTCAGAAACTAGAGAACCCTACCTTAGGTTGTAGGGTATAAAAAATCTTTAGAGCTGTAAAGAAAATTTTCACAAATTGGTATCGAATGTCGCCAACCTTTGATAGAATATCAGAATCCAGAGGCGTATGAAGGCCCCTGATGAAATTCACATTGAATAAAATTCGTTTGTGAAGGGTATGCAGTAAGTGGTTCCGTCACTTCAACGTAATTCTTCCAAAAGTCGTCGTCTGGTCAACTAATTTCTTCTAAATTTACTCTAATTGCACAGAGATTAAAAAGGAAATAAATTTTGTTGAATAGAAAAGCATTGCGTTAATTAATTGCTATTCCGCTATTTCTGATGTATATGTACAATCCATTAGAGAAAGTTTGCAAAATCGACTTTATATAATTCCTTTTCGACCTTTCAACCTTTAAGCTCTTGAGGGTTGTCAAAAGGTGGTGACAATTTGATGTTGTCAGAAGAGATTTATATTCTCCACCATTTCGTATTCCACCATTTGCGTATATTTCGGTTTATATGAATTTTACCGGTTTGTAGGCATTTTTTCTAATCTGCAGGCTTTTATTTTCGCTTACAAGTTTTCCCAAGGCGCAAAATTTCACTGTCTTCTCTTGTCTTCCATAAAGTCATTATTCAATTTTCCTACCGAAAATTGCTCTAAAAAATCTAGTTCAACTCTTTGTTTAGGGGTCTTTGTGATAGGGTCACTTTCAATGCTTTCGAAATTCCCAAAATTTTCCCACTGATTAGGTCGTTATGGACCTACACGTGACAAGGCTGAATGAAACGATCAGTAAAGATCACAACAGTAAAGTAAAATGATATGCTTTATTTTAATGAAATAATATAACGAAATGGTTTGGTGATTGGTTTGAGTGACAACAAAGGCTTAAGTGATTAATAATGGTCAGCAGTGACCGATCAAAATAAATGAAAACAAGTATTTATCCCTGCTTTTGAATGCAAAACGTCCGTAACTGGTTTCACACCTTTGAAAACGCACCAAGTACACCGAGGATCATTTATGAGCGCGTGTATGTATGTGTATGCATGTTTATATCTGGCAGCCCCTCAGCGTAATAAATTACAAGCCTCCTCACACAAAACAACAGAACTGCTTAATGGCTCTTGACAGATTTACTGCCGTTTTTAACTATTTAGCGTAAATCACATCCGCGACGAATCGCATCTGAAAAGTAAAGCTTGAGAACAGAAAGGCAAAAAATAAATAAAATAAAAAGAAACGAGTCGGTTCAGTAGAACACTTTGGATTCTTTTCTGCTGCTGTTTTTGTTTTTTTGTGGTGTCACAAATACGAATTTCCTAAATGAAAACACAAAAAGCTCATAAATTTGAAAGATATGCCATCAAATCCCAAATAAATCATTTACCGGTTGCCAACGATAAAAACCCAGGCAGCCCATGTCGTCTGTCGAATAAATTACGTTATCAACTCTTGAAACCTTTTGTCGCGCTCAGTTTTCTCACCGAGTCAGCTTTTGTAAATGGGATAAAGTTACGATCATAATGGGGGTCGTTTAGTGAGATCTTATAATACCGAAACGTTGCACAATACAAATATTGTACGGGATTACTCAACGCGGAATCGAATAACGAGTGACACAATAAATTTTTATACGATGGGCGTTTAGCCACACCCCCCACTCCTTCGAAATTGCCATCTAAAAGCAAAATTCCTTGAAATGCAAAATATTAAAAAATTAAAATTAAAAACTAAAAAAGCAAAATGAAGAAGAGCTAGAGCTAGATCTGATCTTGTTGACATTCGTACCAACACAATTTTTTTAAAACTTAGGTTTTTTTAGAACTAATAATAATCAAACAAAATAAATTGTCATTGAAATAGTTTTTTGGGCATAATTTTTGTGAAAGATTGTGATCGTGATTGTTCACAGATTTTTTAACTAACAGAAGGAAACGAGTAGGAACCAATGAAGAAACACACTTCTGAAATAAAGTAGGTTCGTTGAGAAAGCGAAGAAGTTCTTCGGCAGAAAGGAGCGGAACAGCTCCCAAACTAAATGGAATTATTCCTAGAATAATGCTAAAATACATAAATAATCCCAAAAAATTTGTGAATTAGTCGAAAATTATTTAACCTCTGATTGTTTTTAGAGGCGCCGTTCACCGCCAGCAACTCAAGGTATATTTGTGCCCTTTTGAATTTTTTTGCCAATTGTTATCATTTTTGCTGTGTCTGTTAACTACCAATACTTGCGAAACTGTCAACCTATATTTGTGCTGACTTTTTTTGTGCTGTCTTATTTTGTGTTTCGTTCTAGGAAGTTACCTGGCGGCATCCTGAAATTCTCTTTTGCTTTAATGATTATTACTTTTTTCCTTTCAATTCGGAAGTCAATAGACCTTTGTTGGTTGCTATTTGCTTGAAAGGCCTTAAGAAATTCGTCTACACCACCGCATTAGTTTCAATTGTTTTTTCCCTTTTCATTCTTAGTGAAGCTTCTCGGAATTTTCAAATTGATCCTTTGATGTACCGACTAGAGTTACACACTGTCGACAGAAAAGGACACAAAAGACAATAAATCTTCGTTCTATCAATATTTGTACAAAAATTAATTCAATACAATGTCGTTTCGCAGCAACCGAAAATTATAAGGCAGAACTATATCAATATTTGTTGCTGGGATCGACTTTAAAGACTTTCCCATAAGGACATGTCATAACATTAGTAGGGTACAAGCCCAGAAGACTCGGTACTTCAAAATATAAACAGATTTCAAAGCTTGAGTCGAATTGAGTTTAGTCACGGCATTTACCCGGAACTCACCGAAATTTGTCCAATTCCAGGGAAGGGTATTCAATCGACTGATGCGACTCATGGGAAATTGAAGCTTTTATGTTTTCGTCACTTCGATTAGTGCGCTGCCTCGTAGTAAATGGATAAATGGAAATGGATGTAGTGACTCGATTCCATTAACACACTTAGCCTGTCTAGTGGGTCGACTATTACGACAGAAAATTGACGAAATCGTGGTAATGAATTTTGATAGCTTTTTACTTTGGACATGCGGCTTATTGTCTACGACCTTCAACGGGATTAAGGACCTTGCCTAAAGCGTTGGTGTCACCAGATTATGAAAAAAATATGATGGGAAATATGTGGAAATTTTTTATTTAGTTTCGCTTTAATTTAGTTTATTATTGGATGACAATTACTAAATGGGATTCCAAAACTAAATCAAATTAAATTTATTTTTTCTTATTGATATTTTAATTTTTCTATTTTTGTGTTACAAAATTCTTCACCCCTACCTCAAATTTTCTTCCTCACCCAGATTAAGCAATGATATTATTTCTATGGGTTCATTATTTCACTTAATTAAGCGGCAAGTTATAACATTTCTTCTCTCTTACGTTTCACACTTTGGATAAATTATAGTTCCGACCTGCTGCTAACTTGGTGGCTTTAGTGATTGTTCATGTGCTCAACACTTCCTTTTAATCCAGTGTTTACACGCGTTCCAGTGAGCAAGCGTTTTTTATAACCGGCAAAGCAAGTTTAGGTGGAAAAAGTGCTATTGCAAAAAATATCCGAGGTGGAAGTATACGATATAATGACACACGTCGTTTTTGCCGCCGCCTCTGCAATTCTTATTTGCTTCACTTTTCTTTGTTCTCTTCTAAATTACTTCTGGTTTTTTGTTTTACGTTTACTGCTTTCGCTGTTTTTGAGGTTGTCTGCAGTTCACATTAATCCCTTAATCACGTTTACGACATTTAATTCGTGTTGATGTTTGCCATTTTGTTTTCGCGCGGTTGGCTCCACGCAATGAACAACCCCGTGCTGTCAACCACTTGCCAGCGGTGGTGCTGTAGTTGCCTCTCTGCGGATCAACCGGTGCAAAGCCTTTCGCAAGCTCACTTTCACGTCTCCAACGGCAATATTGAACGCCGCAGTCATGTGGTGCTAACTGTGATTTCATACACTTCAACAACGTCCATTGTAATAGCTTTTATTGTATTTTGTTGTTGCTAATGATGCTGTTGTTGTTGCTGCTGCTGCTGGTCTTTCGGTTGCGAGGAAGAAGCCTGCGGTGTTAAGGAAACGGAAATGCCTTTTCTATTTTCGCAAATTTGTTTCTGCGGCTTTCATGATTTTTCCAAAGAGGTGTCGTCTTTTATCGAATTTTTTGCCTTTCTGAACTACGCCTTGCCCACCCACAAACTTCGCCAAATTATAGGAATATTAAGTCGGCACAATCATTTTATCCAACTTGTACATACGGCTCGAAGTCGACGCAATAGCAGTTCCATTGAAATTGCAATTTGCCCACCCCTGGATAAAGTACTAATGTACTCTATCGGTTGGTCAAATGGCTCCATTAGAGTCCACAATCAGGTGGTAGCCCATTTCACGTTTCTTTACACTCCTCATCCGGATATCTTCGGCCTCGGCACTCTCATTCTTTTTATTTTTTATTTTTGAGTGGCAAACTTCGTAACAGTCACTAAAATTTTACGTGCTTGTTGCGCTACTTTCTGGACAAATCGTAATATTGAACGGAATTATCGCTACGACTTGTTTTAACAGTTGGTAACGACAATGCAATAAATTGTTATCCTAAACTGTTTGTTTTTTATACGTTTTAGAAACGCGGTGAAATGAACTTTTTTCATATCGGCGATATTGTAGAGAAAAATACTTGGTGTTTATAGAAAAATGGCGAGGTGAAGACAGATAATATAAAAGTACAGAATTACGGAATTCTTGTTTTCTACTCCAGCATAATTATAAACAAATTTTGTGAAATAAACAAAAAATCACAATAAAACCATTACACGAGCCCCCTGAGAATACCAAAGCGAATCAAAGGATTATATCAGCTTATCAAATTATGAAAGCAGCGATCAAAGATCCTTGGACTCTCTTGGAGGTCTTGGAAAAATGTCTGCAAATAAATATACAATTTTTTATTATTATTTACTACATAGTACTTACACAATAAATAAAGAAATAGACAAATGTATGCATTGGCAAATAAGTTCGTTCGGCTGGAAAATTTCAACCTTTTGCTCATATGCGATATCTGATAACCAAAGATGAATCCTGCACGAACTTGTTTGCCAAAACTATATTTAAGCCAAAATAATATGCAAATTTTTGTGGATATCTCATTTGAATATTAGGAACCAAATTTATATCGTTTTTGTAAAATGATACCGCTTCGGTAGCAACCATCGTCAAGTTTCCTTATACTCATCATCATTCGCCGCTGGAACGATGAGGCCCTGCCAATCAAGCGAGCACGTTGTCAGAGGGGCTTTCATGCTAATCGCTACTTGAGAATTTGAAATGTAATCGAAACATTTAAGCCTGCTGTTAAGCACGGCGGATAAGCAGCTTTTGAAGTATACCTTCTGTTCAACTCATACATTCTCCACGCCACCAGGAACACGCACACACGTACTTACGCTTTATATTTATGGCGATCCCGGATAAAATTAGAGCACTCAAGAGCCTTTACAAACTGGCAGAAGTGCGAGTTCAAATTAAAATTTATATCGTTGTTGTCATTCTATCAAATCAATTGTATCAGTTGAGTACTTCCATTTGAGTAACCCTTCCCTCAGTGCGACGTACCGCAGCTCCGGAATACAAAGAGATTTTTCAACCCCTAAAAAGAATGGGGAGGAAGCCCATTAAAATTTTGTTCTTTGTAACAGTACGTCGTACATTTGGAAAGCATTAAATATGATTTCTTTGAGCGATTTTTCAGCTTCCTCTTATTTGAAAGTGAAAACACTTCATATAATTATTTGCACACCACTCGACATGAACCTCGAAAAACTTTTAGTGAACAATCGAAACCTGCTACGGAAGAAATGTGAAACCGACATAGCTGGCTATTTTGCGTCAGAATTGCGTTCCTCGGCGGTATTCAATCAATTTCATTCAAAGGCAAAAAAAGAAGATAAGGTACAAAAAATGGTCGGTTGACAAGGACCCATGGAGCTGTCAATTGGTAACCCTCTTTTGACACTTTCCTTCGTCATTCCTTTTTTTTAGAAGGAGAATGTAAATCTATGGCTCTTCGCATTAAACCAATACCATCACTTTAAAAACGCTACTGAATGTTACTGTAGTTTCATGTATTGTTGTTATTGTTATTATTACCATTAGTTTGACTCCGAGGAGAAGTACCAGTTACAACTTACGAGGATTTTATTTAATTTTGAGTTGACAAACGAAACGAATAAGAAAAATGGAGCTAAAACTTAGCTGATAGAAAAATCTACACTGAATTATAACGGCAACTGAACCCTTGCGCGTTTCAGGTAATGCGGATCCAATATCTACCTCTCTTATGCTAAACTTTTTTGTAGCTTTGAATATTTATAGAGAACTTTCTTTTAATAATTTTCTGGCAACTTTGGGGCCACTAAATATTCTCCAGACACATATACCAAAGTATAAGAAATGAGCTCCGTGAGACCACAGAACAAACCCCTACAACAAGGAGGAACAATTTGATATAAAATATTTCTTTGAATTCCTTCTATAAAGCTCCCATGACCGTAGAATATTTCAGACCAAGGTGCTAATAAACTTTCTGCGGATTGAGAAATTTCAATTAATAACATACTGTTACTTCAAGTAACAGTCAAATGAACTTGAATTTTATGCCGTTTTTCTTTTGAATATAAGAAGACCAAAGGTAACGAGTTTTACTGTAAACTATACTAAACTATACTTAAAACACATTCCTTTTTCTAATATCCTTAGAACGTATAGGTGTTTAAAATCATTGAGGTGCCAGAATAACAGAAGCGATCTACTCCGCTGTCAAGACATTACATATCTCTCCCAGAGAGCAACAACAACTGCAATGCGCGTAATAATTAACGATAATACTGCACGAATACCAAACCCTAACAATTCAAATTTATATCCTCTCTCATTGGTCATGCCAATACGTAATGTTGCAGGCGTGCAGTTTATTATTACAATATTTTTTTTCTTATTCACGCAATCTGCCTAGACATAAAGGAAATAATCACCCACGGTAGTGTGTCATAAAAAGCATCCTTGATAGTTTTTGCGCTCATAAACCAGGCACATCTATTTTAAATCTGCGTACACTCGCGTAGGCGTGTTTGTGTGTGCTTATGCACAGTTAGTAACAAATTCCGAAATTGGCTAAACAGTGTCTTCGCATAAAAGCGTCATAAAAGTGGTCGTAACAACAAGAGCAAAAAGGGCGAAAGAAGTAAAACGAAGAAGATAGAAACAAATCCTCAAAAGGCACTCATAAACCTAGTCTGGGTGTTAGACATTTTTGCCTATATTGCATTTTTATGATGTTTTATGGTTTCTCATATGGTTTTCTTGCAGTCTGCTTATCCTCAATTACACTCGACGGTCGTTGTATCCAGCAAATGGATGGAAAGTTTAAAAGCAAGATGACAACAAGTTGCTACTTCTCGGGTAAGGGTACTTTCTCTCTACTGTCCTTTCTCGGTTATGGCTGTCATAAATAAACTCTCCATCCTGAATCGCTGCATATATAAGACCATTTTGTAACGCGTCAACTATAAGCGGCGACAAGTGAAAGGGATCATATTCTGCCTCCTTCCACTTTTTTGCTGGGATGGAAAAGGAATGAAACACCCTCCTCCTTTTTCGTACAGACTTTCTTCTGAAATGATTATACCATTCGAGGAGGCAGAGCAGAGCATAGTAGAGACTGCCGTATGATTGTAAGTGCTATCACAACGCTCTTCTTAGGAAAACTTTATGTTTTTAATAAAATTTTGCGTGCCTAAGTGTGTTAAATTTATGAAACGCAGGGGCATTCCAGAAATGTTAGTGGTATCACTTTTTCATAATTGAGTATTTTCTTTATGCCATAATTGCCATTTTCTTTATTTCCCTTTTTACGACCTTTCTTTATTGTTGACTGAGATTAAACGAGAGGATCAGAGAGATTTTTATTTACATTTGATCAGAATAATTTTCCAATTTTAATTGCAGAGGAAAAGAATAAAAAAATTAAAATTAAACTTAGCTCAAAACATAGGCTTTGTGGGTTAGTTCAAGTGGCAATATTTCTTTCGTTATCGGCCAGAGTCCTATATATTCAAAATCTTTGAAAAGAACCATGGGATTAGTACTCATAAAATTTTTCGACATTAGGATCGATAGGAACGATATTTGATTTATAATGTCTGTATGCAGTCCACATTTCAGCAGTGACTTTTTCTTATCATTCTTAACGACTTCATAAAGTTCTGGCATTGTTTTCATCATATTTCTAGCACATAATTTTTTCTATTGTATATTTCCGTCTGTAATGGACTAAGGAAGACATAATGGTTCTAGAAAGTACATATATCCCTATTTTGTATAAGCCCCCAGGTTTGACTCAGCCCTGCCGTAGTCCATTCGTATGTTTTTCTATCTACCTCAGTCTATTCGCCCGTCTATAGAAACCATGATTTCAGACGAACAAATGCAGATATTTCCAAGAAACTTGGTACAAATGTTTTCTGCTCCCTCCTTCGCTAAATACTATTGAATATGTACAAACTCGCACGAGCAAAATTCATTTTTTTCAGACCAAAATTGGTGAAACCCTCCAATGTCCGTGGTAACTATGATCACAATTATATTCGAATGAACGAAGGTTTGACCGTGCAACGTTTTTATTTATATTTTCTGTGTTTCTAGACTAATTTTTGTGGAACACGGGCGAAAGTGTACCCAAGTCTTACCCGCTTCTTCTTTAAAACTAAAATAAAATTTCGAAATTTACAGTCTAAGATAATGGGAGCACCCAAAAATGTGCGTAGTAACCTCACATCATATTAGATACACACTCTAAATTGCTATATTGTAGAGTGTATATATTTCTGGCAGGCCGAATTTATCGTTCTTTCTTGTTGTCTTTAATTTGAAGAACGGTTTTTATTTTGAAAATATTTCCTTTGAGGCGACATATTTCCAATATTTTGTTAAACACTGAAAACTGAAAAACGTGAATCATTTAATGAGAAATATTTCCTCAATTAAATGAAATATTTGTTAAATGATTCGAAAAATATCTCTTAGCGTTGACGTGCTTTGGTATATCAAGCATTCAAAGTTCAAAATAACAAATAAATCAAATAAAAACCACCAAAATTGCGGTGATGCGTGCAATGTCGGCGAATTTCTTTTGATGTGTCTGTGTAAGGATTACTTCAGAAGGTTATGCTGACATGAATGATGGCATGACATGGCAGGCTTTTTACTGCTGTTCTACCAGACCGAACCACGGAACCAGCTACCTAATGATATAGTAAACATATTTTAATTGTTTGGCTCTACAGAAGCCTTCCGAGTTGTTTGTTTTTCATTTCCAACGATGACAATTCATTTCTGATTCTGAAGAAAGTAAGAAGACTGGTTAGGGAGGGAGGATTAAAGAGAGAAAAGGGGAACTACCGTCACCGAGAGAATCGTTTGCAAAGAACGCTAGGCATTGATTCGTCTATAAATCGATGAGTTGGCTGCGCGTTACGATCCGTTGGACTGAGAGTTTGTTAAATACGAACGTATTCAATACCAGCTATGGCAAATATTACCTGGTAGCTGCCAGAATGGCAGATACCAATACGTAATTCACTCAATTCAGCGAGTTGACAATTCGATGAAACTGAGAAATGTGTTGTTTTTTTTCGGAGCACATTCGCAAAGCTTCAAGACGCTAGGGGCTAGCGAGGAAGCATAATAATGTTGCTACTTAAAAATATTCTAAGAAATTCATGGAATGAAAAGAAATGCCGAGCATATCACCAAAAATATTAAAACATGAATCGCACAGATACCGCAAACATAAAGGGACATCAGGAAACACAGTAGCTCTTCAAATTTAAAAAAGCGCGTGCATTGCCGCGCCTGTCTCATCAGTAAATCATGCAAATGCAAAAAAAAGATATTTCTAACTGACAGAAGAGTAAAATTGTTTCGGACAGAAAGAAACAAATGAATGGAAAGGATGCCTCTTCTGAATTGAAGGCCATGTAAAATTTGCTGAATGCACGCTAGCCCATTTCGTGTAGGTCGGTCTGTTTAAACGGCCGTGGCATATCGGCCCCTTTGATCTGTTTGCTCTGGCTGCGCTGGTCTTTATTTATTGCTATCATTTAAACATTTTACAGACATTCTAATCACCAGAAATGCTGTGAACTCACGTACGTCAAGCGATGAATCCGCCCAAGCAAATTCACACCAAGATGTTGTTTGTTTAACCGCCGGCGTGGAATTAATTAGTTTGTCCCTGATTTTGATGCTGTGTATCTTTTGCCTGTCAGTGTATCCGCATATCTCTCTTTCTGTCCGTCCGTCCGTGTATCTTTATTACAAATTAAAAGCGAGATATTTTATAAGATTAATAAAGGGTAAAGATTTTGAAAGTTAACCGTACTTTGACGAGGATATGTAGACAAAATATTAAAGTTTTGATGAAAGAGGACACTCTGTATTATTTGTGCGGGAATTTCATGACATTTTATTCATTTTCACTGCGTGTTTCGGTTCTAATTTTAAAGGAGAATATTTTCGAATGCATTAGATTGATGGAGCACAGAAAAAAGAGCGCAGTATTTCCATCCCTATTACGATATTGTGATATCAAATAGTATATATATATATATATATATATATATATATATATATATATATATATATATATATATATATATATATATATATATATATATATATATATATATATATATATATATATATATATATATATATATATATATATATATATATATATATATATATATATATATATATATATATATATATATATATATATATATATATATATATATATATATATATATATATATATATATATATATATATATATATATATATATATATATATATATATATATATATATATATATATATATATATATATATATATATATATATATATATATATATATATATATATATATATATATATATATATATATATATATATATATATATATATATATATATATATATATATATATATATATATATATATATATATATATATATATATATATATATATATATATATATATATATATATATATATATATATATATATATATATAATATATATATATATATTATATATATATATATATATATATATATATATATATATATATATATATATATATATATATATATATATATATATATATATATATATATATATATATATATATATATATATATATATATATATATATATATATATATATATATATATATATATATATATATATAT
>OZ016502.1:10140250-10213525 GCA_963966595.1 Physocephala rufipes
GCGAAAGGTTTCTTGCTCACGGTTTATTCACTAGTTACTTCGGTACCGGCGCTCAACAATATTCGGCTTCGCCATCCAGTTTTCGACTGGAATGCACTGATAAGCGCTAACAACAATTGTTTATTGGTGTCACCCGAATTTTTATCTGCTGCTTATCCGCAAGCTGTCAAAGCGGAAAAAAATGAAGGAAAACACAAAAAGGAAACGAAGAAACGCCTTAGTTTCATTCTACATTATAAGGACCTAAGTTTAGATATTGTAGAAAAGCCTTTGAATTTATTATATTATAAATGTGCGGCAAATATTCTTAACTAATAAAAAATTGATATTTTTATATACCCTACATTCGAAGAGAGAAGGGCATATTCACCTGGCCGTTGCGTTTGCAAAGCGCTAATGGAGATATGACAGATATGAAAAAATTCATATACCCCGACTCAGAATCATCTTCTGAATCGATTTAACTATGCTCTTTTGTCCATGCGCTCGCCTCTCTTTAAAAATCACAAATACGTGAAAACGAATAGAGTTATTCTCACGAAATTGCACATGAATGTTCTTTGAAGTCCTAACGTACTTGGGGACGAAAATAACTGATAACTTCTATAAAACACGCGCCCACTTTTTGTTCAAAATATGAGTTTATTAAAGTTTACAGTCCAATTGTTTTCAAGATAATAGAGTAGTCTTAAAGTTACGTTTAAGAACATAGCTTTCTAGTTGGGAACATTATGAATAAAAATTACAGTTACGGGCGAACGAATAAAAACTTAACACGAATATTTTCTGTTTCCTTGGGCTGTGTGGTATTAACAATTGGCGAAACTGTACCATTGAACTGTACCTACTTTTAAAGACAATTCGGATTTATCCGTTAATAGCTCAACACCGCAGGTTGCAGACAATTTTATGGCAACAACTATTTCACAAACGGGCGTAGTCCATTTACTAGTAAGGTCACAATTGCATAAAAACTGATCCCCCAAGAAATCTTTTACATATATTCTCTGTAGTCGCTTTAGTGTCACAGCAACGTTATAAGTCTATCAGTACTTATAAGTTCAGATTGCAAAATAAACTCGGATACAATTTGAGCTGTATTTTAAAGTTTCTCGTTTGAGAAAATGATATCTCCAAAAAATTAGTTAGTATGATCGAATTATAAAGGTATGTTGCAGGTGTTGGGTATATAAGTTTCGATTAGGCCGATGTTGATCTTCTTACTGGTTAATATATATATACATAATAGCTATGTGTATAATAGTTCATATTTCTTATGGTAGACGCTTGGATCCGCGAGAAATTATAAATATTTAGGGCTATGAAGCCATGTTTATCCACTAATTTCTTAAAGTAATAAATTTTTACCACCGTCTGATTAGCACCAGTCATGCTCAACCAAACGTACTGAACAGTTGTGTTGACTAAACCTACAGTTACTCAGTATTCGGTAAGTTAAATATTGAAATATCCCTCGGACTATTTTTGGCCCTTTTTCAACCAATCACTAATATTATTTCCTTAAAATACTTGAATCCACCGATTCTTATCGGTATCACAAAATACCTCAAGAAAGTAAGAACGGTGTCAATTTGCATGACCCGAAGAACCAAATTAATATGTAGGACAAAAAACTGATTTCGAAAGCAGTTCAATCAATGGTCCCCTCCAATGCGCGACATTCCTTTGCTTATCAGTTTTTTCACTGCGCACGTCGTTCTGAGTGAAGTCATTAGTCTGTGGAGAAGTGAATGATATTATGATAGGACATAAAATGTCAAATAAGATGACAGTTAATTCTAAATCAATAAAATCAAACTGACAACACAAAGAGTGCCGGTAACACCGGTAGGAAATAATGATCGTAAACCATAAATATAAAATGGCAGCTTCGTTTTGAGACACAAAAAGAAAAACTGGCGACAAAAAAGCATCTATCGTTAATGTTATCCCGCAACACCGTCTTACGGGCAAATGTGTACGACGGTAAAGATATTGGGAATGTGGGAAGAGTGGACATGATGTCAAATAAAAATAACATGACGTTTATGAAGATGACAACGGCAATGATTATACAACGTCAAATATAGAGTAGACGCATACACATAGATTCATAGAACATCAGGTAACGAGGCTATAAAGCAAGGCCACTCAAAATCAAAAAGCCATGGTAAAAACCCCGCATAAAAAGTGACAATTACTGACAGCACACACTCTTATTCGGTAGTGGCACAACGTCGACATTAAGACAACAGCAATTGTAACAAAACAATAACAGAAAAAAAATTATAAAAAGAGCAAAAAAAAGGATGGCAACCGAAACGAAATTAATAAGATGGAGCTCTGCTGCTTTGAAGAAAAAGTGATACGAATGTTACGACCCCATGCCGCGTTACGGTGCTTATCGACAGAACGATGACAGCAACAACAACAAGAATGCAGTAATAATATAATAAAGTGTGTGTAACCAAAAGCAGCCTAGTGGCGAGTTACGTGAAACCATTTAAGAGTAGAACACTGACACAAAAGCAACTGTCATATCAATTGACAATCGGACGGACAACAAATCTTAATTTGCCTCCATTATAACGAAAAATTTAATAAGACCGAGCTATAAATGAGAAAAGATATTTTAAACCAGATCGTCAGATTCCGTTTAATAGTTAATGGAGTTGGGCTGTCAATAAATTTTCAGATTATTACGTTATTTATTTGACAGGCTGTCAATTATTTGGTGTTGCTTTTTATACAAAAAATTTGCCAATCAAATGAAATTACTTAACGAGCAGAAATTTAGGCGTTATTCTTTGGCGTAAGCCACTGAAAGAAATTTTGCAGTGTATACAAAATTTAACATAGATCTGAGCAAAAATGCCGAAATTAACTTTAGGTATCTCTCTAACCAAAAAAGTTATGTCAATAAAATTATCTGTGAAAATCAGCGATTTTTCGTGACGGAAAATCACAAAAAATTCATTTCACATATATTTTAATTTACTAACGCTCCTTAACCCGTTCTATCCTAAGCTTATATTTTTCTGTAAACTCATTTCTCTCAGTGAGCCAAGTCTAGAACTTGTAAATTACATGATTTTATGCCGTGTTATGCTGGAATATATAATCACGCCATAAAAACTCGAAATAAACGCTAGATTACGCTGGATTCTACAGTCCATTCCCAAACCCTCCCCGCCGCCCCTCTCTAGTCTTCCTTTGTGTTACGCCCTGGTATAAATGAATGCGCGAATGTGACGGCTGGACTCCGTCATTTGGCGTGAGATTTTTACGATATTAAATGTCAATGAAATCAATTATAAAAAAAATTTACTTCGTAAAATATAGCGTTACGTTCCTGACTCTAAACAAAAAAAGATTAACTGAGAAAAAGCATTTAAAGAATGTTGTTTCTGTTTTGTTGGCTTTTATCATGGTAATCCCCATAGTTGCCCCGCTAAAGGGAAGAATTAGTGTTGGCAATGTTTTACTCAAAGCGCCTGAAAGCAGAATGGCACACACGGGTTTAAGATAGCCGCGGCATTATCGTAACGACTATGAGGATTATTTAGAAAAATGTATAAATTTATATTAATTTATTTCGCCTACAAATTATTTGATATTATTGAATTTGATATTAATGAATACGTATTAGTAAAATAACATATATATATATAGTAGTGCACGATCCGGCTTCTTTTAAAATCATGTGATGTGCGATGAATCGTTACTATTGATTTCGACATTTTGTATTGAGTATTCATAGTAAACGGTTTTGGTATTGACAAAAATTACAAGTGGAATGCCCGCTACGATTTACGAAGGTGACAATCACCAAGTGATCCTTTCGTTGTCATGTTAACCTTAAAAGTAAACGAAAGTGTAGCGGACTCGAGCTCAATGTGACAATATTCATTTCCCCGCCACGAGAAGGAACCATCCCATCGGGGCAATCGTGCTGAATATCCGTCGCCCACTGTGTGCACACAACGCCGCCTTATTAAAGTCATATATGGTCAGTGTCCATACGATCCAGTTTAAGACGCATGCAGTTAGCCTTCCGTGAGCTGTAACACTCGCAAGGTTGTTTTCGAAAAAGCTAGGACCAATGACGCTGGCGGCCAAAAAACTCAGAGCCAAACTGCCAAACGTTTTGGATACGCTGATACGTGGGGAATTAGCTATGGTTTCATGTTAACCCGTATATGGCAATTAAGCTCGTTAACACAGCCCAAGACAAGGATCTTCAATGATACACCCAAAAATTTGGATAAATGAAGCAATCATAGTCTACGCAAGTGAATACTTATCCTGATAAGAACCTGCGACGATAATATGGCGTCGAATAATAAATAATAGGTGGTGCAGTAACCAACAAAAACAACACGGCTATGGATTGCCAACATCGACGCGTCTCACTAGGAAGACCCTTTGTGATCGTAGTCTTTCTCATTAACTGGAAGACCTCAATCAATTTTTCAAATTTTAATTTCACTTTGTTCGAATCGTGTAGATATCGTACTCTGACTTTAGTGTTTATAAGTATTTTAATTTTTGTTTTCATTTTCACAAATATCGTATATATTCTTTCACATTTTTATTTTGATATGATTCGTATGAATTTTTTCATTTATTCCTGCTCAGCTGCACGCAGGCATATAGTCGGATGTACTCACAAATATTCCTTTATCTATAAGAATGTCTTGATTGACAGATTGCAAATTGATTTTCATGCCAATGTCAAAACGCTACCAACTCAAAATATCAAATATAAAATTCAGAAAAATGCCATTTGACATGACTGTCAATGTTACTGAGTGTGAACGGAATCAATGCCTCAACCTCGTCGGCACCACGTATGTAAACACACGTTCGCTTCGCACAGTCGTTTGTGTGTTGAATACGTCACGTTAGTGTTGCCGTGGGTGACAGTGTCAGAAATTCATGCCGGCAACTGCAGTCATGTGTTAAGAATGTCATGGCGGCAGGGGCAGACACGAAAGCTGTTTGACATGCAGTCATGGGAAGCATGGAGGACGACGAGGACGCCAACTTGATAGCTGTGAAAGCGATGAGGATAAAATTAATTTAGCAAGCTTTCAATAATATGCCACAAACAAAAACCCAAGTTATGACAGCTAAAGGAAATGCGATATAGCGAACATGAACGTTAAGTGACAGCGAAGATGGTCGGAAAGAACAAAATCTTTCCATAAAAATATCGAGTCTGAAAGGAGAGAAGAAGCATTTTAAACCCATAATGAAAATATAGCGCAAGGAGAGAGGCGAGAGGAGAATAATTATGATATTACGATGTATACCAAATGGAGAGTCCACAGCGTGCCCGATGTTCAGCAAAAATTGTCAATTCATTCAAGAGTTTATCAAATTCTGTTTCACTCCACTCAGCTCCACAACAACGTCATCTGTTTATGACGTCTTTTTGATAACTTATTATTGCCGTGCTTGTCATTGTGTATTAATGCAAGAGATTCGACGATTGTATGCTGTTGCATTTATTTATTTACTCAACTTTATTTTATAAACCAAATTCATTCTAAGCTTCTCAATTTTCTTTCGAATCTTAGATTGTTGCGCCGGAATGGACTTCTTGATTCCGGTGCTTGATTGGCTATCACGGAACTTCACAAGACGTGGTGTGAAATTATTGGGTTTACTTTTTAGTGACCACAAAGATCACCGCTTTTATCTTATGCTACGAGAATACGAAACAAAATTGCCGGTAGCTCTAATTCGCATTCGCGACACAAAGATCCCTTCGTTCTTCTGGGTGTACATTTTGAGTACACTGGCATCAATATTTGACACTCGCGGTTTTTCTTTAAATTCTCAAAGTGCAATTACTTTTACTGGAATGTAATTACGTTTCCAATGCCTTCGAAAAACCACTCTAAATAAAATTATTTCGAAACAAAGAGAATAGAGAATAGAATTGAATGTTCAACAAAAACGACACGAACAATATCAGTTATCAAATACAATAAAAACCCTCGTCTAAAATGCTACAAATTTCAGAATTTCGGCAAATAAAAAATTGTATGTGCATGAATGTCAAAGTCATATTTTATTCAAAGTAACGGACGACAACTTCGATTATTGCAAAAATTGTGTGACGTGTATACGAATGCTGTCGAATGGGTAGAGCCGAACGTAAAATTTCCGTGCTTACGACGAAACAATCGACCATACCCATGACAGACCAAAACAATGACAACAAAGGCATACACACACACGGTACAGTGTTCGTCTACACCCAAGGCGATGACAATAATGATGATGATGATGATCATGGTGATTATGGTGTTGTTGATGATAAGTTACGCAAACGAACTGTCAACAAAATTAGTATCAAGCATCGAACGACCGCTTCGAGCAATGAAAAATTATGGGCTCCTGTCAATAAGTACCGACATGATTGATCTGACATCAGGAGAACAAAGAAGTGGAAATAAAGAATAAAGAGCTTCTATGACGAATTACCACAAATTTCATGTGCTCCAGGCTGTTTCAGAATGTTTTTAGAGGTAGGGGAGAATGCGAGCAAATGTGCCAAAAAGGGGTTTGCGTTTTTAATGAAGATAAATATTGTTGCATTTTATTTGCGTATGTGTGGAAAATTGTTTTCCGCCATTTGTCAGCGTTTGTCAAAAATGTCATCTCTGACATTTGCCAATGCCGTAAAATAAAGAATAAGAACAAACAACAAGTAACGAACGCCGCAAACAAGCAAGTGAAACTCTAGAACGGCCTTTTTCGGGGGTGTGAACCGTAGAGAGATAAAAATAAAAAATTATAGCCTGTCAAAAAACTTCAACTCGACAAAGGGAGAAGAAGGGTTGCAAACGCC
This sequence comes from Physocephala rufipes, assembly GCA_963966595.1. Taxonomy (NCBI): domain Eukaryota; kingdom Metazoa; phylum Arthropoda; class Insecta; order Diptera; family Conopidae; genus Physocephala; species Physocephala rufipes. The sequence continues at coordinate 10,147,113 of OZ016502.1, forward strand.
TAAAGGTATGGCTGTTCGATTGTTTGCTTTGTGTGGTTTGCCAAAATGATTCACTGAGGCAATCATCACCCTGAACAACCGCCGAAGCATTCGCGACGCCTCACTTAGCATCACTATCGACATCATCGGTATATCAACAGAAAAAGGATAGCGGGTAGTAACCCCTATATGGAAAAACTTACCCTTTTCTTAGAACAAAAAGTTCGATGCGTTTGGTTTAGAAGCGCGTTTAGTTAGAAGCTCGATAAACTTGACGTATGAGTTTATGTGGATCAGATTTCGAGCCGCGTGTTTACAGACGCGCGTTTTATTGCAATATTTGAATTATGATTATTGTAATCTTCTTGGCAGGCGGTACCAACGCCACTAACAGACAGTAGAAGTAGTAGCGGTCTTTTTAATACCGAAACAAATGGCAAACGATTTGTCGCTGTCGCACTTATCGTCCTGCGACCTTTTGTCAAGGTGGCAGGATTTTCTTTGTTACACGAAAGTCAGATTGTAGAAATTATTTATGTTCAGCCAGGATAATCATAAATCAAGCTAATTGTTTTTTCCTTTTGTAGATTTTTCTCAATGTTATGCAATCAGGGGAGGGCAGGCAAGGACCCATTTATGGTATTGAGGCAGAATAAGGCTCGTTGCGGACACTGAATCGCTTAATTTATAATTTATCGATGTCCTCACGAAACACGCAAGCTCGATCCTTGCTATAAATTTCTTTACAATGAAAAATTTTTGATTTAGGGGAGGAAATAGGAAGGATATAGCTAGTTGTTAAAAATACAAGAACTTTCAATTTTTTTATAATTTTATAGTTTTTCAAAATAAATTACAAACGCTAATCAATTTTGTTTAAAGAAAGTGAATTTTGTGATTTATGATCAATCGGCCAATGGAATTTCTTCTATAAATTTTTGTTATACACGCCCACTGTTTTGCTAAACCATGTGTGGATTTTTCTGAAAAAAGTTGTGCTGAAGATAAGTTAATGCATTTAAATTAACTAAAAAAAACGAATAATAAGGGGAAATAAGAGGCGTGGCCCGATCACTTGTTTAAGCTATAAATTTATATCGCGGGTGTAGCGTATGTGAGTTCCGCCAGTCCATGTCAATTCACATCAATTTTATTTGCTGAGGAATAATATTTTTGGTTTTTCTTTAGTTTAATATCATATTTGCCATATTTGTCGCTACCACCCACATCAATTGTACCCTATGTATTCTTTCATTAAGACATTAATTAGTGAAAATCATTCAATTGCTCGTACTAATGAATTTTCATTACCTCAAAGAGTTTCATTCTTTTATCACTATTAAAAAACCGATGCTTTTAAAAACAATGTTTCACGAGATCGTTTACAGCAAGTGAATGTTGAATGATGATCGTTCAGGCAGCAATCCTGAACGCATTAGAATTTGAATTCAATATTCGGAGCATCCAAAAGATATCGGCACTGTCGGTAAAAGATCAAAGGCCACGTCGTGAAATGTAATGACAGCTTTGATCAATGCTCGCCTTTGATTTGCTTCGTTTCCCCGCCGCATCTCCTGCGATACCATCACCACTGTGAGGAGACCGTGACTACAGGAAATAGTTGCGCGTATTCGTTTAAAGTTTTTTTAATTGAACAGGTTCTTTCCCCCCTTATTTTTTCCTTTTCTCGTTGTTCTTGTTCTTGTTCTCTGTTTTATGATGGTTGTTATCGGGTTGTATAGCGTTCAAATCAGTCTGATTTCCGGGAAAATGAATGAGGCATTAACAAATCAATTAATGATCTGACAGCAAATAAAATTGTTTAAATTGAATGTTGAAAACGAAACATGTTTCTAAAAGAAACTGCAGAAATACGACTGATTTATTTATTTATTGTCAAAACATTAATGAGTAGCAAAATTCTTTCTTTTACATTTAATAATTATCATCGTCATCAACAGTGAAATTTTTTATTTTACTTCAAAACGTGCTTTATTTTGTTCAAAGTAATTCAGAATCTTATTAATAATAGCATAAAATCACTTTTGGAAAGTACATTAAAAATAATTCTGTACTTAAAATTATAGAGAATTCTTGAGGGCTTGTTTGATCCCAAAAAGGCATAAATCGAAAGCCATATGGGATGCTCACAAAAAATACACCATCATCGCGGAATACGAGATCATCGCGGAATTGATCGAGTGGGCTGTTTTTGTATTGAAACTTCTGTTGGCAAAATACCATGGCATGCAACCGTTTGCATCACCTAATCTAATTTAATTTAATGATCCAATTATTTTCGATAATAGGCTATCCCAAGTAAAATTATTAACCCGTCCTAACGTTTCAGATGAGAAAGAATTTTGTAAAGCTTCCTAGACTATAATCGTACTAGTATAAAATATCTCTTAAATATTCTCGATCAGTCGTCGTCTATTTAATATCAATAGAGATAAAAAACCATATTCATTTACGTGAACTTCTGAAGTTATATAAATGCGCCAGATACCGTGGTCACTCTCTTTATAATAGTGATTATAAAGGCATCATTATTACAGCAACATAACATATAAAATAATATATATAAAACAATATACATATTTGACTGCCCAAAGGAAGTTACTTTTTAGTTTAGCAATTGGGCACACTCTCGAATTTTGACAGTATTCTAGTTAGAGTTTGTGTGCCTAATCGTTGCTTCAAAAAGCTTTATCATACGTCACTGGAGAGAAGAAGCAAGTGATTGGGTGTGTGTTAATAATCGGCAAGGGCGTTTTTGATCTCATCGTTGTTTGTACACAAGTTGACGGTGTGTGGATAGATCTCGCTTTTGATGATATGTGCGGCCGCAATTATGCGTTCGTCATTGGGTGGGCGTTTTTAGAGAGTGTAAAATTTTAACGAGAAGGCAGAAAAGAAGAACAGACGATCAAAATTAACATTTGTGCCTCTGTGTGGGTCCTTCCATATTTGAGTCATGCTAAGAATGCGCATGTTGTTCATAGTACACAACCCTCCCAACGTGCCCATGCCTAGACTGCCCTGTTGTTTTTTTATTACGTGATCGATTACGCCTGAAGAAAGTATTATCATTTTAGTGATTATGACGATGATGACTGCAATATTGATGGTAATGATATGGGTGAATTTATGAAGAAAACCAAAGACCTTCAATGAAATAATAACGAGAGAATAGTATATGTTTCGGATGTCTGAATAATATTTTGGCAACGCAATTTATTCCGAATCCATTTATGTTTTCATCAACTTTTCTTACATACAAAAGATCAAAGAAAATGTTCCGCCTATTTATGTTTTTTCTTATTAAGGCTTTCAACGTTTGTTGTTGGTTTCCTGCTAAAATATATATCATATATGTTTATAATTATATGCGTGGAATAGTCTTCACGGTTTATTCCGAAAACTTCGGACACACAGCAAATAGTTTATTTTGAAAACATGATTAGTAGGTGTTGACTTTAGCTCGATTGATTTATTGTTGGACCTAATGTAATAAACAGCCTTAGTAGGATGCTTTGCTGATTGTTTCTGTTCTAGTTGGGAAATAAAAACACCTTTGAATTTGCTATTCCGAGAACAGATTTAGTCGGATCACATTCTTCGTTAAATAATTGTTTTGCGGCCGAAAATTTAACTTGACGCTTTTTAAAAGATTTTCCATTAAGCGTAACATGAGTTTATACGAGTTTACACGAGAGATGTGTACCAAAACATAAAAATTCAGTTTTTTGTTGATTTAACTTGGGAATTATTGCAAAAGTGTAAGGAAAATTTATCTTTAAATTTTCGACGTTCGTGTAGGAAGCGATGGGAACCGCCACACAAACATATGGTAGTCAATACTTAAACCCGAATTTATCTGCTACAGATTCTACAGCTCGTCGATTGCAACGACTTTTGAGCCACTTATTAATACGATATTAATTTCAATTAATTTTATCGGTATGACATAATAATTGAATTAAAAAATGTAAGACATCGTCAATTCAAATGGATACCGTATTCGTTCAAACAAACCAAAATAAATTCAGGACTCGTTAAAAACTCAGTAACCACAAGATAATTTTTTTCATTATATATATATATATATATATATATATATATATATATATATATATATATATATATATATATATATATATATATATATATATATATATATATATATATATATATATATATATATATATATATATATATATATATATATATATATATATATATATATATATATATATATATATATATATATATATATATATATATATATATATATATATATATATATATATATATATATATATATATATATATATATATATATATATATATATATATATATATATATATATATATATATATATATATATATATATATATATATATATATATATATATATATATATATATATATATATATATATATATATATATATATATATATATATATATATATATATATATATATATATATATATATATATATATATATATATATATATATATATATATATATATATATATATATATATATATATATATATATATATATATATATATATATATATATATATATATATATATATATATATATATATATATATATATATATATATATATATATATATATATATATATATATATATATATATATATATATATATATATATATATATATATATATATATATATATATATATATATATATATATATATATATATATATATATATATATATATATATATATATATATATATATATATATATATATATATATATATATATATATATATATATATATATATATATATATATATATATATATATATATATATATATATATATATATATATATATATATATATATATATATATATATATATATATATATATATATATATATATATATATATATATATATATATATATATATATATATATATATATATATATATATATATATATATATATATATATATATATATATATATATATATATATATATATATATATATATATATATATATATATATATATGAACACCTGTCCACTCTCCTGCCAAATTGATCTGAAGACAAAGGTTCTAGATTTTCATAAAGCTTTCCTAATATTGGGATCTTTCGCCACGTGACCACGTCAAGTTGGTTAACTGTGCCTTCAAACTTCTCTCAATCAAAATTCGCTTATTACAACTTAAAACTCGATTGTGTACAACTTATTCGTCGACTGATTTTCGCGAATGGCTTGACATGCGTGTGAAATGTTCTCGTGAACATATGCAACATTTTGCCAGCCCGGTCAATGGCTAGAAGAAAAGGCCAGAGGGGATCCTGATATGCTTACCCTCTGATCGTCGTTGTGGTCTGAAGCGGAAATGGAACGAAACCGAAAACCAAAAACATTTGTCCCGCTTAATTTCAGCAGATTCGGAACACTTTCGACATGCCGACGAATGTGTCCAAATGCTGCAAACAATATCAGTAGGCGACAAATGGCGATGAGGTGCAATGCGAGGCAAACAAGTCAACCTTGCAAAGACTGGCTGAGAAATTTAACAGCCGGCAACTTTTGATGTTTTTGAAATGAAAAAACTATATAAATAAATAAATTCAGATTGAGATAAAGGCGGGCATGATGTCAGCCAGTAAATGCTGCACAGCCTCAAAGAGAAACAACGAGCTTTGAAATTTACCGGCCACAGATCTGTTGTTGGGACAGAAGACTTGTTACACGCACACGACCGTGACCACCACGTTTACCGGCTGAAAGGATGTTGCTGAATCTGTCAGACGTATGCTTGATTTGGAGCATCTTGCTTAAATGACAAGATGGTTGTCAGACTTATTCGTCTGATAAAAAGTCAAGAAAAGTATAGACAACGCTATATAAATTCGGCAAAAAATTAATGAAAGTAATTTACTACCATAAATAAAGGAGCAGCATGTGAGTCATGACATGCCCATTCTATAGATATATTCATATTAAGCTTCAGACTATTCCGCAGTAAGGAATACTTATGCCAGCGTAACCAATTGAAATGGATTCTGAGTCAAATGGAAATCCTGCCTTGAAATTTATGACAGCAATCAAAGCCATTATTTCCAAATGTGTGCCGAATCGGTGTGGCAAGCGACACAATGGAATAGCTCACTAAATAAAAAGGCAATGACTCCGAAAAAAGGTTTATTTATTGTACGTAAAATAAATTCATAGAATGAAAAACTAACTGGGTATAACTTTGTAGAATAGTATAGGAGTAATTTTCCGGACTGATATTTGCTGAACGGATCTCAAAGTCAACAAACAATTCGACGCACTGGTGACAAATAAAATGTGAAATTAACACGCTTTCTTTAAAATATTGACCGTATCCAAGACCGAGAGCAATAAAATTCAACCACCCAAATGTATTTCAGACAGAACAACTGTTTTTTTTTTTTTGCTTGATGGTCCGTGCTCGATGTTGAATTTAGCCCATCTTAAGCAATGACAACTCCTCACACCGATGCGTCCAATGTAATATTTGTGATAATAATCGTATTACTGAGGCCGGCATACCTGATGAGTTTGCTCTCGAGTCATCCACATTTTTGCTTCCACTTTTAAAATTTCTTCGTTTTATACGTCTTACGTTTCTTACTATTCATCTCATTCGTATAAAGCTAGTAGTACCAGACTCCTCGTGACGTGTTTCATAGCTTGTGCTCTTTTACTGACAGGAGTTTAACCAGCCACAGCTTTCATTCAACTCTGCTTCTAAATAAGATATCTCTGGGCTTAAGTATTGTTGATTAATTCAGCCGCAGTGTTGACTTTTTCATGGGCTGTGAATACACTGGTATGTGTTGTTATTGTATTTTGTTGCTGTCGAGCGGTGACACTTTTTTTTTAATTACCAAATGTTGTGTTTTTGCGGCTGTTATTGTCATGTTATTGGGATTTTTGTGGATTAAGCACCAGCTGCCAACACATTCAGATCTTCCGAAACAATTCTTCCAAATTAACTTCCTCTGGATAATTTCAAGGAAGAAAACTCCCTCCACGTTTTTCTTCCTTTGGTCTCATTTTATCGCGTAATAAATTCATTGCTACATAACTTTTATTCAGTTTAGGAAATTATTTGCTTCACACGTACTAGTTGTCAGTGTTAGAGCCTTAATTATGAAATTTAATTTTTTATATTAAAGTAAACGACCGTTAGAATAAAAACAAATAAAATAATATGAAAATAGTAGTTATTTTTATTAAAATATCCGTCAACCTTCATTCTAAATGTTGTCAATTTGAGAATTGTGGATATCAGTATTAGATTCATCAGTTGTCTACTAGAAGACAATAATTAAACATATTCCCATAATGCTTATCATTATTTGGAAATTCATGTGATTAACATTGTAATTAGTTGCGGATTTCTTGTAACCAATGCGGAGATCATTGCTACCAAACTGAAACAGTTACCAAACTGGAGAGAACTAAGTCAAGATGACACATATTAGTCGTCATCATTAGAATCCCACCCTTCAACATGAAAGCAGTAGTAGTCAAAATTAGAACAATATTTCTCAAAATAAATGTTACGAATACCGATGTTAGAACCTTGGCTTCAATATAAAAATTATAATCCTTAACACCATCATTTTCCCAGATATTAAGGCTTTCCTTTTCGATGGGAAAGCTATTTGTAAAAACAAACATATTTGTAAATAGAGAAAACTCTGCTGACAGTATCGAAATCGTGTTTATCAGTGTAAAAGTAATTCTCAATAATAGAAGTTTCCTCACTAACTTCTAATATGTAGTTTTTAAAAGTATTACAGTTCAGTACTACGAAGATGTTTGTTAATATTAGAACACTAATAGCAGTTGCGTTCTTGCAGATGTTATGGTGATTTTTGTAGACTAACACGACTAAAACGAATATAAATCGCCATGTGCAATATGTCGATGACAGCTGATGCTTACGACTAACGTTCAAAATATTAACTCATTATTCATTTATATATTTAAGGATTTCAATCCTTATTTCTTGTCACTTTATTTTCGTTTCTAATTGACATTGACACGCAATCAATGACAAAGCTTTCCCTTTAAAAATAACTCCCTGAACTCCATTTTGGAAAAAGAGTAAATTATTATCTTCATCTATCTTCCTTGCTAACATCTTAATGAATTTATTATTTAGCGGAAGTATTAACAAATGTCGAGAAGCAACAACAATAACAAAAAAGTATAAATCATTATTTAAGAAAAACAAGAATCTGATTGTCATGAAACAAGAGTGTCAAAATGACTGCTTGTTCGCTTCTATTCTTCTCCGGGATCATTAATCTTATTTTCTTAAGTCTCCTTCTCTTCCTTTGTGTCCTTTCATGCGAAAACCCAAACGATTACTTTGCTTCCTTCTCTTTGTGTCTGCTCCAATTTATGTCTGGCGCAGGACACAATCAAAAGCAAGTCAGGGTAGGGCGTTTGATGTTATCAGCCGCTGTCATGAGTAGGTAATATTTGGAAAGGATACAAAGTGCCAGAATCCGGTCAAACATATAGCGCTTACGGCTGTCGTTGTGTCAACATCGACCCTCAGACTTCGACTTCAATTTGTTCCACACGCAAACAATTGATAGATTTTACGGGAATAAAGAAAAGGATGAGGGAACCGTGGTAAGATACCATGAAAGGAAATGGTTTTGAGACACTCTCCAAACAAGGCACGTATACAAAATGATTCGTTTAATAAATGGCTGGATTTATATCGGTTTCGTGCTGTCTGAAAATTTTCTCGAAGATACAATGTCGGAAACCATTTTATGTGAAATAAATCGACGAGGGCCAAATACAAAATATAATGAGATCTCATTTATAATTCATTTTAAATTTTTGTCAAAATCTCAAATGTTGTACAACTTCCGTTGAAAATTATTTTGCATGAAAAAATCTCCTTGACTTCTAAAAACCCAAAAAAGCCAGAAATTGCAATATCGCGACCAGACATTTCAAGATTATAAAATTATTATCCACTTAGTGATCATCATCACGGGGATGAGAAACGCGGCCTATCCTGTTTCTTCTTAAGTTGATAACCAAGAAATCTCTTAAATAATAGAATTAACTGGATCCAGCAGCTGTTTTTGTAGAACTGCCCAAAGGTTCCAAGGACTTTTAATAAAACTGTCAAAAATTATGTAGTAAAACAGAAACAAGCATTAAAATTAATGAGAATGTAGAAGAAGGAAGGAAAAGCGAAAAATGAACTGACAAAAATTGACAGGTCAATGTTGTAAATATTCGATTCACCAACAAACATTAAAGCATAAACAAAATAAAAATTTATTGCCTTTTGACCACCATGAAATCGTCATTAACCGTTTTGAAAGAAAAAGGAACGAGAAAATTGTAGCAAAGGAAGAATAACGGCCCATAAACTAGGAGCAAGAAACAACAAAACACAGTAGGATATGTCAAGCGTTGCTGCAATTTGACAGGCGAGGATATAACCTCGAATACCAAAAGCAGCAACAACAACTGCGATAACAATGAGTACGAAGTAAAACAGTTCCAAAGTCTACCAATGCTACGGCTATCGAATATAACAAAGTCGTTTGTCAATTTCAAAAGGATTTGTTATCCTGTCGACTTAACTTCGACCATAGGGTCCTGACAACACACACCCTTGCAAAGCAGAAAACCTGCAAGTAATGCTTTGCCTCTGCGACCAAATGATGTGTAACATTTGTTATTTCTCTTGCTCTCTGTCAGGCTCATCTGGTTAACTATTCCTGTTTATTTAAAAAAGGAATATGGATAGTGATTCCTTACTTTTAGTTTTAACCTTTTTTATATTAAAAATTTTATTAAATTAATAAACATTAACATTATTGAGATAATTTTTGTTTTGAGTGCAGTTATTGCTAATTCGTCTACATTAACTTCTTCCCTGGATATTTGCTGAAGATCCTAACACAGAAGAGGCTATGCGCTTTTGTTAGGCTGTGTAATCATCACATGAAACCCCAATGACGACTTTTTGTTCAGCTATTATAAATTGTTTGCGTATAAATGTATCCTCAAACATCGAATTTATGCTGGGTCTAAATTATAAATTTAGAGCTAAGTGAGTAAATTTCATGATCTAAAACATCAGTTTTCGATGTCTGAAGCCAGAGTTCTGCGGACTAGATCGAAGGTTTAGTGGCCAAAATTGGGAGCCTTAAGAACAAATTTAGGGGAGCGAAGGCATAGTCCAGATGAGTTCAAGAATAATTTTCTGTGTTAAAGCATAAATATCACCGTACAAAGCGAAAGTTTCTCGGCACTAAATGCTAAGTTGTTATGCACCCTTGCTGACTTTGGGCTTAGGCTTACATCAATGCATAAAGTGTAAGCATTGCTCACTTCGCGAGAACCTGATGTATAAACTACGGATCAGCATCTTAAAGCTTCAGATTACGTTGACGTATGATCTTCTTTACTCAAGGTGACATAAAGTTCTGAATTTTCAGAAAACGTAAATTAAGTAAATGTAAACTTCGAGGCGTGAAATGTAAACTTCTCAGCTTAAGCTCGAAATCCACAGTCTTAGCTTATGTGCCGCTACCTTAAATGTACGTTTCGCTGGGCTAGATGGATGGAGTAATTCGCAACGTAAGTTGTAGCATAACCAAACTTTAAAAAACGTCTCTTTGAGATGTTGAGATATTGTTGATATGGTTGTAAAATTTTGAGATGGTCGATGTTAATAGTGGTGTCTCTTAAAATAATTCTGTTAAAGATATACATTTTCACTTCTACGAAACCATAACTCTCACACTATTTATTGCAACAACCCCTAAAACTCCCACACCTGCCATTATACGATATATATCTTTTTATCTTAACAGATCTTAATATTCAACAACGGAAGCCACATTAAGAAAATAAAAGGGCCAGACAAAAATTTAACAAGACAGAACTGAATTGATGAACGACCGGTACGCCTCCGACGTCTGACTGGCTTGTTGCTGGCAGTGGCTGACATTCATTCATTCATCCATGCTGACAAAAAATATTACCGTGTTATAAATTTTGAAAAAGTGACATACCCTTGCGGGCGGAGAAACATATTGAACATGTTTAGACCTACAGAATTATTTCGTTAAATTCGTTCTTAAAAGGAAAAGGAGGAGGAATTGCGATCAAGAGGGTTCACGCGTTTACAATAGAACACAAACTGTTTACTTGAGTGTCGAAATATGGGGTGACCGAAACATTGAAAAGCCGACACTTGGAAACCCTGACATCCTGAGAGAATAACGGGTGGTCAGACGTGCATGCAGCGCGAAAATCAGAAGGAGGGAAGATTAAGACTCTTTTTGACAAGGGTAACTCCAAGGGACAGGACCATTAGCAAACAATATCAAAAGGAAAAAATGGTTTTCCTATAGCTATTTTCAAACACTTCGCCAAATTCGCCATTCATTCTGAAATGTTTTTGTTAAGGAAAAATCAGAACAAGAATTAATGTCCCTTTTAAGGTTTCAAATTTAGACCAACAATTATTTGATCTGGTCTGTGAAAGTTTTATTGCAGGATTGATTTACTGCAGCGATAAAAATTTTCTATTAGAATTCAAGAAAATGCGACATAGGGTAGGTTTATACCCTCATCTTCCCTCCCTTCATTCATCTTTCATTCATTAATGATTTAGTTAATCAATTATGGTCGAACAGCTTTCACTGAATCGCGCTCAAACTAGTTTATGGCTTTATAGGGTCCATTAATTTCTTTTGTGTTCAATTTAATGAGGTTAAGAAAAAGTAATAAAATTAATAACAATCAATTTCAAAATCCTCATTCTTTTTACGACCGAGAGTAAGTATATTAAAATTTACTGACAAAAGGCTGAATTAAGTCGTTTCATGCGAGTCGAGCATGTAAAAAGATGTCGGGTAAATGATGCTGACAAAAATTTCCTTCGGCGTGACCTTCGACGAATTGGAGGAAATGTAAATGCGGAAAGAAAATAACTTTAATATAAATTTATGACTTTTATGCGTGTGAAATCGTTAAACTTAGTAATGCTTGAAAGGCTCAAATCGTTGAATGGCGCAAGAAACCCTTATTATCGTGTGTGGTATTAAATGAACTTCTATGCTTCTATGAACTTATATGAACGCCTAGTTGGATACGCTTCTCCTATTTTGTATTACGCTCTGACTATGTCAGATAAAAAAGGTCTATTTTTTGGTATTGCCAATAAAATGCTGATGGAGTGATAGAATAATTCTTAGTGTGACAAGAGTATCACACCTAATTAACTTTATATTTATTATCCTCAACGACCTGAACATTTTTCTAATTTCAAAACCCAATTCTGTCAACCTGTTGAGTATCTGTTGACAACGCAATATCATTGAGAGTATTTACTCTTCCGTTCACTTCTTGAACGACAAAGTGTCTTGCGATTTGTAAAACTGAATTGCTGCGAATTTGTCCGTCTGATGCAAACCTTGCAAAGTCAACAAAATCGGATCAAGTGTCCAAGTATCCACTGCAATTAAAGAAGCCATAAAATTACTTCAGATTTTTGCGGCAACTGCTTTTCGATTGCATTTTAAATATGCACTAATTATTCTTTTATCTCATTCCTTTTCCTCATGTTTTTGAAGATTAAGAAAATAAAGAAGGAACGCAATTTATAAATCATGACCAACAACAAAAGGACAACACAAATTAAGTACACAAGGAGAAAATAGTGGCTCTTATTAAAAATAGTAATCTCTAAGTTAAAGAATTATTTATAAAAATTGATTATAAAATGGAATACTGATTTCAAACAAAGGCTTCCTATTGACAACTAAGTTTTCGGAATTGATTGAAATTGGATATTCTAATTCATACCGGAGCTTCCGTATTGAAGGCCATTTGTTTAAGATGGACAATTGTGGTCTTATTGACAACAATAAATTTATTATATCGACAATATAGACCTAAACTAGGAACTAAATCTGATAACTCCGATTGTTGTATTGACAGCTTGTAATTTAATATTGTCAACCACATTCTTCAAAACTAACAATTCAATACAGGCGCACGATCGATATAAGCGCGATCTCAATACTCCCAACAGTGAGCTTCATATTGAAAAAGAGATTTTTTTTATGTTGACAGCTACAGCCTTCTTTTAGACAACTTAGTTTACTCTATTCACAATTTTACTCATAATACATCTTCCATTTTATCAGCTAATAAAACATACAATAGGAAAATAAATCACTAAAACACTAATGAAATTATCATAATTATCGGCTGTAAAATTGTGTTTGGCCTTTGTAAAGTATAATCACTAATTGTAAAAAAAGAAATCGGAAATATATCTCTATAGTTTTACAACAGCTGTAAACAGATTCAATATTCCGTTCGTACCAACACCTAAAAAATTTTAGAATAAAATTAAAACAATTAGAATGCATAATCCATAAAAAAGCAAAAGATTTAAATGTTTTAGATTCCTTTTAATGTCATTAAAATTAAGGGCCGGTAATTGATCTTTGCTAATCTGCTTCTGTTTGGTTTCGTTGTTTTTCTAGGAAAAAACATAATGTAGCTCAGTGGACTCTTATTCCAAGCAGTTATGTATTTATAATATACATTGTATATTACGGCTGAGTTTGTAATCGGATAATTACTAAATCCGCTTTACAGCAAATGTTGTGTAGCTCAGTACACTTTTGCTTCTACGTATTTCGTTGGTGTTTGTGAACGAGAAGAAAATAGCACTCCCTGAGGGCAGCCATAGAGTGCAGAATGTTTTAAAAATTCCACGCTTAACCTTTTTGGCTTATTCATTAGAGCGGCTCTAATGCGCTTAGAGGCAACAACAGGCAGCTCAGTTACTCGTGCTAAAAGTACTTGCTGTAAAACGCTTACATGCGCGGATTATGGTCGAATGCAGAAAAATACGGTTGGTTGAGTGCAAAATGCAAATATTCCGTGTGTGTCAGTCAAGGGCCAACCCCTCCGACTAACCGACAATGTGGTTATCGCCACCATTGAAAGAGCTGTGTTAAATAGAAGTGACGATGGTGATACTTGTGCTGCGTAAAACGGCTTCACCTTACACTAAGCAACAGCCCTCAATTTGTCGAAACCTCTCTGCCACGGAAATAAGGCGAGGTGGGCTACTTACATATCACTCTGGCGATGACGTTAGTAAGGAACCGTTGGTGTTTTCCTTAGTACCTTTCCCAGAATATTTCTATACTTTAGAAACATTTTTTTTATTTATCAGTACTTGACGAGTCCCTGTAATCATAATCTCGCCCCGCTACGCAACAACTGCAGGTGTTGTCATTTTACAGTGAATGATGATGGTCATGTAAAATCCGGAAGGTCCAAGGGGTTTCAGCAAACTCAGAACCGCGCCTCGAACAGGTAAACCAACGTCTGCCAACGCCTCGTTAAGTCATTGCACGGAAATTGACTTTTAATTGCAGGCCACGACCGCCGCTCCGGATACTTCTTGTTAGCTGTCGTTCATTTCGCTCTCAACCAGCATTACCAGCCTCTTCGTGAAGTTTGTAATTTTCCTGTCATTTCAAAAGAAAAACGATGGAGCGATAATTTTTCTCAAAATTTCTTGTACATTAAGGCTTCTTATAAGTTGCCTTTTATGAGCATAATTAAGGGCAAATCTCTTTTTGTTTTCGTGTGTGAGTGTAATCAATATCGACACTAAACTGTGTTTCAATCGGTCCATAGCTTTGTATTCTGCGCTTTTACGGAAAAGTTTTAACTAACTGTTTAACCCCATTAATAAAAAATTTTACTCGACTTAATTAATTATACCTGGAGGCATTAAGCAGCGTCTTAGGGAGAAAGAGTTTATCCGCTACTCGAGTAAACTAAGAAAATAATCTGCGCAGAAAATAGATATTTAAATACTATTATTATCGTTTGTATGCTATTTGGAATTTCAAATAACTTTCTGAGGTGACAACCGAAGAGACTAAATCAATTGTTACGCACACATCAAGGAGCAATTGAAACTAATTATAGATTCAACGTATAGTTCAATTTCAGGAACACCGGAGCAGAAAAATTAATGGCACAAAAATCTCATGGGAGAAATTAACACCAAACTACTTCATGGGCCCGCCACTTAAAGTGCATGCTTGCTGAAAATATTTTGTACTTATCTCCCTTTTATTCTCGGGCTTAGCACATTTAAGGGAAGCTTTATATAGAAAAAATAGAACGAAATTGCACCCCAAGTAAGAAATGTGAAAAAAATTAATTGTCAAAAGGATTGTTTAGGGTTGTAGGGTCCATTAAATACACATCCTTTTTTGGTACGCTCTTCAGAGAAATTTATATTGGCCCAGAAATCTCTTTTTGATCTTTATATTCCTTTTCATTTCACTTCTTTAAATTCTTCTCCAAGTCCACAAAATCATTACCGTTGTATCGTTATCGTTGCTTGAGGAGAAAAGTTTGATATAAATAATGATTCTTTATTCAGAAATTTAGTCTCAATAATTATGTCGATACTGATGTCGATGGTGGAATTGCCTGAATTTATGCGTCCGCGTCAGAAAAATATCATTAATAGTCTTTGAGAGTTTTCCTGTAATTTTGTTACTTCTCAAAGAGTTCCCTTCTTCTTCTTTCTCTGCAGAGAAACCTCATCTCCTAAGTTTCCACCTAGCTCTAACCTTTTATTCATAATCTTTTAATCGATTTTATGAGAAATATAATGTGCAACAGCTTATCTGTTGATTCATCAAATAAATATAAGTACTGCCTGAAAATTTATTTATTCCTTATCAGTTTCGCTCTCGAACGGCACCCGATTTGCTCTAAAAAGATTTAAAAATGTCTCTTGCCGATTAATCGATGTACCGGATTACAATCTCTTTTTTATATAAAACGCACAATTAATTGATTTTAAATCTTCTTCTCAATTTTTCACATCGCCGCAATTAGTTGAATTCCGTACAATGAGCGGTTTAGAATAATCTCATTGCGGTTTTTCCTAAAAATTTAGTGATATTTCTAAATAAATCTAATTCTTATTTAAAATACGTTAACTTTCCTAAAATTGACTGATGCAGAATGAGTCCAACATTATCCATCGAAACTCTTATATCTGCCATTATGTGTCTGTGTTCGTCCAATAACTCCAGCACCTCCAATGACTTCTACTCCTCTTTTGCAAGCAATATTAACCACAACCTACAAAGCCAAGTTCAGATTTTCATTTTAAATAGTAAATCTTTTAAGAAATATTTCTCTTTTGCAAATTGTAGACCATCACATTAATTCAACATTCTGAGATCGTACATATTAAGGAAAAGTAAATTTTCTAGTATCAGTTTCTCTTAAAATTTACAAACTTGATTGTTTTCGATTTATAGATTAAATTCTTTGACTGAAAAATTCGATGAAATACAGCGAAGGTAAGAGATTGTTTCAATAACCTTAGAACGGAAGGAGGGAAAGGGTTATTGAGCTATAAAACAGTTTTCTTATTGGTAAAATATTAAACATAAAAAACTATTTCTTTCAGACAGATTTCAAAGCCGAAAATACGTTTAGATTCATCTTTGGTGTCTGAATGCCCTCGTGACCAGAACAGTGACGGCGTTGGAGAGGTATTGCAATTAAGAGTACCAGCAATCTTAGAAAAGGAGCTACAATTTAACGCTCTTTGTGTTGGTGACGGTTGGTTAGTCATTCAGCAACGCTCTGACGGTACGGTTGACTTCTTTTTACCTTGGAAAAACTATCAACGGGGGTTCGGTTCAGTCGGGGGAGAGTTTTTCATAGGTCTTGATAGACTGCACGCTTTAACCAACGACAGACCTCACGAGCTGAAGATTCTCTTGGAGGACTACGAAAAAGAACAGCGATTTGCACAATATCAACATTTTTTATCGGTAAAGGAAACGAAGGTTATCCATTGAGAAGTTTAGGTTCTTACTTTGGTAATGCTGGTGATTCTTTGAGCCATCATTTGGGTCATAAATTTAGTACTTATGACAACGATTCGTCCACTGGTAATTGCGCTAATACATATGAAGGTGCCTGGTGGTTTACTGACTGCCTTGTAAGGTTAAGTTTACGAATGAAAAATCCTCCTCAATTGTTGTTGTATCTGACTAACTTTAATGAAATTTGCAGTAATCTCAATGGTCGGTATCTTTCGGGTTCAATATCAAAAGAACAATACGGGAAAGGTGTATCATGGATGACATGGCGAGGGCTAAATTACTCCATGAAAAGTGTTAGAATGATGATACGTCCGCGTGCATAAGAAATCAAGATTTTGTGACGTCAAAGTCCAATTCCAAGATTTGATTTTTAACATTTAATTTGAACTTTGAAAGGGAGATAAATGTGAATAATAATATATATTTTTTTAATAAAACCTTATGAATAGAATTGTTTGAAAAACATTTCAGTTTCCTACGTTCGAGGAAATTGGAGTTCTACATGTTCCTGTTCTTTCACAAAAAACGCATTGTTAAGAGAAGTAATATATACAATTTTATGTAAACCTTTCCATATAATTTTATTACCGATGAAAGGAAGATTATGAAAAGTACCACGATTAGACTTGTGGTAGTTCTGGATATATGAGAAAGGTAATAAATTTTATGATATTCCGAGAAGTCATGAAGTTCCAGAAAGGCTCTCAGAAACTAAGCACTCTTAGCCACGATCACTGAGAAAGGCCTTTCTAGTAGCGTACGAGGGAGACACACTTCTAACGCAAGCCATCAGTTGACGGGTCATTTTATTGACGGTCTTCGGAGAATTAGATGGGACGTTAATTCTTTCAATAGACTCTTTATAAAGAGGAGGACCACTCTTCTAATTCCGCGAAACAAACTCGCGTCATATTGTGAACGTGGAATAATTAATATAATAATATTTATGAATTTAATATTTAGTTTTCGTAAAAATTTGATTAATGTTTTTCTTTTAATTAAATAAAAATCTTATCAGTTCCACGGATCATTAATTCAGTTTTAAGATTTAAGTTTAAAGATATTTAAAGAGATTAATTGTGAGGAATTGTAAAAGTTTTATAATCGGTTTTTTCATGCTAATCATGGCTTACGCATTAAACAGCAGCACCAACAACAACAACCAACCAACAAAGGAAAGCAATGGGAAAAAATTTTAGAAATGAATTTAACAAACCAACTATTCGTAATTAAATTTATATTCTGAAAGTATTTCGACAAAAAGTAATGCTCCTGCATATAAAAACGTAAACAGCATAAAGAATTTCAAGAGTCCTGGAAGGGTAAGGTAGAGGGAAATCCATACAGGCGCCACTATTGAAGACCCATTTGAATTTACATAAAAGCATGGCTCATTCATAAGTGATAAAAAACCAACAACAACAATTATTGGTATTAATTGTTGATTTAAATAAATTTATTCTCCCAAAAAACGACAAAGTTTTCGGCCATTTAATTATCCTCATTAAATTATTCTTGAACTCCATTCGTAATGACATGGACGATGAATAAATTTTAATAAAAAGAGTCATTAAATGAAAGTCGAGAAATAATAAGAGAGGTATCAGATTGCAACACAAATAGTAAAATTAAATTATGGGAAAACATCGAAGGGATGTTCGTTCAAACATATATTTTGTAAAGGCAAAAACACATAACTTTATATTCCAATATACGTGTATATATAAAGAGTATTGTATATATAAACGTTTTCCTACAAACGATTATGTGGACCTTATGCATTTCAATGAACGCGCCTCAAATTCCTCACAGACCTGTCTGTCTGTCTCTTGATTATGATAATGTTGATAGTGTTCAAGATAATGATAATGATTTTGATTATTTTAATCTTCGCTTTAATTAATATTGGTGGGTACGCTTTTGGTGGCTTTTATAAGTTAATTTTCATGTCGATGGCGTAATTATGCAGGAAGAGTACAAACGTGGGCCACGTTTATGGAAATTTCTATTACCGTGGTGGAACGACAGTTAAGAAATTTCGTGCATTGGCGCCACTAAGTACTGCTTTTGCGTTCTCGTTGTTGGGGCTGTTGTTCGATCATGTAGAGCTCTAGCACAGGGAGTATTAACAACTTGACTAATAAGCTTCTCTTAGCAGCTTTTATTAATTAAACGACCAAATTGGTCTCAAGAGGGAATGAAAAAAGAAGGATGGAAAACTATTTACTTGTTAATGCTGTTGTTGGCTTTGTTATCGATGTTGTTGCTGTTGCTGGGACTGACTAGTTTGTCGTCGTCGTCGTCGTTGTTGTTTTTGTTCAATGAAGGGATACACAAAATTTAATTGTGGAAAATTGATAATAATTGCTTTTGGGGAACAGTTGTTTGCATACAGATATGTATGTGCGTTCGTACACGATTATGTGCGCACTTCGTACATGTGTATGAGCGCAAATATGTTTGTGTTGCGGGCTTGTTTACTAATTTATTCATGCTTAGGTTAATTATTTAAGTTGGGAAGCCGTTTACGTACAACAGATTTTGCTAATAACTGAAGTTTATTTATTGCTAGTATTTATTGAAAATAACAAATGGGTCACATTTGCAGTTCGATTAATCTTCACAAGTGGGATATACTTTATTAAAAAAAATAAAAAGCTTCTTTTGAACGTGTTTTGATAATTTTAATTCTGTGTCGATGGGCGCAATTTAAATCTACCTTTTCATTAGATTATTCTCCTAGAAGGCAGACTGTGTGAGTCAATGTGTTTGTTAATGGATGTGTATGTTCTCCAATCACAAAAATTCGGCATCATATTACCAATTTTTACCCATTACCCAGGAGGTTTCCTTCGATTAGAATTTGCTGAAGCTATGTTAGGTCTTTAGTGAAAACTCATTCATTTGAGCAAATATATTCATTCGAGAGAATGCAATTTTTTCAGAGCCGTTGTGTTATTATTTTGTGGTATTAGTTTCATATCTCGTTAACGTCACTAAACACGCGAATTAATTGAATAAATACAAAATAGGAATAATTGGAACCAACGTATTACAATTGTGCTGCAAGAATGACTTCAGAATATATGGAGCTTTTACCGATCGTGACGAGTAAATAGGTTATATAATAGGATTATTCCAAGGGGTTGATCTTTCTAATAAAATTAAGATCCCTGAAAATTCTTAAACTTGATTTTGTACTTTCGATAAGAAACATGCCGATGTCGCACCACATAAATTTATTTGCAAATACCAATAATAGTTTGTTTGTTGTACTCCCGAGACTATGGGAAAACATCGTTACCACTAATATTATCATAAACTGAGACGGAGGTCCTAACTTCGAAGTAAGACCGCGCTTAATATTTCTAGATATGTAGACGTGAAATGGCAACACTCTTAAGGAATACGACGAGAACTTATTCACAATCCTAAGATAAACAAAATGCTATCCATTATTTTGGATAACTATGCCACATAAACAAAAACAAGTCCAAATAAGATGACCTAATAACAGTTCTAATTGAAGTGGAAGGGAACTCACTAATCATAACGGTCTCCCCTGTAATTAGAAACCGTTTATTTTTCCCTTTAAGCAAACGATAAAATTAGCAGGCAGAATTTTTCGAAAAGGCACTTCGGTAACTCACGAATAACTTCTGACGATTAAATAACTAAAAAGCAACGAACGTTGAGAGAATGTGCTGTAATTATACTGTTGAGAAAGTAAGCCGGAGTGGCGGCAGTACATCAAAGGCCAATCGAAAAACGGACAAAATAATCGATATATTTACGACCTGATTGTACTAAACTGTCAAATTCTAACGAAAGTTTATAACAAGCAGACAAGCGTAGTACAAAATCGTTTAACTTCTATTGCTTTAAGTTTGTGTTGTTCTTGTTGTTGCTATTGTTGTCAAAACTACTCGCATTAAGTTTGTGTTGTTCTTGTTGTTGCTATTGTTGTCAAAACTACTCGCATTGAAGTTTGATGAAAGCCGAAAACGGTCTCGTTAGGAGGAACTGTATGAAAATAAAGCCAACAACAATCTCGTTTTTACGCTTTCCTTCTTTCTCTCCTTCTAGTTGTTAGAAGGCGCCTCTGAATTTTTAACAAATTAGTATTAAATTGCAGAGGTTTCCTCGTTTCGTGACGAGATCAATGAAACCCTTCGACGTTAATTGATTCAATGTTCTTTCATCCAGGTTCTTGCCGGGTGGATTCGACCGACTCGACCAATGATGAACATTAATGACGATCGGTAGACCGAATTGAGTTGGTCTGCAGAAGGTGAGAAATTAACATCAACAAAACGTCAGACTGTCAGATTTTCAAGTCGTTTTTTTTCTTATTCCGCGTTGTGGACTTACTTTCTTGTGATGAGCGGAGGACGCAGAGTTCGGTCAGAAACGGCAGAAGCGAACCATCTCCATTCAGGCTTCATTCAGACCTAGTTTGAAGAAGAATAAGAACAAGAAGGAATTATCGAGCTGAGCTTATGAATGACTTTTACACGTCGGCGCCAAGTGATCACCTTATAATTAACTCCAACAAATAATGGCTATTCTTTAAGTTTGCCTTTCCTCTTAATAAATGAAATTAAAAAGTCGTGAAATAAAGATGGTTTGATGAGCATTTTTTATTGTCCTGTAATCATAACGTGTCAGCCAGGGGGTAACTTTATTTATTGCACTTAATATCATCTAAATGAGTTATAAAGAGAACATTAGAAAGGAGGGAAGAAAAAAGTTTTCTTATTTAAATGGCCTTAGCCAGAAAAACGGACATTGCAGACTTGAATATGTAAGCGATTTAATTCGTATTACACGCGAATTTTTAGTTAGAAATGAGATCGAAGAAGCGACCTCAGTTAATATCGGAACATCTAAGATATCACAATATAATTCGTTGCGTGTTTTCTATTCTTACCGTTATAGCGATTTACTATTATTGTTACCAAGAAATATCGCCCTTCTTCTCAAAATAGCAGAAACCATTCAAAAGTTAAACGAAAAAAAAGTACCAATGGACACGGACGCTGAATTTAAATGCTGTTTTTTTAAAACCCATAAATTTTTGAAAGCAACCACCGCAAGCAAACCACATAGATTAAAACTCACTATATAAACTCTCGATAGAGATCCATCCATCCATCTATCCAACTATAAAACTATCACATCAAAATCAAAAATCTCATAAACTCTTTCCTCTGAATGACTTTCAAGGAACTGAAAAGACCCACAAGCTCTTCAGATTAGAGTGTCTAAATTGTTAATTTCGAGCACGTATAAGACAAATTAAAGAAGTTTATATTATTTTCGAGGTGAAACCAGATTTGAATAAGAAATTTGTCTGCGCTTAACTAAAAGTCAATTGCGTTGAGAAATATCTCAGTTTGCTGCAAAAGTTACGAAGGAATATATTATGCTGCCATTTTTTGACTAATCGGTCTACGATCAGAAACACGCAGCATTTATACGACTCCATCATAAATTAGTGTTCAGCACTATAAACAGTGTTAACATCAACGAGATAAAACGAGAAAAGGCCTCAAAGCGCTAAAGGATAATAAATAAGTAAATAAATAAATATAAGCCTGTATATACTCGCATATATATATATATATATATATATATATATATATATATATATATATATATATATATATATATATATATATATATATATATATATATATATATATATATATATATATATATATATATATATATATATATATATATATATATATATATATATATATATATATATATATATATATATATATATATATATATATATATATATATATATATATATATATATATATATATATATATATATATATATATATATATATATATATATATATATATATATATATATATATATATATATATATATATATATATATATATATATATATATATATATATATATATATATATATATATATATATATATATATATATATATATATATATATATATATATATATATATATATATATATATATATATATATATATATATATATATATATATATATATATATATATATATATATATATATATATATATATATATATATATATATATATATATATATATATATATATATATATATATATATATATATATATATATATATATATATATATATATATATATATATATATATATATATATATATATATATATATATATATATATATATATATATATATATATATATATATATATATATATATATATATATATATATATATATATATATATATATATATATATATATATATATATATATATATATATATATATATATATATATATATATATATATATATATATATATATATATATATATATATATATATATATATATATATATATATATATATATATATATATATATATATATATATATATATATATATATATATATATATATATATATATATATATATATATATATATATATATATATATATATATATATATATATATATATATATATATATATATATATATATATATATATATATATATATATATATATATATATATATATATATATATATATATATATATATATATATATATATATATATATATATATATATATATATATATATATATATATATATATATATATATATATATATATATATATATATATATATATATATATATATATATATATATATATATATATATATATATATATATATATATATATATATATATATATATATATATATATATATATATATATATATATATATATATATATATATATATATATATATATATATATATATATATATATATATATATATATATATATATATATATATATATATATATATATATATATATATATATATATATATATATATATATATATATATATATATATATATATATATATATATATATATATATATATATATATATATATATATATATATATATATATATATATATATATATATATATACGCACCCACACAAAGTGAAGCACTGCAGTCTCCCTCGAGGGCAACAACGAAAGTAAAACATCAAAGATTACACGCCACAGAGGATGTCGTGAATTAAATTTAGTTTACACCTGCATCGCATGACAGAAATCGTTTGGTATAGGAGCAACCGCTTTCAATTAAGACAATTGGATACAATTTTTATCAAAATCTCGTATAGAGATGGATGGATTTCTTACAAACATAAACTTCAGAGAAAATAATCTGGTCACGTAGTGGAGCCGTCGAATGACCAGAAGACCGTGATTCAAGCGCAACACAAAGTTAGAGGTAAAAATAATACGTTTTGGCTCTCACTCCTTATTCTCCCTTTTCACCTCTTTCTCTCTTCCTTTTCTACTCTGGTTAAAATTCATTAATGAATTTTCCTTACTCAATTTACTTTTCTCCCTCCAAAATTTTCCTGTTGCCTTTGTACTTTGTACGGCTTATGTTTCCTGTCTTACTGGGTCTCTTCCAATTATCTACATTTATAGAGTCCTTTCTCGAATTCTTTCTTTGTTCGTTTAGACAAATGCAACTGGTTTCTGGAACAAAACCATCTCTAATCGAAATTTACGACATCCCTTTCTGTCGCGCAGCCTAATGATAACCATCTCTATTGGACTAGCACTCTTGCTGTCGGCCTTAACTTTTATGGTTTCAGACATTTACAGAATGATGCGTCCTTGAAGGCGACAAAAGAGGACGGACAACAGCATCAGTATTTATAATCTAACGAGAGTATTAATTTCCAGTTCTTATCAATGATGTTCTCACAACCTCTATTTCCTTTTTATCTTATTCTTCTTTTCTGATTTATTTGTTTGTGGATTTTAGTTAGATTCCCCCTAGAATCCCATCAATTCTCTGCCGGAATGACTCTTGCTGATAACTCAAAAGATTAGCTTAGCCGATGACTTAACCATAAGAGTATCACTAAATAAATTGTGTGTTGTATTAATGGTTTTGCTGGCCATTTTCCTGTCTGTTAGATACGCGGGAAGGGCAACCTTTGTTGATTTATTCAATATGTTTTGTCTAATTGTCAATATATTTTCATGTCTCTACCAACATTCCGATAAAGTTTAACTAACTCCAGCTGTTCTCAAAGTAGGCGGCGTCGCAACTTATGGAAAACTGGAACAAACCACCGGCTGATTGCCTTAATTATCTTAATTCATTTCTTTTTTGAACTTATATAAAGCAATTTATATATATACAAAAAAAGATCTCCCTTCGCTTATTAATAATCCTTAAAACTCAGAACTGCAATAAATAATATTTTTAAGGATAATCAAATATGTTGAAGAGTGGTCAAAACTGTTTATGGTTTTTATATATTTTTTAGACATTTAATCTAATATTTTGTTCTAACTCATTCCTTTTCTCTATTAATTTAATAGACGTTGTTTTTTATAGGCCGCACATATAGCGAACTTGTCAACGATAAATCAAAATAATAAACATTAAATCCTCGAAAATGTAGCATCAAACGCTTAGTAAAGGAGCTCTTCTTGTTCTTTTTTGCGTTTTTAATTATCATTCTTAGAATTAGATTGTTGACAATGGTAACGTTCCGTTGTTGAAAAACGCTGCCAACATTACAAGACAAGCAAGGGGATCTTCTCGATCCTGTTTCTCTATTTGGTTCTTTTATTTGTTTTAAATTTGTTTTATTTATTTTAAATGTTTGAAAATTGTTAGCTTTTAAATTTCAGCCGTTAAAAAAAAACTTTTTTTTATATTTTGCGCTTGGTGTTGGTAAGAAAAAACAACAGATATCGTTGTTTGGTTTTAAGTTGGAGTGGTTTACAATAACTGCTCCTATCTAACACAGGGGCAAACATAATTGTATCCTTTTCGCAATATATGTGTCCGTCCTCTTCTTCAGTTTCCCTTCCTCCGTTCACCACCGAAGGCATTATCCAGTTGCAAGCATCCACCCTTCTGAAATATAAAAAATACACGCAGCAACGTTAACAATGATTGGCAATTTCCAGCTTAAGGATATGACAGGATGATGCTTCAGGATGTCACATGCCTCTGTGATTAGTTGAGTGGCTGCATCATTCTAAAAAAATGATTTTTGTTGTTGCCATTTGTGCAGCCGAGCCCTTTGTGAGATACTAGCTGATCCCGTTCGATTATTTTGGATTCCCGCAGAAGCAAGTTTATGTTTATTTAGGTCTATCAAATCTGTCTGATGAAATGTTTTTCTTGTTTGACGAAGGTCTATTTGTCTTTCAATATTCTGTGTTTATCCAGAGCTTTTCAAAGTAAAAAAAATAAATATGAATTTGTTTTTGCAAAGAAAACGGTACTGGTAGGGGTGGAATATGGAATTAATTAATAGCCGAAATTTACAGTTATATTTTTAGTAAATTTCGGAGTCTCCAAAAAATAACTACTAATGCATCCCAATCCAAACGCCGTTCGACCAAAACCGACTAGAAGGTTCACATGAATTTTAATAACTTCAGCCATCTACCTTGCAGACCTTGCCTACATTGCAGATGCTCCCGTAGAAATCCCGAATTAAATGCTCAAGTTATCAACCGAAGAGTAGATTGAGTATACCACATGCACCCTATCATATTCTATGCCGAGAACGAAATTCAAAATTCCCAGCATTAGGCTCAAAAGCTTGAGCGTTTTTAGTCACAGTCAAATTGACAAAACGGTCACACCCTTATACAGTTGCATTTTTCGTCTTTTCTTCTCACATTCACATTAACATGCCTAATATCCTGACAAATAATCCCAATACGATAAGCCTCGAATGTGGTATTGTTTGTGAAACTGACATATGAAGGCTGTCTGTCAAAATACTCAGTTAATCGGGCGTGACTGTATGACAGTTATCCTGCTGAACGTTCTACGAAAATTAAAAATGAGGAAGAAATATAAAATGAAAGGGGAATTATCTTTGATCTACTTGAGAGAGATAAGAGGAAAATTGATTTTCTCAATTTCTGAACGTTTTTTAACAACAGTTTTTCTGTTTAAGAAGTTTTAAAAAGAACTTGCCCCGAATACACCTTAAATACTTCAGGAAAAATATTAATATGAGATAATTAAATTCTATAATATTTATCAAAAGATATAAAAGAGGAAGAAAATAATTAAAAAGAAGTTGACTATTGTTAAAAACTGATAAATTATTCCCTATTTTTAATAAATAAAATAATCCTCTCATTTATGGAAAGGCCTTGCAAATTTTGCTTACTGAAGCAAAATGAAAGCGTAATTAAAATTGTAAGCTTAGATCGGTCTGGATCACATTACCATGCAGGGATCGAACCATATATCAGATCAATCGCGATAAAACTGTTTGAATATCTAACGAGGAAGACATTAAATAGACAGGAACCGAATGCATCGCGTGAATTTCTCTTGAATATCGATGATTAGAAACCATGTGGAGGATATGTATAAGATGCTTAAGTGTACCACGGACGGAGAACATGGATGTAGATAGCATCACCTCCATTATCTCCTCATCCCTAACTTTTTCAATATCGCTGCTTCGTAGAGCTGACGAAGGCAATGAAGGTAACAAAACAGATCAGAACATCAAATTTCACGCAAAACATCGAAAACAATGAAATGTTTGCTTTTGTTATTTTAACAGATTTAACAGAATAAAACAAAACGCTGCCTTCAATACAAATCGGTTTCAGTTGTACTCTAACATCGCCATTGGTCCTTTCAGTGATTGTTTGTGCTAAACCATATCTTCCCGAAACAATCAAGCCAACCGACCCATTGCAAATAGTTTTGTTTGCTTCGAATTACAAAACTGCGTGCGATAACAATCAAATAAAGATTACGCAAGGAACAAAAGAAAGAAAGGAACTAATTTCGGATCACCGAAATGATGGACAGCCCTATCCGCATGCATGGAGTACTATACGCAATACTCATCATCATCATCTTCTTCATTATAATGGTCGTTATCGTGATCTCAGTGATGGCTCAGCGCGGTTATGGAAAACAAAATGATCCTTGTAAACCTAGATGACGAGTGTCGACCGAATTGTTTGCCGACCTGTCAAATTCTACTTACCTCGCTTATCTTTCGGCCTGGCCTGCCCGTCCTTGTTTGCCTGTCAGTGTTTTGTCAGTTGCTGTTGTTGTACGTATTTAATGCACAAACAATTATTCCATTTGCAGTTTTTATTTCAATTGCTCGTTTTAATTGCATCATTCTTTATGTTCCCCAGTTCGTTTCTTTTTCTATCCTTTTATACCCTAATTGTTCCTTACCGTTCCTCTCCTTTCAGGAGAGATACACGCCAGCCTGTAAATTGATGGCAGGTATCCTTTTGCAACCCTTGTCAATAGAACAGGATTAACCGTATCGTCATCATTAACCGGTCGTCATCAGTGATGATGAGTTTACTTCAGATTTAAGCAAGCCTCTGCCAGACTTATTTACTGACTGAAGTGTTCAAAAGTAAGAGATTTGGTGTTTAACCAAAATCAGTTACAGGGAAAGGTCCAAATTTGGGATAAAAGTCAAATAAGCCCTAGTTTGGCTTAAAAATGTTGGATATGCGGTAAAAACGAAGGATTCCAGGGTTTCAGCACTCTACCTATGTCCACCCGTGATGCCAATATCTATTATCGTTTTAGCAAATAATCACCTTCGATTTTTTAAATGAATGATTATTAAAAATCTGTAATGATCTTTGGTGATAAAAATGATCTTTAATTATTTCTTGTTTGATGAAATATTTGTC
Organism: Physocephala rufipes; assembly: GCA_963966595.1. NCBI lineage: Eukaryota > Metazoa > Arthropoda > Insecta > Diptera > Conopidae > Physocephala > Physocephala rufipes. The sequence goes on from OZ016502.1 coordinate 10,175,844, forward strand.
ACGAGCACAAACGTCCCAAATTGATGTATATTTCCTTACTTTGCCTTACTTACAGTTATATTTTATAAAATATTAATAATAATAATTCCTCAAGAGATTCAATTTGTGTCTTTGCTTTTCGAGACTCGCTCAGATCATGCCCGAGATTAAAATTAGGTTTCTGCTTATTCAACACCGGCATTTATAACACTTTATTAACTTTAATAATTCCTCACGCGTCCAATTACTAATCAAATCAATCGCTATTTTCGGTGATTATCGTCAATAGAAATCCAAATAAATGTGTCGAAAAATTACACTGTGCGCATATTAAAGTCATCATGAAAAACCTTCATTCGATAGTGTCCTCATTAGACCACGAAACATCACACATGAGCGCTGAGAAAAATGTCGACTATAGCCTCGATTCTGTCCTATTGTGCCATAGTTATATTTTTTCGAGGGCTAAGCGAATTGCTGGTACGTTGGGACGAGTTTCAGATGGTGTTTTGTGGTCATTACGCATATAAATGAAAGTATATAAAAACACGAAGAAAACTAAAATTAAAGAGCGTAATTTCAAATTCAAATTCATTAAGCCAAACTATTAATGGTCATCGTCGATCTAGCTGCCACTGAATGGAATATTAAAAAACAATTGAAAGCACACAAATTGATTGTAATCGTCATTCGTTGATAGCCCATAAATCAATGAGTACACCATCTGACTTGCTATAGCGTTGGTCAGCGCGACGATTCTAGGATCCGCTACGAAGGTATTGGAGAACTAAACCAAATTCGAAATATTTTCAAAAGCTAACCAAACTACGTCCAGAGCATATCAAATATTTTGTATGCGACCCATTATATGACGCTTCAAAGTAATGTCATACAAAACCTTATCGAATGTCGGTGTACTTTTTCTGTCCGCTAATCTGATAAGGTTGTTTAAGTGTGTATTTGACATACTTTTTAGGAAAAAAACAAATTACTTTCAAATTATTTTCAAATAAATTTTTGTTGAATACAAATTTTGGTTAATTTTTTTGGGTAAAGTTTAGAGAAAACGGTAGAAAATTCCTTTCTTTAAAATATTTTTGAGGTCTATACTCCATACGATTTTCAACTTTTTACGATAAATTCCGAAAGCGAAAACTCAAAAATTCATCGCCAAAATTCTGAAATATGATTCTCAAGAGTCCGAAAATTCAAATGCATACTAGGATCAATTTCAGTATGTTCATGCTGATTTGCTCACTCCTTTTTTTCCTTTGCTACTAACTTCTCACCCATCAAACATCATTCAATAAACCCATCAATCAGTCAATCAACGTGGGCTGATATGCATTCAAACAGAATCGAGTTGATGAAAGGAATGAAATGAAATTGAACATGCAAAAGGAAACGCCTAAGGAGAGAAATGCATAGGGCATGTGACTGATAACCTAACAGATGGCCATCTAGAGGCCTATCGTACGGCCGCCCAGTTCACTGACAGCAAACGCCTTCGTTTGTGCAATGACGGGCACGAAACTGGCTAAAATGCAAATATTTACTCACTGCCGTCAGACCACCGAAGTCGCACAGGGAAATCTTAATATATTTTTTAGTATTTATTTTTTATAGGATATAAATTTATAAAAAATAATTGAAATGAAATAATACAAAACAAATAATTGGAAATAGAAGAAAAATAATTTCAAATTCACGTTGCGCCTAATGGATAAAAAGGGTAAAATCGACTAACACTGATCTATTGAAAGCTTAAGAGTATCGCTAAAATGATGAATTGAAAAAGGGAAGTGGCCACACGCAACTTGATAGATTTTGCCCGTAATATTAAATTGTTGAAACCCAAAATAAGAAAAAGCAATCGCAATAAAATAATATGAATTAAACATAGTTATAAAAGTATTTAAAAATATTAAATAAAGGATAATAATTTAGCTTACCTATGAACTCGCATTAATTATATTCCTCTGTTTGTATAAGTATTATTTACTTGATTATATTCTTATATGCTACACACGAGCGGGTGATGATATATTATTTTTGTTCTTCCGTTTGTAACGTATTAATGGAAGCGTGGCATATATTGAAAAGTATAAATATTCTTACACAGGATCACCTCCTGAGCCCATTTCGCCTGTCTTCCTGTATGCTTTCATCCTGTCTGCATGTCTGCTTATTTGTCTATCTCTCAGTCTCCCTGTTTGTTTGTCCACCGGTCTGTCTGTCATCTGTGTGCCTCTCCGCTCCTCTGACGGCCTCTCTATCTATCTGACTGTCTGTCTGTGCGTATATCTGTCTCTTTGGCTGTCTGTCTCTGTCTGTGCGTTTGCCTATGTATTTGTCTGTCTGTCTGGCTGTCTACACGTGTGTCTGTCTATCTGTCCGTGTGTCTGCCTGTCTGTGTTCTTCCCTGTCCGCCTGACTCTGTGTATGACGACCTGTCTGCATGTTGGTTTGACGGTCTGTCTGCCTGTTTATCTGACTATCCGTTACACGAGAACGAGAGGATATATTCTTATGAAATTTGACATGAATATATCAGTCCTATACCACGCCTACTTTTTATGAAATTAAATTGCAATTTCAGTCTTTTAAAATTTTAAAGCTGAAGTTTTATGACCAAGAAGGCAGATATTACAAATTCACCCAAAAAATGGGCGCAGCATGGCCACTAATTTACTATAGCATGTGTGGGCTTCTTTGAATAGATTTGTGCAGAAAAAGCGCAAGTATATTAACGAAGAAGATATTCAAAGGATCGCGCGCTGGCCGCTAGTGATTTCGATAAAAATACACATTTATAGTTCGGGTGTAAGGTATATATTCGGCCGATTCGGAGTTATCGTTATTATTTATTTATTATTTATATATTATCTCTGCTGCTAGCTAGTTCTAATATTTTATGTAAAATCCACTATATCATATTATCTTGATTTCTTAATATATAATATATATTGTTATATTAGTTAAATACTTATATTACTTATGTAGTTAACTTATTGTTATTTTATCTACAAACTAAAAAAACATTGATATATAACCCTGTATATAATTGGCATAAATTTAACAGAAAATTGATCCATATTTTCTATCGATGGGTTTAGGGTTTGAAATTTCTGAGGACCATACATCAAAGTTTAAAATACATACAACACCTTCTGAAGGCTAATTGAGAAAAGCTGAAATTTATTATAAAATTCTGAGATGAATCAAAATTTCTGAATCTAAATTTAAAAATTCTGAAATATTTACAATATTAGGAAACCAATGCAATTGGTTCCAATTATGAAATATTATTAATCAGAAGACCAATAGAAAAATCTTAAGTCTTAGAATATTCTGAAATCCAATGTAAAATTTATGAACATACATTAAAACCGTTGAAATACTAAAGGCCACATAAAAATTTCTTAACTCGAATTCGGTATATCTGAAATACCTATGAACCTTTCTGAACTATAGATCGCTATTCTGAAGATCAATGATAAAAATCTAAAACAATGAATTACTCTGAAATCAAATTAAAAAATTCTGAAATTAAGCTATAAAATCCTCAAGATGTTTAAGCCTCACTAAATTCCACAACTTTCTTCTGAATTCATAAATGAAGATTTTTTAAGTGCTCAAATCAAGATCAATACCTTAATTATTTGACGCACGATTCTCTCCGATTAGGCTAAATATGAACAAAAATATGTCATGTGTTTATGGAAAATCTCTGTTTATTACGCTGTATGATCGTCTTAGCGTAAACTTATTTTGTCAATAAAGCCGCAGACCGCCTATTTTTAGTTGCATCCTTTCCTTAATGGTGTCTTTCTTTCGCCACAATTCTTACTTTTGCATCGAATTGAAAGATATATTTAGATTTCATTGACATATGGTCAAATTTGATCAGACCTGAATCAGTGAATTCAGGAGCCACAAGCCTATCATTTGACCGCAGAGACTATTAATTTTCATCTTCGACCCATCCGCACCGAAGTGTCTTATGAAGTGCCATTTATGGTTCTTTGTTGTCAATATAATTATTGTTGTTGCTTCAAAGCCACTTTACAGTAGTTATGGCCGCAAACACACAACCTGATGGCAAGAGTATTATCTCACCCTACCAATCGGTTAATCATATTAAAGGCTTGAATGACATGATGGCTCAAATAAATTGACTCCCAATGGCAGGAGTACTCTGCCTTTGAGCAATGCGTTGATGCAATTCAGCCTAGCAGCTAATAACTCGTCAGAGAGATAAACACAGAGTGAGAAAGTGCCTTTTGGGGCTGTCATTTGACACTTTTGGTACACCGCTCTCGAACGTAGTCTTCCACGTCCGTTGAGTTCAGTTGGATCGGGTTAAAATCCCAAATCATACTGCATCATCGTCAATACAAGGGACAGATTGGTTGAAGACCCGGTAATTAATGAATAGAGAGTAAAATCACGAAAACAACCCTCATCAAGCCAGATGCCCCGCCGGGTAGAATAACGAAGAGGGAGGATCAAATTACCTTCGATAATTAATATCAAAAGATTAGTTATTGCTTTTGTTGTGGAATATGTTACATACACCACAATCGTGATAGACCAAAATTTATTTTTATTTTGTCACTTCGATGACTCCATTGTTAATTTAATTCGCTATAACTTCACCGATTGATATTCAAAGTAGAAGACACCGTAAACGCTGGCGAAATATATGGTTCAATCCTTTATAAAATTTGTGCTCAAGGCTATAACAGATTTTGCCGATTCCAAAACATTTGGAGTATTAAAGAATAATGAAAATGAAAAAATCAACGAAAATTTATTTCGAAAGTAGAGCGTCAGTTATTTAATTTCAGCGATCACAACAAGAACACGACCTGCAATGAAGCGAACAAGGTAGAGAAGGCTCAACGTTATCAAATAAATGGCCAAAACCAAATCGCCAAACACTCACATAATTTGTAATACTTGATGGGACCAATGATTAACTGTCACAATAGAGAAAAGGAAACTAGAACCGAAACAAGGAAGACTAAATGTTAATGAACCGCGCTGCGATGAATAAACAAGTCTACGAAGTGTGAAAAACGCCAGAAGTAATGAAATAAAAAAGCAAATACAAGGCATTAAATACTCGCTTCTCGCCCATCCGCTTGACAACTGTCAAAAATACAATTACGCAACGTCATTCAACATGGTCTTTGACACCGACGACAGCACCGACAGCGATAGTTATGCCAGCAGAAAACGAACGCACTGTGTTGAGTACTCTCTTAGGCGTTCAAAAAGACAGTTCAGCCGCAAAAGAAAGCCTAGGGGCGTCAGTAATAGAAGAGCAATGACAAACGCATAAGCCGCCAGTGATTTAAGCAACAATTTGTGGACAAGACGACCGCCATTAAGAAGACCACAAATTAAACCAACCGAAAAATTCTTCAAAATGAATACAAAAATATACCCGCCAACACGGCGTCAAAGCAACGCGACGCAACGCTATTGTCAAAGAAATTGTGGCCGTAGAGACATGTTTTATCGTTATTGCTATCTAGTAATTATAATTAAATTAAATTAGGAATTAGGGTAAGCATTAATATGTACCGAACATGCCGGTATTTGTTAAGACCTGCCGACCGGATAACGAATGGCGTGTTTAACAAATTTTAGATATATCATTCTTGTGTAGAATAATAAATAGCAAAAGCAATACGAAAAAGGTGAAACAAAATAGTCTGAAACTTTTTAAAATTCGAAAAACTTAATGCGGTGAACCAAAATGGGAAGGGACGAAATGAAAAAAACTTGGTTATATCTGTAACTGTTAAGACCTTTTGAAGAAAAGGAAATTTCTAGGCGGCAGATCAGTTCTCAATAGCTTCATCTTTAATGGGCCATTACGATATCGAAACCTTTTTGGCATCCCATCCTTTCTGTGCCTTAAAAAAGCTGTCATTGTCATTGGGACAACTAGAAATTAAATTTCGTCTCTTACCTTTCATCTTTTTGTATGGTATAAAGATTATAATTTATCCCTTACCTCTACATCCTTCCCATCAAAGTATTCAATAAATTCCGAGAACCTTAGAATGATCCTTCCTGCAAATATAGTAAGATGAAAGCTCGTCCAGTGATGGCAATTGTCATTTCTAAACGTTAGACATTTGCTGTCAATCAAATCAGCCTTCCTCCGAGCAACCAACAGGAAATCATTGATAATGACAATCAGCCGCCATGATTGAAGAGTTTGCCCAATCCAACTTTGAAAATACGCATCAGAGTCTTTGTCGAAGATTGAAAATGCTTGTCATTACTATGTAAATGCTGCTGCTGCTGCTGATGTTGTTGTTAGTATTCAATCAGTCCAGGTAAAAAGTATGGATTAAAACAAACAACAGTCCAAGTATTACAAAACTGAAGCCTACAGACGCTCAGATAAACAGAGAGATGAACCGAATGCACAGAAAATGCGAATGACAGACAGAAATTTCAACGCTCGCGGTAGTAGACAAACTTAAATTATTGAAGATAATCAACCAACGCGACCTCAAGTAATCTTCCTTGAAACTTCAAAATATTTTCGCGCATGTGATTATTCCGTTCCTAAAAAGGGAAAACTGGCGGCAATTGACGAGGAGCCTTGACGAGTGAATGACAGCCAGATTGTTGGATAAATTGACAGTCAAACAGGCGATTCTGATGCCGCTGATATGCCTGATTGTAAAGTCAAAACTTGTGATGACATCAAATCCAAGTCAATTCAAGTTAACAAGCGACGGCACGGCGAGCAAGCATACAGACATTGGCTAAGAATGACCACAGTTTATCCAGAAGCGGTAAGAATTCTTTTGCAAAGATAAGAATGCAAGTAGACGAGAAGTTAACAAACCCAACGACAACAAAAGCAACTGTCAAACTCTTTCAAATTGATGGAGATGAACTGTCATCAATGGCGGCTTGAATTTTTCGTTGACAAGTAAATGTCAATCGTCACTGCCGCTATTGTCAATTTTGTGAAGACATTGGTGGATAGACATAAAAGAAGAAGAGAAGGAGGGGAATACGGAGAAGAGGTTTGCAGCAGTATTGAAATACATCCATAGGATTGTAGTGCATGCATAAGATGGTGATATATCCATAAAACTATAATGCAACCATAAGATTATAATGCACTCGTAGGATTGTAATACATCCAGGTTATTGGTGCGCGTCCGTGTGCTTGTGATGTGTGGTCATAGAATTAATATTGTCATGACAACTCATAAAATATTGCAATTTCCTTGCAGTAAATTCTTAGTTTAGAGTTGTTGGACATCTTTTCTTCATAAATTTCATGTTTCTGTGTCGAGAAAATCACTAAACGCATACCTTTACACACACTCATTCTGCTTTTGCCATAGCCGCAATTATACCCCAAAGATCAACTTTATTATATTCTTTGGGTTTCAATAATGCTTTCGTGGAGGTCTCACTGTGGATTGGCTTTTGCAAAATGTGGTCTAAAATGAATTTTCCTCACTATTGCCAAACTGAGAATTGATACGTACGTAAGAACCACGAAGCAAAATAAATTCAATTCCTGTTTTAAAATATTTTAAATATTTTAAATATGGAAGAGAGTGGTCGAAGAAACAATTTTGGCCCGGAATAATATATTTAATTTATTATTTGCATATATTTACAAATATCTCAAATATTTTAACTCATTCATGTTTAGAGATACATCGGGCTTCCCAACGCACACACACATAACAATTTTATTGTTATCCTTTCATATAATTCAAATTTTCTAATAAGATTTTCCAACCTTTCCTTTGCCTTAAAAGAGCTGTCGTTGGGGCGACTGAAAAATAAATGCCTATTCTTTAATTATAAATAAATCATCTCCTATTTCTTACGAAATAATATCGTCACGGTTACCGTCTTTAGCGAATTTGCGAACTTGCCCGAATCATCAAGGAATCAAATCACGGAATGTATTGCTTCACCCTAAAATGGGGCCCAATGTGGATTCTAAATGTGGCCCAGTCATGACGTATCATTTTCAGAAATATGTAAAATTGTACAGAATTTTGCGAACCTTTGCTTGAATTCATATAGGATCATATTTATTAAAGCTTTCTGCTAATACGAAGCCGGGAAAATTTTCTGGTGAGACTCTATTAAGGCTATGTCACATTCGCATTAAAAGCCCTTCCTATAGTTAATTAATCTTACATTTTAATAGATCAAAAGCATAAACAGAAAATACTGTGCTTTTTAGAGTGTAGCTTATCCCTATTAGACAGATAGTGTAATCCCTATTAGCCCTAGTAATATCGTTGGGCTTGTATAAACTTATTTAAGGTATCTAAATAAATTTCAAAGTTAAAAATTAATGCTAGGTTTGGAACTATTATTTAAAATTTATAAAAATTCTAGTCTCGCGTTGGAATATTTCACTTAATTTTAGCCGATTTCTTAAAAAGATCAGCCATTGTAGTGTCGTTGACGAGTTAATGTTTGTTCCGCGATAAGTTTGCTTTCGACGCGTGAGGCTTTCATTTAAACTGATTATGAACGTTAACGACTTTATTTTCCACGTTGCGAGATAATTGAAGACTTTGAGAAGCAGACAGTCAGCCATTACTGCTAATGTAATTTCGGATAGAATTAGTTATCATTAAAATGCGTTTTCACTTCCTGCGGAAACGTGACAATCCAATTTCACTTCGACAGCGACGCCAACCTTCATCATGATAAAAGGGGCGATAATTATATTTACGACAATAAGATCGTTTAAAACTACAAGTCATTATGACAATGATTTTCAAACGGATTTTAAAATGAAGGTCATTACAGAATCCTTTTGAAGGGCATAAAAGAATCCTCGTTATTCTCGACTAACAGCAATGCGAACAGGAAGCGCTTATACCACCGGCACTAGAACAAATAATTAAGTTGTATTACGTACCCTGCTTTATTATTTTATTTTTGGACTCTCTAATTTCCTTTTGTTTTCCTCTCCTTAATTTTCATTTTTTAATGTAAAATTTTTTCTCTTCTGAATTCAGTTTGATAACATTCTTCAGAGTCAGTCGTTGAAATTCGATCTTTAATAGGTTTACAAAAATGATATATTTTCGGATATTATTGCCAGCTTATTTTAGCATTCCCATTGTAAGACCTATAATATGTAAGATCTTTTCATATTAGAAAATATTCAAAGTCGGTGAAAAGGGTCGACGAAAATCGAAGTTTAGGATCAATATGGCAAATCATATCAAAATCATCAAATCATATCTAATCATATCTGGGATTGATCAAAATCATATCAAATCATATCAATATGGCAAATTAGGTTATCTAAAAATTATAACAATTACCCAAGTCATTCCGAATCGAAAACTCGATTATGGAAAAAGGAGGCAACCAAACCGCAAACAATTGTTGCTTTTCATATTCAAAACCTTATAAAGTAAAAATGGTTACAAAGTGCAATGAAATTAAAAGGAGAAACAAAAAGATGAAGCAAATGGAGCAACTTATTACTTTTAACGCAAAGTGGTTACAGTTTATGAAAAATTGCTTTTAAATCAGCCTTTGAGGTCCTTAAAAAAGCAACGAAATATTCGATGATTTCCTCTTAAAATGTGCTATGGCCTTCCGCATACAAATGATATGATATCGATATCGTGAATTATTAATTTTTAATGAAAATAATTCCCTCTACTCGTAAACACTTTAAGGCTTAAGAGGAAGCATAATAAAGCAACAAAACTAATGCAGTAGCCTCCATCTTTCGCAGTGCGGCTCTCTGTCGCTCAGCCAGTCCGCAGGTAAGTCATTCAATCAGTCACTCTTCCGTTCAGTGTGGAACGATAAGAGTCACATTGATGATGATGACCATCGATCAAAACTGTCAGCGCTGTCAATCATTTTGTTATTTATAGCCTTAAGCTGAAGGAAGACGTCACATTGTTGAAATTGTTGCGACAGCCGTGAGTGACTACGATTTAACACAATCGGTCGGCCGGTCGGTTGAATAATTACCAAAGCAACGCCCCGTCACTCCGTCCGCTGTCCTAACACAACCATCATTCAGATCGTCAATCATCCAACATACAAGTTTCAGACATTGGCTACTCAAACGTTCGATTCCGGGCAAACCGATGAACAGTAAGCTCAAGCCCCGTGGTAATTGTTTCATTTTTCTGTTACTTTTCTTTGCACTCAACAAAGTTTTTCCATTTTTGTGGTTACATTTTATATGCATGCTCTATCATATTCTTTCATTTCATTTTAGTCTTTCCACTCTTAATTTGTATTTGGTATTCCCTTAGTTCCAGCCGCCTTCTTTTGTTTGCTTGTGGTTTTGCGAGAATGAAAAGTATGTGTTATACATACCTCCTTTCTTCGTGGTTCCCTAATTTTTGTAGAACATCCATTTCGCGAGGTAAACCACAACCACTCGCCGACATGATGTTTGCTGTCGATATTTCGAGCAACCAGACCCATTCATCAAAAATTTAAAAACTTCAATTTTCCTTTTCGAAACGGCAGCTTAATAGCTGAAATTTTTGGTGTATCCATTGTCATTGTTGTTATTGTTGTTGTCGGCATTGTTGTTATTGTGTTTCTCCGCGGCTGCATTATGTGTCACATTTTTTGGACAGTTGATTGATGGGTGGTGGTAGTGGCGGCGTCTACGCTTTGATTTCCATTTTTGTCCAGTAAATTAGGAGCTGGTTGTTATTGTTGTTTTATAATACGAAGACTACAAACTAAATAGCTCGCCATTTTCCATAGGTTCCGCATTCTCTCGTACGATTTTTATAAAGTTTAAGCTCTTTTTAAAATTTTATCGTAAATTAATTGCGGCCAAGTTTTAATAATCGCCGACACATCAATCATAGTTTGGAAACCGTGTCACCATAAATTTGTTATATAAATCCAAATTATAAAATAAAATAAAAACAAAAATTGTATGAAAAACCTTACAACTTTGAAGGCCCGAAGTGAAGCAACTCAACACTTAGTTATTTGACCTTGAAAATTAAAAATCGAAATAATCAAAATTTTAATCAAAACAAAATGATTCCAGCCAATTGCAACAACTTTTGAGAGAACACGAAGTCGTAAGTTTTTCACGGACCTTTAAGATTTTTTTCATAACTAGTTTTGGCAAACTGTTCGCCCACTTATTTGCCTCACACCAACGCAAAGTCCTAATCATAATATTCATAATTTAAATAACTTCGATACTATTTAAAATTCTGTAGGAAAGGTTTTCTATTAAAAAAGAGGAAAGGTTTTCTATTTTATTTAAAGGAAAGGTTTTCTATTTCTTATATAAAGACTTTCTCAATTCAAAAATTCAAGTTCATAGAGCGTTGCGTAGAACAAACGCGCAATGAATTGGAGACAAGAAACCACCCTATAACTCATAAAATTGCCATTGCCGCTTATAGATATTGTTCATAAAAACTAATATCTACTAGAGAAGCAACAACAACCTCACCATACGATATGAAGGCCATAAATTTTAGGGCAATTGTTTCAACAAGGTGCCTCGGCAGAAGGGTCGGGGTTTAGCATAAAAAGTTAACAACCAGCACGAAGTCATATCCGCAAAACGAGAACATATAATATTGAATTCCGCCTGAAATAAATCAAATTTCTGTATCCTCCGAGATCAGGAACTGTGTCAAATATTGTGAATTATGACTTACTCTTTTACTCACCCGCTCATACTTGTTCCGTCGATGCGAATATGGCCAAGAGTAGTTAAGTTTTGTATAAGTGCGTGTGCAATGCGGTTAAATAAAATCTGCATCTGTATTTAATTTATAGCGCTTATCCATTGCCATAAATTGTTGCAATGACATTCTGGAAAATATTTCACAATATATTAACGCAATAAAATTCGGCAACAACATGAAGATGCAGACACTCGAAGGGGAGGTGCCACCATATAAAGCGCCAATGATAAATAGACTTTTCACATGCAGCATTTGTTTGGTGTCCATGTATACATTCATGTGGACGTCGACTTCGTCGGCATTGACCATTAGGTGGCCCGTTAAAATAGCTTCAAAACAATAGCATCGCTTAATAACTGTTATTATGTTAATTAATTTTATGATTTATGATAATTTAAGACCGCTTGTAAACAAATGATTTGAAATTAATTGAACTCAAAAGTGCGGAGGCTCGCAGAAATATTTGGGAGATCTGTCTGTCTATCTCCCTCACTGAGTTGTTTCGTCTCAATTAAATTATGGTGTAGTATGGTACGGTACTGCAGAGCGCCTAAAAGACTATAACATTGTATTTTGAAAATCAGTGAATTCTGGACATATAACTAAAGGCTTACCAAAGAGATGCATAGTCTTCCAGAAAATTTTCGCAAATATCACTTCTCTTATGCTTGCAGCGTAGTTCATTCCGCTACCACCAGATATCCCACAACCTCTCACCAGACTGTTCGTACTTGCTGCAGAAACGCGTAAGGGGCTCTAAGAATATGTTCCATAATTGCCACTTCACCAACTCTAAAGTTGGTATTGTTAGTGACAGTAGATACTTTGTTTGTTTAACTCTATTTTGCTTCCACATGATCTTCGAAATTTTGCTATTTTACAGTAAAATATCTGCGATGACATGACCCTGCTTTTGGCGATTGAGCTCACTATACGTACAGGCATTGATCTCTCTTGAGTTGGTCATTCTTGGTTCATTAGACCCTATTAGTCCTCTGAAATATTGCGTTATATTTTACAATATCGTAACCACGGAGAATAAAGGTTGCACATGGTTAGAAAACAATGTTTCCATATTCATTGAACACACTTTATCACATTCTGCTGTATAGTAATAACTCGCTCGCTTTCATTCTGATAATTTTCAGAGACTCAGGCGAAGCACCGCCAAGAAAAGCATGTACTCCCGTCAGGTAATCAAGTGTTGTTCAGCGACATAGAAACCGGAGGGGGAAAGGGTAGGGAGTGTCAGTCCGCCCCAGGTGACACCACTTGAGGGGTGACATCCAAGTAAGGTGAACAAATAAAGGGTACAAAAATATATTTTTAAATGTGTTTACTATTATTTTCATAATATTTACTTTTTAATTAACTTCCAAGAGTGAAACCCGAGCAAACTGGGCCAGTAAACATCGAAGAAATAGAATTCTTAATAATCTTAATGTTATTTGATATATTTATAATAACCAATGGACAGCAATTTTAAATGCATCATATGGTATAGCCTAGCGGTCACCGATACGGAAAAATTATGAGCAAAAATTAACAGGTTTATTATCGTGGCCACACCGAATGACAGAAATGCTTCACTGATTGAATACGGTTCAAAATGAAAAATTATCAATCATATTTCATTGCAATAAGATCATTTCCATACTATAAGAAAAATTAATTGTACTGAAAAAACGCCACAAAATTAGGAAATTGTTGGAATTATTGCCGCTCGTGAAGTTGTTGCATGTCATAAAAAAATGCGAAGTCATGCGAAGAAGTAGAAGACATCGCGTCTTTAAAAAATACCTGCCAGGCAAAGGAACATCCACTATAGTTGCAAAGGATATAATTTTTTTCTATTTATCGTTCAAAGTCGCATGCAAAGATTTACTGTGAGACAATGACCAATTTAAAATAAGTTTATCATCAACTGCGGCAACAACAACGAAAACAATACAATTTACAATGTTATAAAATTAACATAATCCGTCTCTGCAAGTCACAGAAAAAAATTTAAATGAAACAAACTCCTTAGTTTTTAAGCAAAAAAGTAACGATATTGACAGCGAAGCGGGTCATTCATCACAATGACAAAAAGTCATTACAGTACGTGGGGACGCTCCGTCATTATCTACTGATTGCAACGACTGTGAAGTTTTAACGTCCAATCGATCCTCTACAGCAAAAAACATAAGTAAAATGTAGGAATGAATGTGAATGTGAGAATAAGAAAAAATCCAGAAAATACTGCATAAGTTGCTGCGTAGATCGCTCGAATACCGGGTATTCCATATCTAAAAAGAAACGTGAAAGAATATTTCAAACTGTGATAAGTTGAAATATTCTCCGAGGAAAGTGATTGGGAATTCGAGAAAAGTGAACTGACAAGAATGCTTAGTAGGCAACCGCTAAATTCAGTGAAAGAAAACTGAATAACTATGGAGTTCATCAGGGCAAGTCAAGAAAGCGAAAGAAAGCAAGAATATATTTTTGAAGAAATTGTAAAAATGTTTGTAAAACGCTGGCTTTAGACTGTGCCCAGCACGTCATGTAATATATGCGATATCCTTTAACTTATCGTTGACATTTTTCCTTCTTGATTACTCATGTCCATCAACATTTCAACTGACTACGACATGTTGTCAATCTTTCCCTCCGACCAAACGACAATGATAGCGACCGTAACGGCAGCAATCACAACAACATAGGGAATAAGAACAAGAACAACAATTGAAGACAAGAGCGACATTGATGCTTTCAAAATTTCAGACGTCCTTTAGGTGATGTCGCCGTCGTAGCACAATGCAATTCATAAAATGCGTTCGACTATTTTGTAGTTGTATCAGCGACTGAGTAACTGACTGACTGACTAGCCAACAGTGGGCTACCGGACATTTCTCCTGGAACCACTTAAGCATTGTATGTAAATTGGGCGGATTAGACTGCTTATTGGTAAAGTAATAATTTTGTTTTTGCTCTTAAGCGATATAATAATTTGAAATGAAAGGATTGTTGTTTGGGCGAATAAACCATTTTACAAAGTTTGAAATAATTTGCAAAGAATAATGGCTGTCACTGACGGTTTATCGCTAAAATTGTGACATTTTGCCAGTCGCCGAAACTCTAGTCATGCAAATAAATCGACTTTACCAACTCATAATGATACACTGCAGGTCGATGATGAAGTATCGTCACTAGTTTTTCGAAAGTCATAAAAAACTAAACCTTATTATCGTTTTCGGCGCCTTTCTGTATTTTCATTATATGTGTATGCGCCTCAACTTTTCATTATGTTTTTAGATCATTGGCAATGAATATAAGTATTTGGACAGCTAATAGAAATGAGATTGCCAAGCATGTTCGACAATGACCAAATACTTTGATTAAAACTTTCCATTTGCATTTGCATTATATATAAATTACTTCATAATCTTTCAAAACAAATCCCTCAACGAGAGAGTTTAAAAAAGTGGACATTTTGTTGTTTTATTCTGCTAAATTAGAATTAGTATTTTTAATAAATTAATTCTTTTTATGACAGACGAACTTCATACCAATTATCATAAAGACATTTTTATTTGTTTGCTGAGAATGGTAATTTATTTGGCTCGGTATAATAATGCCCACATTAAATTAATTCTGGTTGTACTCACATTTATTTCATTCTTCAAAAATTGAATTTGTTATCGTAGAAATGAAATAATGCCCCTATTTACTTCAAAAGCACTGAAAGTGTGTAGCCACATATTGATATTTTGAATTATATTTATTTATAAGAAAATTTGTCTGCAAGCGAACCAATTCCGTGTTCGACTGTTTCACTCGTTCTTGTTAAAAAATTAAATATAATCCACTAATAATTTTGTCAAAAACTTCGCATATATTTTAGAAGTAAAAGTTACTTTAATTAATTTCTCCCTGTCACCTTTTTAAAAAGCGTTAAAACGAATTCATTTCAATTCATAGCAAAAATCTTCTGAATTCCATTATTTGGCCTTGAAGGTCATACGAACAGCTCACTAATTTTATATATGTAGCATATTTTACTTGCACGATAACTTTGTCCACATAGCTTATTTAAATTTTTTTAGATCAACAAACCACCAGAGTTATAAACAGCTTTTAATTAGCGTTATAAATAGTTATTTTTATAATTAAGCAAACCCGAATTAAATGCACATTCATAAGGCCTTAAAAATTTTAGCTAACTGCTCTTATTATCGTCATCATCATCTACCATTAAAAGATCTTTAAAATACCAGAATTTGACAACTGGCAGCAGCCAAATTGAGCTAATTTTAATATAAAAGACACAGCCAAAATTGGTAAGAGCACAGTCGTCACTCCTAAGACAACAGCTTCAACAAGTGTGATTACATTCCGACTTATAAATCCAGAAAAATGTCCTTAAGCGTAAGTCTAATAATTTATATTAGAAGTCATTGTGAAATCGTAAGATCATTTCCTACTTTATATTTTTTAGTTACTTACCGTATTATCTATTGTGGCTGTTGCCTTAGTCACTGGTTTACCTCATGGCTATGATGACAACCATGGACATCATGAAGCAGGATCCAGCTATCAACATGTTCAGCTGGTTTCTCATCAAGGTCACGATGATTACTATGGTAAGGATGGCCACGGTGACGACCATAATGACGATCATGCTGAGTACAAATTCGATTACGGTGTTGAGGACAAGAAAACAGGCGACGTTAAATCACAAAGTGAATCACGAAAGGGTGACAAGGTTGAAGGAAAGTATGAGTTGATTGATGCCGATGGTCACAAACGCATTGTTCACTACGTAGCCGACAAACATTTGGGATTCCATGCCAGCGTTCACCGTGAGCCACTTTACCATCACGAATACAAAGCACCCGAATACGTTTTCCATGGTGGTGATGCTAAAGTCAGCGAACACGAGCAAAGCGACTACGCGCACGGATACGGACACGGACATGGTGTACACTCCTCCGAGCACAGCTACTCACTCAAACAGGAACATGCAACTGCCATTAAAGTTCCTTCTTATCACGAACACCACCATTACTAAACGAAAGTGACAGAAGGCTATGGACCGTTTTTATGCTATGCGAACCTTGTGAATCTTAATATTTCCTGTATTTACTGCAATTTCTATATTTCCCAAAAAATCTGCTTTTAAATAAAATTAATTGAAGAACAAAAATCTGGTTTCTTTATAAAATAATACGTAAAATATTACTTTGGGGTTAATTACTTAACTACGCTTCAGGAAGATCAATGTGGTCTCCAAAATATTTCCTATATTGCCGAAGAAATTAAATAAACTGAACAAACCGTACGACCCAATTGTAAAAAAAATAATATGAAGCCAGCCATTTTAAGGATAAGAAAATTATCGGGATGACATAAAATCATACGAATTTATTTACCCCTCCCATAAGTGTCGGTATTCCTTGATTTTTTGTAGTAAAAAAACAAATCCACGCGACCTTCAAGTGAGGACGGAGATAGATATTCCAATAAGTGAAGATCTACGCCCCTACCGGAACAATAATGACTACGCTTATTTTTTCAGATTTTGCAATATTTCAAACTAATTGGAAATGGAAGAATTACTAAAATATGAAAAAATGCCGCATTAATAAATCAATCAATCACCACCGTTGCATTTCATTCAATTCATCCCTTCTTCTCCCCGCTTCCACCTTTCTGACGATCCTTACCTATCCTTCTCCTTCTCTCCCTTTCTCTCATTCTATCTCTCTTGATAACGTCACTTAGCTCCCTTTTCAATAAATTTTCTTCTCAACGTATAAACCCAAGCAAGTCGTTGCAAGACCAACTTTGACAGCCATCATAAATTTGCTGTCAGAAGGCTGTCCATTTAATCGCAAATCTGTTAAGCTGCGGTTTGAACGAATGGATCGTTGTATCGTCGGTCACTCAATGTCATTTTTCTTTACAAATGTTATAAGGATGCGAAGAGAAGGAAAGAAAAAGGAGCGGACCAATGACTGGCGCGCGAGTATGACGTACCTTCGGGGCACGTAGTATGGCAAATGATAGATTCCAGCTGGTTGTCTACTTATGTAGGGCTGGAATAACAGCGCATTCATCACGATATAGTGAAATACTCTTCATTACTTCTTCTGGCTGGTCGAGATTACACCGATAATGATTTGAAATGATAGGTCATGATGCGGTTACGTATTATTAAATATGTATTGTGGGCACATGAGTAAAGATGAGGCGTCACCTTGAACGTAAAAATAATTTTGAAGCAATATAATTATGATAACACACAAAGGGTATCATATCCCTCTTTACGACATATAATTTGCAGCGACTAATGTAATAAATTATCTTCCATAAGGTGAATGTCATCTTCTTAATCTTAGACAAATTTAAAAGCAATAAGTTCTCATCTGCGTGATAAAAAAAGCTTCCGTAATCTCGATAAGTTTTCAATCTTAATTCTTCGAAGGGCCCCAAACGAGTATTAATTATGCACTTTTTACTGCACCCGACCTCCATTTTCCATTCGCACAAAATGACCCGCTTCTGGCTTGAGTTTAAACAGTTGAATTCCGCTCCCTTTGTTCCATAACAGAGACTTATACAAAACAACCCAGACTAATTTAGCAATATGTATGGCAAAAAAAAAGAGAGAAACGAAATTTGTTTCTGTGAATACGAAAATTTGTTATAATAACCACTTTTTATGGTCCGCTGAACGTTCCCGTGCACGATGTATGTAAAGTTGTACATTGTTTTTTTTTGCAATACATTGCTTAACGAACATAATATCACTAGGCAGACAAATGTACCATCGATTTTGTTGAAAACATTTTGCTCTTGTATTCCTATACAGTTTTTACCATATTTAACAATAGTGGTGGGTTTTACTTTAAGCAAATCAGCAGGTCGTCACGCCCCTTAATCTATATGACACTTATAATTAAAATTAATTGAACATTTAATTTAACATAAATTAAAACATAAACAAACGTAAATTAGCTAAACATATATTCCTAGGTAGAGATATGAATAATTGATTTTTAGCATTAATCCACGACGCAACAGTGAAGTCCTTTTACGCAAGTTTCGTTTTATATCAGGGAAGTCAGTCAAATTTTGATCTACCATTCATTATAATGAACTAAATACAAAATACATTCTGAAAACTTGAAGAATTATTTACTGTACCATAACTTTTTGTTTATTAAAGGACTAAAATATAACATAATAATTTTAGTGCTTTCAAAGAATGAATTTAAGGAAATATTTTAAAGTTGTTCAACTGGAAATTCCCTTGGAATCGATTGATGCGCAAATAACGTTGACGCTTGAATAGATTTCTATAAAAATATGTGCTAAATTCAATTAAATATTTGTCGATTTCGTGAGTCGATCCCATAGAGCGGCACGTAAAAGTACGAGTGTCTTAACTATTTATCTGTCATATCTGGATTGACTGCAGTGTTTCAATTTGATTACGAACCAAACCATATGTGGCAATATTTTCAGCGAGACTACCAACAATTGGAGTGTGGTTAGAGAGCTTAAGACAATCCCTGATACTTCGAAAAAAAACTTTGAACAAGCTTACAAAATGTTTTGCATAGACATATAATTCGTTCCTCTAATAAATTTTATGTTATTATTCTATTTTATTAATTTTGTTATTATATTTTTATATATAATTTTATATTACATTTTTGTATTTTATATAAATTTTATATTAATTTTATATTAATTTAATAAATTATTAAATTTTATAATAACTGTCAGCCATTGCAGCAATTGCAAGACAATGTCTAATTGTAAAGAACCCTACATCATCTTATCAGTTAAACGGAGGTAATTTTCCGTCTATATCCTGTAATGCAGGTGATCCAGGATCCACGAGGGCCTAATGAATCACTAAGAATATTATCCTTGTCAGCTAACATCAGCAACATTATAATTATTATTTTCAGTATCAAGGTTTTTTGACCTATATAAAGACCTAATTCGAAAACATTATCTAAGAGATATGCACTTACTTACACAATCTTTATTTAATATTACACGTGTCCTTATGGAGATTAAGAAAACAGTCTGTTCTTCAAATGGCTACTCTAACTATATTTTACACTTGCAAAACAGTTCTTGTTCTTCTTTCTTGCGCCTGTTTATATACATTCGTTGTTTCCACATTTGTAATTGAACTGCTGCTGAAGATGCTGCTCCAGCTATTCATATAACGCCAATTTATTTCTTGCATCCCTAATCTGAATTTGCTTTCATCTGCTCTATCTGTGCTTAGGATTCAAAAATTTGTTGTCTTTTCTAAAAACTCATTTCTTGCACAAAAAGGTTTGTAACGGAGGATCTAGAAATCCTATTGTGGTGCAAAGAATAGACGTTTGAATAAATCAGTCTTCTTCTGTCATCCACATAATATAATGTAAATGTAATTTAACGCGCATACCCTGAGCCCAACGCAAGCGTTTTCGCAGAAGGATAATCATCAATGCCTCCAAGTATTTTTTTATTATTATATACTTTGACTGTGGTACGTGCGCTAAGCTTTCTGATTATCGATTTGGATTACGAGTGTCTCAAAAACATGTCTTCATTTTCACAGAATCGTTGGTATACCTGCCGTCAGTATGGTAAACAAAAGAGACATGACAATATCAAAATGAACTGAAGCCATACAAACTCAAGCCTGAAATGAAGATTCAACGATCTGATTACTTATGCCACGCATAACTTTTGAAAACATACGTATAGGCCGATTTATGAGGATTACTAAATTTTGATGAATTTATTACTTTCATTAAGGAGTACGTGGGTAAAGGGAATGATAATTCTCGTCAAGTCAGAGATTAAGCAAAGCATTCGCTGCAATGACCGGTATCATAACTGTTACCTTATACTGAAGTCCGATTTGAAAATAAATTTAGGAGAGTTTAATTAAAATTGTCGTTAATTAAGATTGAAATATTTCGTTAATATGCAAGTTTCGATAATACACTTTATTAATGACCTTAAATGCTACTTAATTGAGTTTTTCAACACTCATGATCGGTAGCCCAAACTTGGCTAACCACAGCGTCTTTGTACTTCGTCATGAAAGTCAATGGTCTTATTACGTCAAAAAATTGGTAGTGAATGTAGTTATGGATGTCGTAAAAGCCAACACAAAGCAAGGTTATGCAAAACCTCATCGTTTAGGCCAAGAGTAATTTAGTATTGCAGCTACTAAAAACCGATTTACCCGACTGATTAGGTTGCAAAACGCCACACCTAATAGACGGCGGAACAATGAAATACGTTTTAACAAAATTAGTTTAAATTTAAATTACTTGCTCAAAACGTACATCGGTACCTCGATGTCTGATGCTGTAGAAGAAACAGGTGAATGAATTAATCAAGAGACTCTCTCTTATGACCACCAGCAAACGTAGTTGGCCGACAATCCAATGCATATCACTATCAAATTTTTAGTGACTGCATCTATTTGCTTTTTTTAGTGTGGTCATTGAAATGACTATGAAAAAATTTGTGTGCCCGAGACAATTCATATATTCTGAAATTTCTAGAACTACTCCTAATCATGCATAATACTGTATTCCGTAGATTCCTTCAATAAAATAGCCTTAAATTAAAATAAACGTTATTTGCTATTAAAATTATATTTGTTTTTTAATTGCAACCTTCTTAAAAGCATGCATGATCGAATTACTCACCGCCGGACAGCGGATAAAACGCATTCACTTTTTGAATTAATTCGTAATCGACGTAGCGGGGGTCTGCTCTTGAGTCTCACAAAGACCCAACAGCCGAACTATTTAATACTAAACTATTTTTTATTAATTTTTTTTATTTTTGAGTTTAGAGAAAGGGCCTTAAGAGCCAATGGCTATTTCTTTGGTATAAAAACCCTGTCAAGAGCTAACAGCTGCACAGTTCATCTCAGGTCTTACAAACCAACGCGGAAAGCAGCTAACTAAACGATCATCCAGTCAACTTATAAATTCACCAGGCCGACATGACTTTGAAGGTAAAGACAAAGGATTTCACGTTTTGAAAGATCCTTACAACCAATTCTTTTTTACAGTTCTTCACTCTTTTCGCCGCCGTAACCTTTGCCGTGGTTACTGGCCTTCCTCATGGTTATGACGATCACGGTCATCATGAAGTACACGAAGCAGGATCTAGTTATCAAAATGTTCACCTGGTTTCTCATCACGGACACGAAGATTACCATGGCGATGACCATCACGGCGATGACCATAATGATGATCATGCTGAGTACAAATTCGATTACGGTGTTGAAGACAAAAAGACAGGCGACGTTAAGTCACAGAGTGAATCACGTAAAGGTCACAAGGTCGAAGGAAAGTATGAGTTGATTGATGCTGATGGTCACAAACGCATTGTTCACTATGTAGCCGATAAACATTTGGGATTCTACGCCACTGTACATCGTGAACCACTTCATCATCACGAATATAAAGCACCCGAATACATTTTCCACGGCGGTGATGCTAAAGTCAGCGAAAACGAACACAGCAGTTACGAGCACGGACATGGACATGGAGATGAACATGGACACGGCGTTCACACCTCCGAGCATAGCTACTCCATCAAACAAGAACACGCCACGCCCATTAAAGTTCATTCCCATCATGAACACCATGACGAATGGAAGAACTAAGATGCTTAACCTTCAATCCCGAGGATCAGCAGATGTTACAATGGCCGACTACTTGAGTGTTTCTTATGCCAAAAACTAGATATTGTTTCAAATAATTCTCTATCTATTATTGTATACTATTAAATATAGAGCAATTTTCAAAAAGAATTCAAAATTTGGGATTTTTAGTAAATTATCTTAGTCGTCGATAAAGACAATTTCGCGCCAGCAGATAAAACACAACGGTTCACTGAATGAAGCAGACGAAAAGCTTTCAATAAAAGAATTTTGATATGAATGATGATTGATTGATGATGGTGATTTGCAACAAAATCCCATAAAATATTTCATAACCCATTTGCCACACTTGTTTCACTAGTGGTAAGCATTTAACAGGTTTTCTTTTTTATCTTGACTAATTGATCAAATCGACTTTTAAATAAAACAAAAACCTTGAAAGAACTGTAACACAGCGACGAGCTCTTTAGTGTATCAAAAATGATTAATGGGAAGTCATAAAGCCTGCAATAAATTTACACAAGTCTCTCGCTAATGACCAGATCATTCATTTCGCTTAACTGACAATCTGTAAATCTTCATCCAGGAAATAAAAGGAAGACAGCAATTTGAAAGCGCCCTCCAGCGAGCCTCTTGATTATTTGTTAACAACGAGAAAGCATATAGCATTAATACAAACGGGAAAACGAGCAAAATTGACAATGGAAGAGGGGAAGGGAAAGAGAGATCAAGAGAAAGATAGCGGGGCGGTGGAGAAAGACACAGGGAGGGTACTGGATTTGCGCTACGGAATATCTTGGGCTTAAAACAAGAGGCTTAAACTTTCCCTTTCAATTTCAATACAATTTTTGAAATCCTTAAAAACTTCCATATACCACCCTAAATGCTATCAAAAAACAAACATAACTCATGCGAAAATGTTCACTTCAATACCATCCGCCCCCGTCAGTAATGATGTACTCCCTGATCCGCCCCTATCCTTCATCTTCCGAAATGGCATTTGCCTCGTTTCATTACTTCTACTCAACTGAAGAATCTACTCGCAAAAAGATTTCGAACTTGCAGTGAATGAAATCTTAGAGCGCCAGCACGAACATCCCCACCAGCACGAGTTAGAAAAAGTGCCGACTTCTGCATTCTTATCGCCTGTTATACCGGCCGTCTCTGCACAGCAAACCAAGAGCGTTACTTCTTATTCGTGCGTTTTTATAGCGAACGGCGGCGAAATTATTATGCACAATAAAACATTACGCTGTTTTTATTTATTAGTCGAAAGTGGAGGAAGGGAGCATGAGAGCACGAGCGCATGAGGGTTTGGAAGTAGTAAAGAAAGTGCCGAAAACGGACAAAAGGAATGAGTCCAGGAAAATACCAAGAAAAAAGCAAGCAAAACCGAAGGCGAATGAATGCAAATGCTATAAATAAAAATAAAATCAGCAATTTTCGTAGTTAATTTAATTTATTGCAACATTTTTATGGGTGACTTTATTGCATAATAAAACATAATTTACAGCGCCATTGGGATTCTGCCGGGGCAGACCGTCTGTACGGTCGAGCGGGTGAACTGTTAACCGGGTAAGAAGATATTCAGAAGACATTTGACAAAGGTGGAAGTTAGATTGTGTACGGCAGGAAATATAAGTAAATCCCCCATAAACGCTATAGACGGCATAGACAGAGCGTATATACTCTACACCCGAGGCATAAATTTATAGTTTGGTCCTAATAATTATTGCCAAATCACGCCTCTTCCGATATTACCTCTTTTTACTTGGTTAATTTATATCTACTAACCCATCTTCAACTCCTCTCAAAAAAGTCACTCTTTGTACAGTATAATAGTGGGCGTACCGCGCCAATTTTCTGGTAGAAAACCTCCAACACCAATCATCCGATTTCAATAATAAATAGCGTGCAGCAATAGAGTGCATTTGTACCAATGTGCATAAGAATATTTGTTTTCGTTCTCTTGTAATCGCGATTTATACAAACAGACTGACTGATAGACAGACAAGCGAGGCAGACAGTTATAGCTAAATCGGCTCAGAAGGTGATTCTGATCCAGAATAAACATACTTTCATAGCTGTCACGCCTGCTCATATCCATTACATACGGAGGAATTGACTGAATATAGTCTAATATGTCGGGTGTAGGGTATAAAAATACAAAAATATATCAAACCAGTAAAAAATAAAACTTGAAACAGGGTGCCTTAAGATGCCAAGTCGAAATAAAGAACGATACTTCTTAAGCAAAATGGATCTCTTCAGAAATATGTAAATGCCTCAGAAATCTTCATTGTTATCTCATTATTATTTTTAATAATTATTAATTCAAAAGCAATTCAAATATTTGTCTATAATTTTCGAAAAATATTAAAAATAAGTAAAAATAAAAGTAAAGTATTGAAAGCTTTATGAGAAAATCTGAGCTAATTTATAATATCGCAGAACGATCTTAGGTCATAGAGAATGATTTTTATGCCATTATGTTCTACCTTCAGGCATTTATAACAACGCCGTGTTATTTATAAAAACGCAAGGTAATCCAGCAATTACCTGAAACCACGGAGTTTAGGGCCATTTAGAACCCTCGAGTTTCATCTAGAGAAATGCGGAATCTTGTAAAGCTATCACAGCCATCACAGTTATCACAGTCTGAGCCATGTAAAATCCATCCCTAAAGCCGTTTAAAGGCTAAAATAGTTATCTATGCAATTACCTGTGTGTATTTCGAGCCATGAAAATTAATACAAAGTTATGTAGGTGGCCATCACTCGATCAGACGTCCCCGTGAAATGATCAAGAAGATAATTTAGAGTAATCCAGCCGCTCTAAAACCAGCTGAAGATATTTATTGCAATCCGTGGCTTCAGTTTTACGATATAATGAATGATATGTATTGGCATTAACTAATGCTTTCATTAGTATTATTTAAATAAGTTCCGAAATTGTTCCCAATTGTCATGGTTATCACCGAGTGTGCACTTTTGAGATCGGTGTGCCATTATTCGATTTCATTATTTCCCAGCATTTCATTGTGTTTAAACAACAATTGAATATACCGCTTTAGGTCCTCAATCACTCCCGCACTGACACCCTATCACTTCATATCGATACACTCAGAAAGTCGAAAATGTGACTACAAAATCCGCAGCACATCATTTATATGCGCAACACACGCTTCCACCATAAAATCTTTTGCCAACAAATTCGTGATAGATCAAATCGACGCTCGTTGATTATATGACGAGCTCGATGGATGAGCATAATTGCTGTGCAAATCGCTAGATGGCGGCAGTTCATGCTACTCTTCGCTGCCGATCCCACTTCTCCTCCCATTTCCTTTTTGCAACCGACCGTCGCGCCCTATCTGAACACACGCAACCGGTAATCAAAAACCTGGAGGAAGGAGTTCATCTGAATGCGGACCCCTCTAAATGGGATGGTATTGCAATGGTCTGTTATTAAGATGATTACATTCGAGGATAAGTCGTCAGCTTTGCTTAAGGAACACCTCCCTCTTGCACGATTATCAGATACAGACACATCCATGTTTTAGCCACAGATCCGATCATGCGAATAGGCCAGAAAGCTGCAATTCGTTTGAATTCGGAAAAACAAAGAGAAGGAGAAAAATAATAATAAGAAGAAAAAGACCGCAGACATATGGAAGATGCGAGGCTACCAGTAGTGTGACTAGCCTTGGTGCCATGGTACACCAAGAGCGACCCAAAGAAATGCGTGCTCTGCTGATCGCACGTCCTGATCTGGACAGTAATGGGTCTTGCGGTCATCCCATCTGGACACCAGGCACAATATTACTGATGATATCGATAACGTTACACGCAACTTGAGTGTGTTTTCTGGGCGATCATCCGTCCGTCCGCTTAACCGTAATTATTTATCAGAAAAAAATGTTAATAAAGTATAAATTTAAACGGAGATTATTGTGAAAAACGTGACCACGTTACAGTCCGAGCCTCATCTCTCAGGGAGTGAGGAAGTGATGAGAATTCGAAATTAGAAGAGAATGTGAAGTTGTTTTTTTCTGGGGATGAATTTTAGATTGGATTTTTCGAAATGGGGTAAATACTCCAAGGGATTAATAGAATTATATTTAAAAGTCCACAAGATTCATGATTGACATAACGTCGTATTATCGTGTCTTCATA
This sequence comes from Physocephala rufipes, assembly GCA_963966595.1. Classification (NCBI taxonomy): domain Eukaryota; kingdom Metazoa; phylum Arthropoda; class Insecta; order Diptera; family Conopidae; genus Physocephala; species Physocephala rufipes. Next base: position 10,202,414 of record OZ016502.1, read on the forward strand.
ACAAAACTTTTCTAACTGTAAATAAAAAATTATCCGTTTTAATTTGGCTTTCAAGTTTGTAGGTCGCAATAAATGGAATATGGGTCATTATCGATATTATTGGCAACACACCCACGGGAATTCATAATTTCATTATTTTAATCATTTATTAAATCACAATGCGATATTTATTTACAAGCTGTCACTTAAATGTTTCGCTTTAATTAAACTATGAAATTAAACTATGAATAAATATGAAAAATATAACATATAAATATTTCTTATTTTGTAGGCATCTAAAATTTAATGTCAGCAAATTAAAGTTGAATTAATTAGCTCTCAGTCGGCCGGCTCGATAAATTAACCTGATTGCGATTTATTGCCTCAATTAGCTCTGGTCACTGAATATACAACACACTCCCATACACACATACCCACACATACACACACATACGCACACAATTGCATTCACACGTGTGTACATGAACATTACCATCCTCAACAACAACAAAGACATTAAATGAATGAAAATATCGCCAACAATGAAATGAGCAAAAAATAGCAAAATGGGAAAAAGGAAGAATCACCACGAATACCCAAACATTCTGAACCCTGAATTTACTTTATTTGAGAAGCAAGAGATAAATTTAAAATGCAAATTAAATTGCTCGGAAATCTCTTCACTTGTCGCTGCGAGCTATAAAATGCGAATATATCTTATTACCCAGAAGGCGGAACCGAATTAACAGATCCCTGTGGAAAGACGAGCCCAATGGTATCCAATAGAATATCCCGAATGCTGATTGGCATGGAAAGAAAAGCCCTGGATGATCCCGGAGCTGATGCTCAAGTTAGTGGTGAAGCCGGTGACAACACTGATATCCATTTGAAATAGCCAAAAACACATAAAACCAGAATTGCATGATTAGATTATGATACGACCAGGCGCAGTTATGAGAATTTTTTTCTAAACCGTTTAAAAAGCATAAGTTATGAAAATTCAAAACAAAGCGTCAATAATTTGTTACAAATAACGAAAGCAGCAACAACAATATGTTATACAAAAATAGAAATTACTGTACAAAAGCTTTCAAGCTTTTGCTGCCAACAGCAGAAAGGAGCAGGAACGGGGTTAAAGCTCCTACAAATTTATAAACGAAAAGTTGATCCTCAACGCTTTTGTGATAGATCTTTTGCGATCGTAATTTCATAAAATTGATTTGCATGAAATGAATCAAATTATATAAAATCAACACATTTATTTTATTACTCGCAACTGATTGTAATTAGTAATTCCGCGGAGTTTCTCAGGTATACAAAATTTTAATTTTGTTTCAAATCTAGAAATTAAAAATCCTCAAAATTTAAACATTAACAAAATGAAATCGCCTTTAGAGAAAATATTATTAATCTTTATTTATAAATAGTTTTTAGCATAGAAAAGTCGATTCGAAAATCGACAAATCTTAACGTGGAATCGAAACTTTTCTACGGATTTCACAAAGCGAAAAAAGACAAACTTTAAAAAATGAAAACATTAAAATACGAATCACTCGATCCGGGAGGTTTTCACTTGACTGGAAAATGGTGAGATTTCTTTCCATTTTCTTTTTTCAATTGCGAGGACCGTTCAGCATCAAATTTGTTACAACTCAATTTCCATTTTTTTAATATTAAAAAATTTATTTTATTAAGAAAAAAATATTAAGAAAATTAAGAAGAAGGAAAATTTAAAAAGAGGAAGTGATTCAAGCCGTGTCCGGTAACTTTTATTTCTTCTGATAGCACTTGAAGTGACCTCTCATCCTGTATTCACATTTGCTTTGGGCATATCCCATCGCTTGGCGCTTCAAATAGGCACCGCTGAACTTTTCTATCAAAAGCTATAAGATATTCGAGAAAAACCATTGCAAAATTAGAGAGATAATTTTAAATAAAATCAAAAAACTCAATTAAGAAGGCTGAAGTCGAATTTCCTTCTGTTTCAGCACTTGCACCAATTTTCCAATAAACACGATTTATAACTGTAAAATGTTATTAAAAATAGCGGTATGACCTAAACAACATCTATTGTTTTCTTTGAGAACCGAATAATTATCCATTACTTCATCTTTTCATCTGATTCAAAAACTCTCGCATACATTTTTTTAAATGCATCACAATTATAAATCTCATGCGATTCCGGAGAAAGTTGAAAATCATCAGATACTTTTTTACTATAAAACCACCTGCGCCGCATTCAAACAACACTGCAATCGTTAAAGCCAAAGTGTTTTAATAAAATTTTAAGCCAAACATTTTATTTGCGATTCTACCGTCGAAAAAAATGTTTTTGCCAAAAAGTTTACTTAGAATTTTTGAGGGAATGGTTCAAATGAGAGGTCAGTATTTGTAAAGGGGTCATACGGTCGAAATATAAGGACCTAATTTTCAAAAATTTGGCGTCAAATCTTAATAATAATCTATTGCCGGAAACTTAGTAAGCTCTCAAAAATAAAAAATAAGAATCCTTTTTTAATACGGTAAGAAAGCCCTAAAATAAACCTTTTGCCGGCCGACCTCTATCTCAAAAATTATTTTTAGCAGAAACCAAATGAAACAAAAATCAGCCAAAATGCAAAAAATTAACAAAATCAGCAACGAGACGGCGTTCCTTCTTGAAAATTTTTCCGAAAATCAATTAGCTATAAAAGCAACACAATGGCATCTCGTATCAGAATATTAATAATTAATTCTAAAGTCAAATTTATCTAAAAAACTAGAAAAAAAACACTAAAAACACTAGAAGCAATATTGTCGTTGGTAACTTAATTGATGCTTCTTTGATAAATCACATAATTTATTGTAAACTAAAATTGCAATTTCACAATTTGAGGATTCAAGACCAAACGAAATGGGAAATTTGAATATGATATTTTTTGCAATATCCCAATTGGAATAAATGTCACAGCTTAGGAATACGTGACGCCAACTTTTACCAAAGGTTTGTAACTGTTGGAATTCACCATAGGGTGATTTCATCCTGGATATAGAAGCATTTAAATTTTAGTGCCTACATATCCCAGTAACCAACCTAAATTGAGGGTTAAGGCACTGCTAAAAAGGAATACTACTATTCTAACCTTGAGTAACTTATAATACAATTTATACAAAGCTAATTATTTTCAATGGAAATCCTGAGGTTTTCCTTCCAACGACCTCGGCTTTAAAATTACACATAATAAGGTCTTTTAACTGCAGTCTTTTTTAATTTTTCATCATCGTAGAACCGCATTTAAGATTTAAGCATTGTTTACACATTTTGATAGATCTTTTATTTGTGACATCTTCAATAATTCGTCGAACATTTGCTTTCAATACAATTTCCAAAATAAAATATCGCTATTTTCGATTTAAAATCGACATAGACACAAGTCAAAACTAACAATTTTTTATTCTTAAAAGCGGCATTCAATAAATTTTTTCAATTATTATTACAGATTTAAAATGAATCTCTACTTTGATAAAGTTTTAGTTTTAATTCAAAAAATCACATCCTTAATTTCAAAAATTTAAACATCTCAAAATGTAAATATTTCAGAAATATATGACGTAAGAAATCTCTAATATAAAAGTCTAAAGAAAATTTTAATAACTCAAAACTAAAATTTTGAAATCGATATCAAAACAATTTGAACTGCAAGACGAATATGCTTACCTTTATGTTAAAGTAAATATATATTTCAGTGTGCGTTCATTATTATTATTATTATTATTATTTTATTTATGTAATAGTTCTGAATCTGCTCGACCACACTCTTTAACCGCTTCGTGCAGACCATATCATTTATTGTGGACTCAAGTGACATTAAATGTTGTCAAACTCTAGACAATTGTTGCGGTTTGATTTGAAGTACCGCAAAACACAAAAACGCAGCCAACGTACGTCACATCACATGTCTGTCACTGATGTCAAAGTACAAATAGCCGGTAATTGACAATCGCACTGGCGGCAAGCACACAAATAGGGAGAGGACACAATATGCAATAAGACATTTCGATTGGCTCACTTCATTGGCTGTCAATTCAACTATTTGAGAGGTTTTACGCTTTGGGTCGCTCATTTATGGTATAGTCAGTCAGTCAGAAATATATCGTTAAACAAAAATGAAAATGAGTAACAGCCTCATCAACTACTGTCACATTATTTCAGTTGTTAATACTCACACTACATGTACTTAAATTCGTTGAATAAATTTGAACCATTCTTAGCCATATGGACGGTTCTTTTTTTGTTTATTGCGCAGTTGTAAAAATCCAGCGCAGAAAATTAGCCATCATTAAGGGGCTCAAACAAATCAGTCGAATGCCAACAATTGGCAGCAGTATTTGAGATCATGCACAATGAAAACGGCTGCAGCTGACGCCAAAATAAATGCAACTTCGATAATTGGGATAAAAATGGGATAGCCAGTTAAGGAGGAATAGAAAATATTGACAGTCTATTAAAATCCACCCAATAATTACAGGAAGGAACGAACCACACGGATAACTTATTATTAATGATGTATTAAGAGCCCTTTTTATAATTATTAGGAATTAAATTCCGCGCCCCGCTTTTGCAATGTTGTTGCTTTAAAATTAAAGGACCTTAAGGAATTATCCTCTCCTTAGGCATAAAGACTTTTAATACGACTAACTAGGAAAATTTAATTTTTATAACTATAAACAAACTTATAAAAGAAAAGAGTTCAGAATGGTGGGGAAGCAATCTGTCAATAATATCAGAAAACCTTAATCAAGTTCAAGACAAATGCCTTGAATAATTTACAGCAAATGCAGCTAATAAGAAAAAGACAAGGAAAAAAAATTGTAGAATTTTTGATAAACCATCATTTAAAAACCGCCAAAGAAAAATTAATACGCTTTCGAAGGAACTAACAAGAAAGATCACGTCTCATCAGCCAAAACAGCAGCAACTACATTGAAGCATCTAAAGTGGCCGCGTGTGCAGTAGCGACTACCTCTCGGAACCCCACCAAAACTCAAAAGTAACAATTTCATGTTACTCAAACAGATAACAACAGCAATAAAACTAACAACCCAACTGTGAAAATAGCGAAAGCAACTACAACAACAAAAATAACCGACAAGTACAAGCGCGCCAGTTGCTGGAGCGTAATGCGGACGAATAAAAGTGAACTGGCAGCAATTTTGCAAACATTGTTTTTCACTTTAAATGCTTTTTAGTTGTTTTCGCTCTTATTGCTAATATCGTTGTAGTTGTTATTGCAACCAGCTTGTTACAGACATTTTTGTTGCTATTCGCACAACTTAATTTACTGTCAACAAGAAGTGAGTAGCATCAACAATAAATAGCTGCCAACAAAAGCACAAAAACACAATGCAACAACAACCACTGTGCTGTACAAGAATGCAACTGTAATCATTGACATCGTCCATCAATATTTCCGCAAGCATGAAATAATAAAACAACACCTGCCTGAAGTTGTGTCGAAGCAATCAGCCCATTGCAATCTTTTTCCATTTATTTCAGAACAACGTTGTTTTTTAGTTATAGGCAGAGAGTTGTGTATTTAGCTGAGGTCGATCCACTGGTATTGCACAAGCTGAAATTTTTTGCAAAAACAATAACAATTAAAGCAGTTAACACCGAAGTGTTCGGTGTTAAAATCGATTAAGCCATGTTTAAATAATTCATAGAAGACTAATTGATTGAAATCTCCGAGAGCAAAGAATTTGCATATAAAAGAATTAAGGAAATCATAAAAACTTTGCAAACTCAAACAATTTAGTTCATTATTGAATATTCAAATCGAAGACCGGCTTTAGATATATGAAGTATTAAATTCGAATTGATAGGAGTATCGAGAGATATGATACGAAAATGCATCGCATCCTAATAATTTGAAAAAAACTAATAACATTTGGCTAGTTGCAAAATCTCAACAAGCTGATGGATAATCACTTCGCAAAGCTTCTCAAAAATGCGTTCAAAAGTAAAATATTGGGAACCTTATTTTAAATCTTTGCAGTCAGTGGCAGTCATTACCAGCCCTCAATATCTCCAATCAATACATTATTTTCTTGATTAATTTTTTTAATTTTTGCAAAAATTTGCGTTATTTTATCCTATAGATATTTGTCAGTCCTCCAATAATTTCTTATGACCCAATCAACGATATAATTAATAATAATAAAAGATAAAATCACGTTCATGGCATTTACTATCGTTGTTGCTGTTGTTCTCGTTGATGATTGTCTTCGAGCTGCCACGATCACGTATGACATCATGTGCACGGGGCTAATGATTTCTGTAGCAAATTTTTATTTATGATCAAAATTTATGAGTTCAGTTTATGGCGTTCTCTATTTGATTTGCATTTTTGGTTAAGTTTTTAATTCAAAACAATTTTGTGTGGGTTGTCCAAACTCAAGATACGAACAATAAATTCTACGTGTTTTATTTTTAAAAACAACAAAAAAAAGAAAAAAAAACGGAGGAGGAAATTCATTATCAAAAGCAACAAAACTAAATGTCTTCTTAATTAATTTTTTAAGTGATGGTCATTAATTTTGTCGTCAATCGAGCGCATTATTATTGGTGGTCGTCTATGAACGGAATGAGTGATAAAGAACTGAAAATTTTTGAAATTTTTAAATTTGAAATATATTTTATCTTGCCTTTGTTATTACTAAATATAAAACAAATAAAAAATAAATGAGTCTGTATATATATATATATATATATATATATATATATATATATATATATATATATATATATATATATATATATATATATATATATATATATATATATATATATATATATATATATATATATATATATATATATATATATATATATATATATATATATATATATATATATATATATATATATATATATATATATATATATATATATATATATATATATATATATATATATATATATATATATATATATATATATATATATATATATATATATATATATATATATATATATATATATATATATATATATATATATATATATATATATATATATATATATATATATATATATATATATATATATATATATATATATATATATATATATATATATATATATATATATATATATATATATATATATATATATATATATATATATATATATATATATATATATATATATATATATATATATATATATATATATATATATATATATATATATATATATATATATATATATATATATATATATATACATATATATATATATATATATATATATATATATATATATATATATATATATATATATATATATATATATATATATATATATATATATATATATATATATATATATATATATATATATATATATATATATATATATATATATATATATATATATATATATATATATATATATATATATATATATATATATATATATATATATATATATATATATATATATATATATATATATATATATATATATATATATATATATATATATATATATATATATATATATATATATATATATATATATATATATATATATATATATATATATATATATATATATATATATATATATATATATATATATATATATATATATATATATATATATATATATATATATATATATATATATATATATATATATATATATATATATATATATATATATATATATATATATATATATGCTAGATATTAAAGTTTGCTTTTCTATAGCATGTCATTTAAAGATATCTAACGGTGGTCTGCACAGTCAATATAAACTTTAATTTTTTTTTTTTTGAAGTTTTAGATTATTTGTTGCAAATATTACTTCAAGAAAAATAAATCAAAGTGCTAGTATCCAGCTGCTCTAGGGCCATTATGTGCAATAATCTGGTCAATATTTACATTGCCCCTCATACCGAAACCCGGATCTGACATAGTGTACCACAAAGCCATTATTGTTCCATTAACCCGCTGCGTAAATAGCTCTAAATCTCTTGTTTTTCTCTAACAAAGGCAAGCAAATATAAAGTAACATTGACCTGTTTCCTCATGGATGCGGATGCATGGCAGAAGGATTCGGCATATAAAAGCCACCGATCAAGACTTTGCAAATGGAGTTTCGAGTGAGTTGTGCTAGAAATCGGTATAGACACTTTACTAGCAAAAGATTAATTTAAAATGGTCGTTGGAACTTCACAAACGTTTTGGTTAAAAGTAACACTATTATTTCTCCTACTGTTCCTGCACAACATACTAAGCGGGGCGTTACGCTACACACAAGGTAGCGGTGATGAGAATTGTGAGACTTTAAGATCAGAGATACATCTAATCAAAGAAGAGTTCGATGAATTGGGACGTCTACAACGCACCTGCAATGCTGATGTAATGGTCAATAAGTGCGAAGGCCTTTGCAACAGTCAGGTCCAGCCATCGGTCATCACTCCAACGGGGTTTCTGAAAGTGAGTAACTCTAAAATTAATTCGCGCACAATAACGTAATTTTTCTGTTTCATTTGTTTGATTTGCTTTGCGGTTTTGGTGTAAAAGGAGTGCTATTGCTGTCGCGAAAGTTTTCTCAAGGAAAAAATTATTACACTTTCACACTGTTATGATCCGGACGGAACTCGCTTAAATGCTCCCGAAATGGCTACCATGGATATTCGGCTACGCGAACCAACCGATTGTAAATGCTTTAAATGCGGAGATTTTACGAGATAAATCAATAGTGGATAGTGAAATAATCAAGTAATAACCAAAAGTTATAAGATGAGGATATTTAGTAACCAACAAATATTGCAAAATAAACAGTGAATAAAGATAGCCAAAGCTGACATATATTGCAAATATTGCAAAATAAACAGTGAATAAAGATAGCCTTCACCAGCCTTCAAATTTATTTAACTGAGATTCAATATTTGGGATGGTGGGTGTCAGTTACTCCTCCTTAGTTTCTCAATTCAGAATTTGGCCCTTGCATTATCTGTTAAGGCGTATCGCGTATCGCAAAATGACTCTGAGTGTCTTGAACGAGTAGTGTTACTTTGAAGCAACACTATTCCAATATCAATTATAACACTTTTATTAGAAGATTTGACAACAGTACTCGATTTACCAATAGCCCAAAATTTCCAAATAATGCAAAATTGTCTCTATTTAATTAATTCCTTTATAAATAAGCTATCAACCTAGTTCATTTTTGTGGGTCAATTTTGTGGGCGATGCCATTTGTTTCGAATTGGATTTAATTTAAAGTCAACCAACAGACAAGTTAACGACATCTGTGGTATTTTGGTGTCCACCGACATACAAACGATCATTTTATATAAAGATACACACAAACACGCACACACACATTCAGTCATTCATTCATATGTTTGCAACTGAATGTTCCTCATAGTGCAGAGACAAGTGTAAAACCACAAAAATGAAGTGGGTAACAGAATAATTCGAATTCATGTTAAATTTTCGAAAAACACACCAAAATCTTCCGATGAAGGGAAGTACCATCGCCACGGTTGCCGCCGCCAACAAACGAATCAACAATGAAAGCTGTTTTGTTTGTTTAGCAAAAGAGAGACACATACATAGAAGCGTACACACACATCCACAGCACAAAGCCGCGCACAAACTGCATGCACTCAAACACATGCGCACACACACATACTCAATCGTAAATTGTGTGGCCACTATATGCGGTTCTCATAGATTTGTATTTGTGGCAAAATGTTGGCAACAGTTTGACCTGGTAAAGGACCCAACCGTACTAAAAGTAAGACTCTGCGACAAATAAAATGTGTACTCAAAATATAAAAGTGATAAAAATCTAAAATTTGTCTGGGTAAAAGAATTTTCATGTGGTGAATTAAGGGCTGCAATGAATAAGTCAATAAAATGTAGAGAGAGAAAGATAAATCAAAGAAAGGGAATAATATAAATGCGACCATTTCATAAGCCTTTAAAAATTTTGAAAATAATCGTCGTTACCGTTGTCGCTATGCACGATTCGTCAGAAACCTTGAGCGGCTTTGAACCGCACAAACACAAAGCGAATCACAAGGAGTATATGAATGCATGTTAACACATACACACACACGTACACGCACATGATGTACGCGCGTGTGTGTATGTGTGCGTATGTATGTACGTGTAAAACTCAAACGACCTTCCGAGACTGGGCATACAAATCACAACATCTTTAGCTCTGAATCATTTATCAGGTGTTCCAAAGATTGAATACAGACATTGACGTATATAAGTGTGCTTGAGCCTTCTATGTTGTGAGGTAATATTCTCGAAATATTTACGTGAGTATTGGAAAAATTAATTCTAATTTACTGGAGAAATCCCACGGCGGCTGGATGCCAAGAGAGAAGGGTTGCAAGGTTTCACTCCAAAGTCACTCCAAAGTTTTTAGGCATTCGTTCCAAATTTCGAAGCTGCAAAACCAGCGCCACAAACAATTCGTTTTTTCTATTGATCATTTTAAAAAATCACAGCAGTAATCGCAATTTTTATGTGAGTCGCCCTGAATAAGAAATTAAAATCCATTTCCTTTCCATGATTTTTAATTAATCCTTTCGTAATCATACATTTCCGCCCAGTTTCCTTGAACAAAACAGCGAAATCTGCTGCCACTTTAATTAGGGAACAACAGAAGCCACATCCGCCACCAACAACGACAACAACAACAACAACATGAACAGTAACAAGAACAGGAACAAAAACAATCAGCATCAGCAATCGCAATAGCATTAATTAATTTAATTGGCATTCGTGATGACGCTGTTGCCACCATTTATAATGACTGACTGAACAACATCGCTAACTTCCGTGCGAACAGCAACACTCTGATTGCTTCCATTGCGGCTGTCATCATTTTTCTTTAGATAAAAATGTCAGAGAGTGTTGCGTTTTTGCCACGGCATTGTTGCGTCATGCCGCCTGGCCGCGTAGCCACCCCACCATATTGTCGCTTCTGCTGCAGTTGCTGTCATTGGGCCGCTGCTGTCAATTTGCAGGTTTGCGACATCCGGACAACTGCTGACGTTTGTCATAATTGAAATTCATTTGCATTTAGATTTTTAGATATGACAGCAGCGACAACTTCAA
>OZ016502.1:10213725-10524918 GCA_963966595.1 Physocephala rufipes
CGTAAGTATATTTTTAATTTCCTCTAAAGAATGTGTTCTCTATATATGTAATGTACCTTTAAATAATATACTCTACTATAACGTAATACTTTTTAGAAAAATCTTTTTCATATTTTTTAAATATATTTCGCATTTCTTTCAAATTTCATATTTCATTTTTTTAAATCATCATAAAATGTTAATCCATTCGTGTCATTTTGGAGCTGTCGTTGCTTTAATTCTTTAATTTAATGGCATTACCAAACGTTCAAACTGAAAAAGTTGAATGGTTTCTTTATCAAATCATTTAGCATTCAAACAATATAAATATTCCAGAATTACTTTTTATTTATGATTTAATTTATTGAATTATCCATAAAAATACAAAATTCCTTGGATTTAGTGTCTCGTCCGTAAATCCTAATGACCGAAGCAGTGACATTGGACTCAAAAAGAAATCTATAAAATTAATGTAGCAACAACAAAATTGACAGCGTTTTTACGACTTTTGCTTAATTGGGAAATCTTAAACTTTTACGACTTTTTTATTATATCTAATTCAATTAATTGCGGTGAATTAATTTTCAAAAATCTGATACAAAATTTTTAAAAGTTGAACGTATTTTGTTGAGAACTAATACCGATTAGAGAGATCAAAATAATTAATAGCATCCTAAAGGTAACAACAATCAGCTAACGGAACAGATCAGTGGAAGGCAGGCAACACTTTTTATTATCGGGCAGCTCTTCTATATCTCGACCACAAATTGTCTCATTTTTCTCTTTTTTGTACGTTAAAAATATTCAGTAAACAGCTGATTAGTGTTTACAATAAAACGAAGTGTTAAAAATTCAACGGGTAAAACCTATTTCTCTTCTTCCATTGTTATTCCCACACCCTTTCTCTCCTAACTGTGTATAGTATTTTCTTAAATCTATTCCTAAAGATCTCTCTGAGAAATGCTATCTGCGCATGACTTCGAAACACACAGTGAAAATACCTGAGAGTTTAACACTGACCAAGTACACGGTTATCAAATCAGGAGAGCACTGCCACGAAATGCGTCGTTGTTGGGCCATTTTAGGAGTAGAACGCAAAATAAAAACATCCAAAAAAGCCAAACACAAATTTTCAAAGGGCTTGAAAAAACAAACCAAAAATATGCATCACTGATGGAGCCATAATGTTTTCAAATTGCCATAAAAGCAGCAGGTCTACCATCATCACATAAGGATCGGAATTGTTAACACGTACTAATTCACGCCACAAGAAAAGAGAATTTTTAAATATCACCGCAGCCACAACGGATGCCGTGTCGTCAGGAAGTACAGGGATGACCGTGGGCAAGAAGAGTAAGATGGTATCGATATAAAACCTTAATTATTATACCTATTGTTTAATTAGTTAAAACCCTGGAATGTAAAAGTATCGGAGGCACAAAAAATTTATCATTTTATAATTTTTGATTTCTCAAATTTTAATGAAATCGATAGTTTCAATGAAACTTCTGACGACATTTTAAGTTTATTTAGGAGTTTTTACCAAATTTGTTTATAATATCTAAATTCGTAATCCACTAAAATATTTGCTAAATGTAAACTAACTTGTTATTAAAATTTTGTTTTTTATTCTTCCAAGAATGCCTACTCGTTCATTTTAAAAGTCACTTTCGCCAATCATACACGATTTATTTATTTTAATTGAAATATATCCATTACATAAAATATATTCTGTTTTTTCATAAAGCTAGCACTGATGGTGAATTAAACTTACCCTTGAGTCCGAAAAGAATCAAACTCAATGATTTAAGAAGGTTGTCAATAATATAGTAGTATTAATAATATAATGGTATTCAAAAATTACCGCGAAATCATAGAGTAATGGAAGAATATTTGTTCGCTAAAATTATAAAAATTTTAATCCAATAGGTCAAATTGATAAGTGCTAAATCAGTACAATAAATTTTTATACGTACGAGTATTACAAAATACTGTTTCATCAACCCTGAAAATTGACTTTTAAATCAGAGTCCGAGAGAGCATCTTGGTATACTAAAAATATGCGCAGATGCTAAATTGTATTGGGGCGTAGAAGAGCACAACTCTCTATAGTAGCGCTCTCTGATTGTCAAGCACACAATCAGTGAGCAGCAACAAAAACAACAACACACTTGTTGAAATGAAAAGTGTAGCAAAACAAAATTGGCTAGCGCGCACCAGAGCCACATGAAAGCAGTATTTCTTTTCGCAAAACTCTATTCAGTATCCAAAAGCAAAAATGTACCACCAGCGGCACACCACTACTTCTACTCCGACTGCTACCTACTACTTTTTCTTGTTGCTCTTTCGAGTCCACCACCACCAATGCAGCAAATATTTTTGAGTATTTTTAGTTGAACTTTGTTGATTCAAGTAAAAAGTACGTTCGGAGATAGACTCGGAAGACTAAAAGACTGAGTTAAGTAGTGACCAGCAAAAAAGTAAGGCATTCAAGGAGCGAAAAATAAAAATGTACGCGTGGAAATAAGGAAACGTGCAAAAGGGGGGAGGGTGCTTGTGATAAAGAAACGAAAAGGGACGGCGCGGAATAAATTCCTGCGGGCAGCCCTGGTTTCCTGTTAAAAAAGTTACACGGAGTGTACATCCGAAAATTATGAAAACCAAGTCATAATGTAATAAAAACTTTTCTAAAAAAATCCCAGAATTATTATAAATCGGAAGAATTAATCTAAATTAAAAGTTTGCCATAAAGCAAAGCAAAAATATTTCATACTACCAGCAACAATGTTGCCCAATTACTTTATGCCATGTTAAAATGACATTAATTTTAAAATTATTATCAAAAAGCCAAAAAGAGAAACAAACAACAATAACCTCCAGCAATAAAAAAAATTACTTGTTTTCCTCCTTCCCCGGCTTGATAATTCAAAAAAATGCCAATGAAGTCGGAGAGGCTGCACGCTATAATTAAAAGCAATTAAAATTTTAGTTTTATAGCACGAAAATTTATTTACATAAATTACGAAAAACAAAAAAGACACTACACAACAAAAGCAAACAACAGCAGCAACAACAACAATAACCTGAACTACATTGAATTTCTTAAAATTAATTGCGCGCAAGTGTTTTGAAAGCACTATAAAAAAGTAATAAATTGCTGCAAATATCGTAAAATCAACGGATAACAAGGGCAAAAACAACAACAAGAACGAGAACAACAACAACAGCGACATCAATAGAGGAAATGACTACAATAAAAATCGAATGTAACGGCTAGAAGAGGTAGAGTAAAGAGAGAAAAGTAATAAAAAAATACACCCACGTCATAAAATAAAACATTGTAAATCATAAAAACAGCTGAAAAGAAACTCCCCTGCCCCACTTCCAAAATCCTTAGCTCTTAGTGCAAGCAAGTACTTGACCAAAATATCCCACAACAACAACAAGACCGTCAATATCGCCAACGCTAACTATGTTCGAAGCGTACACGTAACGGTCTTTAACAAGCGCGCGCGACGCCATCTTAACCTCCATCTTTTGCAACAACGACAACAACTTCAACATCCGCTGTACGTGCTTGCAATAAATTTTACCGAAATCACAACAACATAACAACGTAACGCAAGCGTGAATTTATGATTTATTAATAAAGTGTTTCATTTTTTTTTTAAATTGTACTGCAACCCCGCGCGAATCTCTTAACCCATCTACGCAAACATTAAATAACAGAAGCAAAGAATTAAGATTTTGTTCCACGGTGTTACGCTCATAAAAAGAGTTATTGCAGCAGACGCTGCACAAGTTACAACAGAAGCAACACCCCAACAACAACATCAACAACCATTAAAACAACAACAATAGCAAATTTTTTAAAAAATGTTTACTACTTAATTGCAAAACAAGGCGAGCGTGCGGAGAAATAATTTTTAAAGTGATTTATAGCCTTCTGTTGGCGTAGCATGTCCGAGCCTTAAAGCAAGTATGCATCGTGTGCATCAGAGCGTAACAATACAAAATTCAAAAGCAATAAAACTGATTCGAAAAAAAAGCAGCAAAAATCGTGTAAAACTGCCACAATATTCGATCGATTACTCGTTCATTCAAAATTCAAGCGTAGTGAAAAAGTGCATCATCTCGATCGGGGGCGTAATAACACTAATGCAACAGTAATGTGCACAATTTGACTGTTTGTAACTGTCACACCCACCAGAAGAACGATTGAAAATTTCTTTAATATCGACAAATCGACAGTTCAAGCGGATTGGGCACAATTGGATAGCGGATATTCCAGTTGCAAATCATTGCAAATAGTCCTCTGCGGTATCATTTCGTGCAGATCCTGATCGAATTTCTCAACACCAAAACTTTGCATTGCCAAAGCCTCCAAAGTGGATTTATCAAATTATAATAAAATGCTGCAGTCCAGCAGTCAATATCTGCGACCGGACTACTTAGCGGCACCAACAGCGGTGGGTATATTGGCATAAACTTATTGTCATTTCTTCCAGATTCTTGACCTATTTTATCGTTACAAGTCCAAAATATTTTAAGTCGACATTTGTTTGGTTTTAGAAAAAAGGTTTATTTGCTTCTTTCTTACGCTAACAAACCTCAGAAGAAGAACTAGCGCCGTTCCGATTTGAACATTAGACTGTTATCGTAAGGTTATACGAAAGGAAGTCATAAACTAATCGATCCATGTCACAACTCCTCCGTTAAAGCAAAAATCGTAGAAAAGAAAGCATTATCGCATAGCGACCCAACAACCCATTCAAGAAATTTACTAATTCCTAATTGGAAACTAAACCTAATTGGCTTATCATGAGAATACAAGATTATTTTCATTTGCTTTTTATTCTTAAAGGGATAAAACAACAATATTGTTTTGCGTTAAATTGTATGTGCTACAAAATTATAATTTTAGTAATTCGTTATTAAATCTGTTTTTGAAGTCGTTTGCTCTTGATGTGTTTCCCATTCTTCTTTACACACAAAAAAGTAATGAAAGTGAAATCTTGTCCGTCGCTTTTAATTTTTCGAATTCCTAAATTAAAAGTTCTTAGGAAATTGATCCTGTCACAGGTGTTATTGTCAACTGTCACTTTCGCATGCACACTAAAATATTAAGAATGTCAAGCGAATAAATTGAGCATTCATTTTATGCAACGATACTCTGATGTATGTCTTGTCTGATGACGGTATTTCATGTCTGTTTCCTCTATACGTCAATATCTTGTCGTACCATTATTATTTGGATTAAATGTTGCTGCCTCGATTCCTCCTTTGACAGACCCATAACGCGACTCTTAAAGCTAATAAGCTTAAAATAATTTTCATATTTTTTTTCTTGTTTGTAGCAAATCCTTGCTAACGTCATTGTAATTGCTGTGGTAGAGAAAAATAGCATAAGGCAACCTTCCAACTTTTCAATCAGTTGATGGCAGGCATGACAGCTCATTAGAAATGACATTAATATATTTCTTATATATTTAATGATAGTATTTACTTAATAATACGTTGTTGCTGACATATTCCATTAGTGAACGGCAATATTATAAACGTGTAATGTCGTCTTTCGTTTAATAGTATAAAATACATTTCTAGCATTTTATAAATCTTGGTAGCAAGGCTATAATTATTTATATAAGTCATTGTCCGAATGGAATTCGTTATCTTTGAAATGTTACCACCTCAAAAATGCCTTCCAATATATTCTACAAATTTTGAAGTGTACCTGTTGGCTTTTTGTAGGTCACTCTGAAATATTGATATTTTCCTGTTTTGATGCTAAAATATCGTTACTTTGAGGTGTTCATTAAATTAAAAGTTTACACTTAAAATAATACATAGTCAAAGTCAAATTAAAAATTACATACAAACCAATAATCGAACTAATGAGGTCTGTACAAGCAGTTTCACAAACTTTAGCTTTTTCAAAAATTATTTATTTGTTCATGAATATGTATTTTGTCCCCTTTAAAGTAATCCCCTTCAGATGTTATTCACTTTAACTTTTAGCGGTCTGGTACAGTTCCTACGACACGATTTGTACCTCCTAAACCTAGCGGCGTCCTTACGTGGGACTCTCCAGTTTCGGGAAAAAGGAATGCTCAGAGTAATACCCAGATGTGGCCGAGGTATCCTTACTGCGTTTTTTTTTTTGGCAAAAAATTCATTTATATTCGAATTTATATTTTTCAGTTCGTCTTTTTTTGTTTGTAATCTTTAATCTGGCCAGTAAAATTTTTATAATTTCTTCCTACGTCCATACATCCCATGGCTCTATTTCTCGTTCGTGTTAATAAAAATAATATTCAATAATTTTATATTGTATTCTTCTACTCTTTTCGTTTGTTCTCTTTTTCCTTCAACTCTTTTCTTCGTTATGTGCAGAAAAGCTGTTTTGCTGCATGATTTACAACTTTCCGGATCGTAAATTTTTAGAATATTATTTATGTTCGGGTTTTTTATGGTTTAACTATGAATTCTTCTGAAAAACTTTGCTTCCGTGCAACAAATAATTCAAAACTGTAATACAGACTATTATATAGTTTTATTACTTGAATGGAATTTGACAACGAGGCCAAGATGGGATGGGCAATTGGGCTCAATGCAAGAGTTCTTTTAATACAAGGCAAATTACCTTTAAATCGGCCTTTGTGGATTCAGTTCCTATATGGAGCTATTTACTATGTAGAATTTCCTTTAGGCATATAACTATTTGAGGTTTTAGTGGAGACACAGCCTAGCATACTTCTCGTGACCCAAGTGAACAAGCCAAACATGGGAGAACAAGTCCAATTACTTGGCTTTGATGAACTATTAAAAATTACTGTCACAAATTTTAATTGAATGTATGTTACTCCAATTTTAATTTAAAAGTTATCCAATTCCTTACTGAAAGCACTACACTGTTATGCGCTTATTGTGAAGCCCTTCACAACAAAAAATTCACAACAAAATCCATCTAGGGATAAATGAGTTTAAAGGCTCTTCAGAACTCAACACAACACATTTTTATTTTAGTTTCAATTTTATTAAAAGTAAAGAAGAAGGAGAATAATAAGAATGTGGAAATGATAAATTGTTTTCTTTTAAGCAATAAATTTCCGTTGGGAAACAATAAATATATAATAATTTATAGAGAACTCTGAAATAAATCACTCATGAAAGCCTCGTAAAGAAAATCGTAATAAAAAAATAATAAAAATATAAAAATAATGAATCATCAAATAAAAATAATTTAACACTTAAAACTTGCAATAGAATCGCAATCGCTATTGTTTGCGCAGTAAGCGCGCTGCGCTTGTTTGAAGTCGCGAGTCTCCATAACTATTTGCTGCTGATAACGTCGGATGTTGCAGTTGCTGTTAACGGGGTTAACACAACGGTGTGTTTGCTGTGCTGCCACAATAAATTCACATTTGGCGCGCAATAAATTATTCCCGATTTCAGTGTATGCAAACGAACACATATACATAAATGCAAATAAATAAACACACACACACACATGCTTCCCTTCTCTCCCCCTTTCACTCACTCACACACACAAAGGCATACAGCCACGTACACAATTTTTTGCCATTACTTACCCCAAGTTTAAGTAAAACGCCTCCGCTTTTGGAACATCTAAACAGCTGCTACTGCATCGAATGTTTTCGTTGGCATTCCCGCCACCTCTGCCAATGCTCGAACGAACGGCTGTGACGGGACGAGGAATGTATGACTTGTTGGGTACCTTGAATGGAGTCCAGTTGATGAGGCGACTGTAGTGTAAAACGTTATTATTATTATTATTTATGACTGACTGCATGAGAATTTCCACGAGTGTAAATTAAAATGTACTGCGCGAAAATAAAAGCATTCATAGTTTGTGGCATGTTAACAATATTTATTGCAATTTTATGGGAATTTAAAATAATGGCTCGAAAAGCAAAAGCAACGATTGATTTCAAAAATAAATCACAAAGGATCAGAGACTTAGATGATGAAAAGATGTAATTAGAGATATTGATGATAATGCAACATTTTATGCAACGATTCAAATTAATACCAATTCTGTCATATTTGTTCATGGCTTCATAAACTGTATAGGGTATAGATTTTATATAAGTAGATCCGAAAATTCATTCCTTTAGAGGAAATATCCTACTATTTTATAAAAATACAACACAACAATTCGTTTCAAATTAAAAATATGTCTCGGAATTAATAACTTTTTCCTTCTATTGCAAATAATTTTGTTTTAAGCTTGATTTATGAGTCCCCTACTTTTCTATGACATTCTTGATATATCACTTTCTTCACAATTTGACTCGTATAAGCTTGCGCCCAGACTCCGCCATAACGTACCATATTATTATCGCTGTTGTCTTTGAACTACGCTCTATTCGTTTCAACAGAATGTGGTGTCACTTCGGGGCATTTATTCACGCATCCGCTCTCGATATGAATGAAGGCTCATAAAGCGATAATAAATAAAATGAAAAATGAGATTTCATTCCTCGAAAACAGCACAAAGCACAATTACCACAATTTCTAGCAAACAATTAAATTTAATTATGGGCCCCGCCCGACAGGCAATGGCTGGAAACTGTTGCCACGACTGTAACGAACAACAAAATATATTTAATTTCAAAAAAGAACTAAACGATGTGGAATGAAGTGAAATGGGAGAAAACGTAAAGGCGAGACCTGTACTCTATAAAACTGATTTGATAATAATTTTGGGACAAATGTTTATTAGCTCAATAAAACGGACGTGACTGTAATAAGAAAGATAGATTTCGCAGCGGAAATCTTTTGATAATCTAAAAAGTAAAAGAAAAAGAAATCTACATTCCAAACAATGGCAACTTTTTTTGGCATGTTGCTGCTAACAGATATTTAGCGAAGCGAAGCGATCGTAACATTAATGATAATAGCAATCACAGTAAACGCGAAAAAATTATGACAGCCATAAAATTCAAGTCAATTAAGGCAGAAACACACCCTGCTGTTTCGAATGATCGCACAATAACTCTGAATATTTTATGAATTTATTTGGTAGTTGTGATTATTGTTACTGTTGTTCTTGCTATTATTATTGTTATTCCTGTTGTTGCTCTTGTTATTGTTATTGCCGTAGTGAATTTTATGGGAAAGCAAAAGTTATAGCAAATAATTTTGGTTGCGCGCTGCGTCAAATATCATCGCCTCCATACGAAAATGATTATTCCTGCATTAAATTATTCGCTAATTTATGATAATTTTAAATTTTGTTCGTTTATTTTTTGATTTAGGTTGAATTGTTGATGCACGGCTTAATATTTTGTTGCTGTGTTGCGCCTTTTGCCGTATTTCATTTTACTAATGTTTTTTAAACGATTTCGCCTTGAAGTTTTTCACTTTTTTCAATTTTTATTATGCCGTTATTTATTTTTAATTTGTGTATATCTCTAATGAGTTTCATCGTCATCGTATTTTGTTGTCATATTTTTATGGAAATATTTTATGCAAATAAACTTTCGAAATTGGTATAAAAAATATATCGGTGACAACTGTCAGTCAAACGTCAATTTTGGCTGTCTCTACACGTGCTTCGTTTGTCAGTTGGTGACCTCATCCCGTCCATTCATCCATTTCCAACACCGCTCCTCTTTCAAACTCCCCTGCCTAAACCATTCACACTTTCTCTTCTTTGACGTAAAATATGGCACTGAGCACGAAGTGGCATGTCAAATGTCACAGAAAGAAACACGGCACGAGTAGATAAGGTTGGGCGAAGTAGATAATAATGACTTACAACAGCAAGAGACCATTTATCGAGTGACAGACAAGAAACAGAAACAGCAAGCAATACAGCGAAAGTACAATGGGAATCAATGCGACGTCGACAGCTGCACGCAAGTGCTGAACGAATACTAAGGAAAGAAGTTTCTATAAGCGGAATAATAAAATGAATAGAAAAGAAAAGCTGAAGACAAATAGAACGAAATTGCGAAACTTACGATAATCAGAGCAAAGCAAAGAGATTCATTGCACTATCCGTCCTCTGCGTTGCTGGTATGTCCCTATGTTTTGTTATCTGTGGCGCGCCGGCTGTTGTTGCTGTCATGTCACTTTCTAAGGCCACTGCAGTGAACCGAAATCGTTGTCAACTGTCAGCATTCAAGTGTCGGAAGTGTCACGGCAACAAGCAAAAATAAATTAAAGGAAATTCCTCATGTTGACACGGGTTCCTTCGACGCCACTATCCTTCCTTTCCCTCTCTCCCTTGTACCAAGTGTCAGCATTTATATTTGTTTTCCTTCCAATAATTACCATTTCTTCGGTGAGTTACTTAGTTTCTGTCAAAGTGTTCCACCACCACGACTTTCCCGCATTTATTTCATTGCTCAAATTTTGACACACAGTGTCTCCTTTCTTTGTCAGACGTTCGTCCTTGATACCCATGTGTCCTTTTTTCGATCGTCACACTTCCACAATTCAACCTTTTTACAGACGCAAATATTTGCTATCGATCATGTCTTAATATTTTCAACCCGTATAACCACCTTATAACCACCTATGTTGAACCGACCAACAAAAAAATTAAGTTCGCGCGTTACAAATCCGGAGGAACATTATTGAATAGATTTGCTGTCGCGAATTATAATCTCGTTACGCTTGACGAGCTAAGAGATCACTGGTGCCCCTGCTCCTACTCTTCGGTAGCGAATAAGTTATAACTTCATTCGTGGAATCGGAGGATTTAAAATCATGCATTCCTTATGTCCATTAGTTTCAGCTTGAGGACAGCGAGGTAATTGGAAGGATCATTGGGAATCAATCAAATATTTTAAAGTTTTTATTATTACTAAATAATTTAGTTTTATTTTTACTAATTAATTCAATTATCATCAATTTCTTGTTCATTTGATTGTTTGTTGGTGTCGAGTTCGAGACAGATCCTTTTTCACATTTATGAGAAACTAAAGGAGTGAATTTCCACACACGAAATGGTGTCAAAATGTTATAACGTCAAATATCAACGAAATCACGAATTTGTTCATGATTAGCATAACTTCTTGCATTCCATGAAATCTAGTTATATATTTAAAATTATGGTTATCTCAGAAAATCAGATGCTGGCGAAAATCAGATCACAAATGTCGAAAAACGATGAGGAGAAAAGGCACTGTGTAATGACTTCTGGTAGACAAACACATCACAGAAGCTTAAACTAGAGCTCATTAACGTCACTCAGTATCCGGAGGGGTCGTTCGCGTAATGAAAAATGAAACCGAATCACTTTGATACAGAAACGTCATCACTTCGGCCACCCTATCTTCACAGTTACAGAAATGCGGCAATAATTTCCGACTTCATGGCAGGTCGCGGCAGAGCGATGGAACATATCAAAATGCTTGACATACAAGTACAGGCGGTATCAGATAAAGGAGGTTGCGGAAACGTCTTAGTCTTGAAGCGAAGAAAAAACTCGCACTGAAAAGTTTCGAACTAAAGAGGAGAAAAAAAGTAACGCTGGAATGGTTGGAGTTGCCACACAAAACAATGTGTGGTACTCAACGAAAGACGCGCATGCACATAACCATCCACGTTCAAATAGTGTGTGTATCTTTCAACGAATTCGTATTTACAATTTGAAATTTAAACGAATAATTATTGTGGTGCCTTCTTCTTGCACGAACCTACTCTACCGAGTGCTCGAAATGAGCGGTAAACACATGATAATTATCTGCCACTGGTAATCTAAGTCTTCGCGAGGTGTCAGTGCATACTGTGGCCAACGCGCCGTTAGTTTGACGAGTCAGAAAGACGTCTTTTGCCATTTATTATTTCTATTTTTTACTCTTCGTCTATCAGTCATTCCCCCGGACGGATTGTCAATGTTTCTCTGTTCTTTATAGCCCTTCGTACGTATCTGTTGGTTATCTGTTTGTAGCTAGTTCGCCTCACATTTTATCGGTGTGAAAGATCACTTCCATCGTCGCTTTGCATTAAATTATGCAAAATTACTAGAACTCCGATTTGCAACGGAGCAACAACACAATAAAGACATAACTGAATGACTATCCGTTTGCCGGTCACCGCTACTGACTGACACAGAGACTGACTGATGGATTCATCAGTCGTTGTATCCATCAGTTGTTGTGTTAAATGAATATTTATTCTATTCGCTTTCCCTCGGAGGAGGAAAAAGAATAACAAAAAATTTGCTCCCGACTTGGAAATTGCGAAACAGAAAACAACAGATACATAAAGTGCAATTAGGTGCCTTGTTTCAGCAGTCAGGGAAACTCCGGGGAGTTCTGGAATAAAATGGAAAAGGGAGCTTTTAGCGAACAAAAATTTCAAATTTAAAAATTAAATTAGAAAAAACAATTAGAAATGAGTGCAGTGTAGTGATGCAATTCTAAGGTTTCTCGATGACAATCTATTCCCTTCCTTCAGCGCCCTATATTTGCAGCACAAGAACTATAGCTCTACATCCATTTGTTTAAAGTCAAAGAGTCGGCGGTAAAAATATCAACGGAAAAATAACACGATGTGATGAAGGAACCATTCGTTCAGGGTAAAATAAGTGTACTTATACACAACACAATCCTACAAGGGTGACACTACTGACAGTTGAAGTGACATTAAAATGTCATTTCGAATGTAAATGGATTGCAGATGCCTATTCGTCAGATCCGTTTTCTTCAAGTGACATATTGCGAGAAAAGGGAAAGCTTTCAACACACTTGACATCTACTAACCCTATTTCCCCCTCCCTTTCTGCCTCCAAACCTTCTGTCCGCTCTTCCTGTGTTGTATCCTTTCAGGAGTGATGGATGGATTTCCCTGAATTTTAATGTGATTTAAATACAATTCAGTCGAATTAATGGCCATTGTATCGATTTTTGATAGATTTTGTACTAAAAAAATTGGCCCCTTCTCTTCACTAGAGATTATGAGAGTCTCGCTGTAATGGTCAATGTCACAAGTCATTGTCTCAACCTCAAGACTAGATAATCCGATCATCTTTGCCGCTCTTGAGACACTCTTTTGCGTCCGCGACGCGATTTCCTGTGGGCAGCACGAGTTGCATCATCATCGTTGTTTGAAACGATCGTTGCAACGATCGCTCGCCGCCCAAAACATACATTTTTAACAAGAAGTTTTTTTTTCTTGACTCAGTTTTTCTTCTTCTCATTGTTTTTACTGTTTCTCTTTTTGATTATTTTTTCCGTTCTTTAATATCTTTAAACTGACAGCTAACAAAATTAATTTGACAATAATTAGCATTTCAACCTGTCATCATTAATGAATATAAAATGTCTGTTTCTTTTGAGAAATAAAAGGAAATAAAAGGAGCAAAAAGAACAAAATTTTAACCTTGGCAAAACGAAAAAGTAGTGAAGCGTGGAAGAGACTCAATCTCTCAGGGGTTCCCAAAGGCAAGACAGTGAAATTTTATTTAAACAATACGGATTTCTATTCAATGAATAAATTTTGTTAACAGAATGAAAATGTTTGTAAAGCCCTGAAGTAAGCCAAAACTTGTAGCATCCGCATTAATAAATCCAACGACACTTCATAGTTTAAAACATTTCTACACATCGTCAACATTGTATGCGTTCTGTTTGTTGTTGTTGTTGTTGTCATCAGAGCTGTAGCATTCGTTCTTATTTATTCTGCGGCTTTTGTCACCGAACAAATAAAAGTTTTCCGATGGCGTACATCATTTCGTGACTATCGCAATCCGTACGCAAAACGGTGCGTTAGTTCACACTGACGCACATTCGTACTTGCCTTTTCACGCAATACTTCAAAGCACGCCAGATCCGACCCAACGTGGTGCAGTGCGACTTTATTTACTGGTGATTATCCGACGGCAAACATTAATTACATTTTATTTTTTAATTATGAGCTGTAGTTGCAACAACGCACATGTTGACAAGTAGTGTCAGCGACAACAACAACAATAGTATCAATGGTAACAACAATATAAAAAGCAGCAAGATTGTTGCGCTTTGCGAGAACAAGCAATATACTGAGAAATGTACGGAGGAAGAAGAAAAAAAGGAAAAGAAGGAGAAGAAAAAGAGTATAAATAATAGGAAGAAGGACGATTTTAATAAGAATTTCTGGGGGTTATAGTTTTATTACACATACTTTTTATCACTTTGTTAATAATCGTGAATTATTTTGCCTTTATTTTGTTGTAAAAATGTTGGTCGGTTATGCAGCATTAATGCTAATTGATGCGAATTCGTAAAGAGAATATTATGCATTCCGCAAAAGAATAAATTAATTAAAAATGAAAGCATCGCAGAATGACAACTGTCACAGATCTTATACGTGCAGCTGTGTGTACGCTTCTTGTGGGGGTCTGTCACCTCTGTCATGCAACTCATCGAAACTACACGCCGCAATTAAGGCACAGGCATTAATATATCTATCTTCTTAATTTTTATATTAGTTCAGCAGTGTTAGCAGGCGATGCCTCATGCAATGCGTGATTAAACAAAAAACCATAAAAAAAGAAATTATCTCTGCGTTGGAAGAAAATTATAATAAAATCAGAGAAAAAAATTACAAAAGGCAAATAATGCGGGTACATTTTCATCTGCCAAAAGCTTATCTACAAAATCCTTAAGAATTTTATAAAAATAAGAACGCTATCCTCGGCTCAGTCAAATTTTATATACCCTACAACCGTCGCACCAATTTATGGTTCGACTCTAATAACCAGTAAGGGGTCCACTTCTTAGCTCCTAGATTTGAGCAATCCGGTCGTGGTGCCTACTAGGAGAGGATTTGTGGAAAATAACTATATTGATAATATGATTAAGTTATGGCTCGGAGATTTGCGGATGTTTTATTGAACGTTTTCTTACGGTAGCTCAAACCTTGCACAATCGAAATATTATTAAAAAACGTATTATTGAAATTGAATTGGATTCGTGCGAAGAATTTTACAGTACCAAAGTCAGTCCATTCCAATTAATATATGAAATAAAAATGTCACACGAGAAGGCGTTACTACTAATATATTTATCTCGTTCTAAAAAGTGATTGGATTGAGCACATTTATTTTTGGTTTAATCTCGCAGTCAATTAGTTAGACATTACCATGTGCGAAAACTCTTCCTCATACGTTTCTTTAAACCATTAAATAAGATAACTAATGACTAATGGCTAAAATTTTGAAAATGCTATAAATAGTAAAATACTATGGTTTAAAATCTGGGCGATTCCTTTATTTCCATGTTAAGTCGTATCCTTGGATTACTAATTGTAACCATTTTTCACTAAATTTGGAAAAGGCTTTTCGCTTTTAATTTCATTTTTTTTTCATTACTTTAATTTAGTCACTGACAGTAAAACGGACAGGCAAGCAGACAAACAAACGGCCAAAACAGTTCAAAACAGGAAGTAACTTCGGGCCATATCACAAATTCATAGTTCTTGATAATCAGTGGGCGCCGCCCATTTTTTGTGCTATGCTAATATCTGAGACGGTTATCTCGATTATGAATATATATTTTATCTTCATTAATTTTATTTTCAAAACAGCACTATATACTGTGCAAAATTCATTAAAGACCCTACTCCTTGTGGGTTTTTATCTAAAAATGGGCCTGGTAGTTGTCCACTCCCACTTTTGGATAAAAAGTCAAGAGTAGTAGGCCCAGTACTCTCCAATATTTACTGTGAAGAGTAGGCATGGTGCAAGTCTGGTTTTACTCAGTTCAACCCCTAACAAACTATTATGACAAAGAAGGGAATTTGTACAGGGAGACACACAGTCAGTCAGACAAACGGACGAACATCATTACATAGGCTCACGAAATAATTCTTGACAAAAATATATATAATTTTCTACATCAACCGCACAGACAGAGAAACAAGTGAACGGATATCACTAAATCGACTCAGGAGATAAGTCTGACCAATAATACATATATTTTTCTATATCTACCGTGCCTTCTTCAATGCACTTCAAACGAAAGCACAAAGAGAATATACGTCCACTCGGGTGTAGGGTAATAGAAAGGGCTGTCACAACTCAAGTCAACTGTCACCAGTGTCCCCACCCCGTTCCCACAAATAAGTAAGAAAATGAAAATGGAGCACCCATGAGCTGCCAACAAAAATCTATTTGAATTTCATTTCATTTAATCTTCTGTCGACTCATGACAGTTGCTCATATTTCGTAAATGTCATTTTAATTGTTGTTTGGACGAAAGAAGGAGTATGCATGGGTGTATGTGTATGTGATTATTTTGTGATTGTTTATGAAATACATGTCATACATCGCCACTTGCCATCTCCGATTATGTTGCTCATCATTCAAATATAAACAATTTTCTTTTGGACTCATATATTTTCGGGCAGATTGTCATTTTCTTTTGTTTACACTATTTTTGTGCTAAATACTTTTATATAGATATTTTGTCTTTGCTTTTTTTTTTTGACAGCTACATGAAACACGACAACGCTTCAAGGTTACCAGCTGTCAAGCAGTAAATGCGAAAAATAAATTAATAAATGCGGGCATGCAAAAGCAATGAATGATGTACGACGCCATACATGTCACTTTTGTATTTGTTTTTGTTGTTGTCAGCTTTGTTAGTTTTGTTCCCATTGTTATTGGTTTTGCTGTTGTCATTATTATAATCGCTGGTTTATGCATTTGTTTGACAAGCGGAATCTCTTATTTTTTATGTAACGTTCACTATTGTTGTCGCGCCTCATACTCCCATTCAACCACTCCCACTCATACAGAGGATATAAAAATTCTCGCATTGTTTAAGCCCTCCACCAGATGGAGAAGGTTACGTTCAATTTGTCCTTTCTTTTGTTACGCATTAGAGGAGACTTGAGCGAAAAATAGTATATATGTATATATATATATATATATATATATATATATATATATATATATATATATATATATATATATATATATATATATATATATATATATATATATATATATATATATATATATATATATATATATATATATATATATATATATATATATATATATATATATATATATATATATATATATATATATATATATATATATATATATATATATATATATATATATATATATATATATATATATATATATATATATATATATATATATATATATATATATATATATATATATATATATATATATATATATATATATATATATATATATATATATATATATATATATATATATATATATATATATATATATATATATATATATATATATATATATATATATATATATATATATATATATATATATATATATATATATATATATATATATATATATATATATATATATATATATATATATATATATATATATATATATATATATATATATATATATATATATATATATATATATATATATATATATATATATATATATATATATATATATATATATATATATATATATATATATATATATATATATATATATATATATATATATATATATATATATATATATATATATATATATATATATATATATATATATATATATATATATATATATATATATATATATATATATATATATATATATATATATATATATATATATATATATATATATATATATATATATATATATATATATATATATATATATATATATATATATATATATATATATATATATATATATATATATATATATATATATATATATATATATATATATATATATATATATATATATATATATATATATATATATATATATATATATATATATATATATATATATATATATATATATATATATATATATATATATATATATATATATATATATATATATATATATATATATATATATATATATATATATATATATATATATATATATATATATATATATATATATATATATATATATATATATATATATATATATATATATATATATATATATATATATATATATATATATATATATATATATATATATATATATATATATATATATATATATATATATATATATATATATATATATATATATATATATATATATATATATATATATATATATATATATATATATATATATATATATATATATATATATATATATATATATATATATATATATATATATATATATATATATATATATATATATATATATATATATATATATATATATATATATATATATATATATATATATATATATATATATATATATATATATATATATATATATATATATATATATATATATATATATATATATATATATATATATATATATATATATATATATATATATATATATATATATATATATATATATATATATATATATATATATATATATATATATATATATATATATATATATATATATATATATATATATATATATATATATATATATATATATATATATATATATATATATATATATATATATATATATATATATATATATATATATATATATATATATATATATATATATATATATATATATATATATATATATATATATATATATATATATATATATATATATATATATATATATATATATATATATATATATATATATATATATATATATATATATATATATATATATATATATATATATATATATATATATATATATATATATATATATATATATATATATATATATATATATATATATATATATATATATATATATATATATATATATATATATATATATATATATATATATATATATATATATATATATATATATATATATATATATATATATATATATATATATATATTCTGGCACAGAACCATCTCCTGAGGCGATTTAGCCCTGTCTGTCTCTCTCTGTCTGTTAAAATCATGATTACGAGAGAACGAAAAGACATATGGCCACGAAATTCGGCGTTTTTTTATTTTTTATCCTGGTACTAAACCACGTTTTTAATTTATTTAAATTAAAATTTTGTCCTGGAACTAAACCACGAATTCTGAATTATTTTGCAAAAAGTGGGCGTGATCCGCCGATAAGAACTGTTACAGGAGGGGCTGTAGAGATATTGCCACATAAATGACAGGAATATTTTCACCGTTTTATTTAACCTTTTATTAAATTTTGCGCATTATTTTAAGGAATTCAAATTGTAGATATATTACATAGTAAAAGTATAATTTTATTTTAATAAATAATGTATGTATAAATAAATTATAATACATAAATTAATATTACCGTATAGAATTGCTATTAATTACTGAGTTCCTACTAAGATTACGTATACATCCTACGGTAGGGTATTTAAGCTTCTGCCAGACCGAAGTTAGCGCCCTTACATGTTTTAATTTTGGTTTTGCACTACGCGATTTCGTTGCCAATACATGTCACAATAAATGCGTAAAAAATTATATTTATTTTATAAAAACTGCTCTCTGTTATCAGCTTTTATCTCAAAATACATATACGTGCAATATTATATCTTATACTGATGATAATGATATTAAGATTTTATTTTAGTTGGAATAAATAATGATAATTTATAGCATTTATCGAACAATTATAAGCAATAAATTATTTCACACAAGTCGCAATCGTAATTTCAGCAATTTAGAATGCAATACGAATCGTGAAAAAGTAATACGCGATATTTTTTTTATTATTTTAATGAAAACATTTTGAGAAACAACAAATTGCTGATCGTGCATAAGACTGGTCTAGGCATAGTCCTGATTGTAAAGTGATTTCTGTTGTTGTTGTTGTTGTCGGTGTTGTAGTTGTCGTTGTCAATTTTCAACTCAATTTATGTGGCATTTTAAAAGCGTTGAAGCAATGAATTCAATTAAATACAATCGGTCGACATGCGACACTCGTTTTAGTTGCTACAACTGCTGCTGATCTTGTCTCTGATATTTTTTATTCATTTTTTTTATTTCATTGTGATTTCTTACTATTACTGTTGTTGTCACCGTTGTTGTTGTTGTTGCTATTACTATTGCTATCATTACTGATTGTTGTTGATTTTATTTATTTCGTTCTTTATTTGTACGCGATACGAGTAACGTAACGAGCTTCACTTTTGTGAATTGCACAATTGAAAACATTGAAAAATCACTTCAAAGCTGTCAGAAAACAAATGCGACAGCGCGATTAACTGTCACTCAGCGCTTAAATTGATTATTGTTATTATTTTTATTATTTGCATTGATTTTAATTTTAGTTCACTTTTAACTGTTCTGTAATAACTCAATGTAATTATTCGGTCGTTGGTCGTGCCATGCTCTTAGAATTGAACAAATCTCAACTGAAACTATAACTTTCAAATTTATGTTGTCTAAATGTTAAACCGCCGTTTATTAAAAGACTGCAGTGACAGTTGGATTTAATTCTTTTATTGCGTTAGCATTTTCAAAATTGATGGTGAGAAAGTTCACGATGTGACAACAAATTCTAATAAAATGCGTAAATGACTTTACATTTTTTACAAATTCCAGAGCAGCTCAAACAACTCTTAATTACTATATACGATTTTATTCTGATTTTAGTCTTTAAACATTTCTAAATAAACTCAATACATTGAAAATTGTTTAATATAGATATGAACATTTTAATTTGTTTTATTTGCTCTCACGCTGATTAGCCCCACTGTGTTCAAAATAAATTCCGTTCACATACTGAGTAGCCTTCATCGAAGTCGCTCAATTAGTTTAAATTTAAATTTTAATTTGCTTTTCATTTTAAGTGAGTTGTAAACTATTTTGTGCGCGCTGAAAACTAATAAAACGCCAAAGCTTTTGGCGGCGCTTATTTAAATTCAATTTTATTGACAATCTGTTAAGTAAATGCACCAAACAAGCGTGATTAAGTCTGTTTAAGTTTGTGTGGCTACATGAGTATTTCAAAACAGTAATAGCCCCCTCTTGAAGGTTAAGTAACAGCATCAGCCCGTTGTAGGAATTTTCTTATTTCGTTGATAATTTTTTTTAAATAAATTACGATTATTCTCTGGCTTTCAATAATAGTTGCGAATATTAAGGAGTTGGTCTACTCGAATGATTATTTCACGAGTTTAATGCGGGTCGTTAATATTTAATTAATTGCTATTAATTTTTCCTCAATTGCTTTTTTGTTGTTTTTTTAAGAAAAAATGTTGCTTTTCGTAAAAGACCAAGTGACAGCTGTCGACTTCATTCATTGAAGTGGCTTACAACTTGTTTATCATGACTAGTATTGGTATTACAACAACTATAATTTATATAGCGAGGTATAATAAAACTCGTATGGAAAGATATCAACTGAAGCGACGTCAACTTCCACTGCAACTTGTTTCTATTGAAACGCTCGAAACTATTTGAAAGTTAACTTGCGTTATTTAGGCGTTGAAAACATGAACAACAACAAAAAGAACAACAACAGTAATAGCTACAAAACAGCAATAACCACAACAACATCGGTGGCACTATAAATTGACGGCATTTAAATGCATGAATAATCGCTAATCGCCTAAGATTACATTAGCATTTGACTAACTGACAACTTGTCACGCATGTCAATTTGTCAGTGATTGCAATTATTTTTGCTTTTTATCCAACGAACCAGTTGCCGGTTCTCCTATGCCTTAAGCCGCCGCAACGCTTCTTTTACAGAAGCACTCTAGAAGTCCAAGCTTCCAAACATTTATTTCTCACACATCTAGAGCTGTCAAAATTTTGAGACAAACCAAACTGTTATCTTGTATGACAAAAATGAGAACAGTATGCAAATTTTGTTTAGAGTGACAGATAAAATGAAGGCGTGTATTTGGTTTGGTTTGAAAGATGATAATTATTATTTGGCAGCTGACAGACAGTTATATTGAATCGTTGCTGCAGCTCCTGCTGATGTTATTATGATTTCTATGTTATGACTTTTTGTAGATTATGGTAAAGCAGATATCATTGAAATAAGTTTAGCCAATTAAAAATAGTTTAGATTTAAACTGTCATTTGGCCTAAAGTGAAATTAAAGTAGCTGGAACAGAGTGAGTACGAGGTCGTATTATATTATATTTTAATAGTTACATTGACAGTCTCCTTGCTTCCGCTAGAGAGAAAATATGACATAACAGCCTGCGTTGAATAACCTAAACCGACATCATGTTTGTCCTCCTTAACACAATTTTAATTCAAACAAACTAGGATTTGCAACGGTCAATACTTCCGATTATTTTACAGGACCTTGACGACTGCGCAAATACGCAAAACCCAAAGACAGACGCACACTCCTTAAACGAATGTTACTGTTGACAATTTGATTAGTGAACCTGTCATGTTTCAAATTATTTGTGTCACGTTTTTCTCTCATATGCTTTCGCCGTCATTCCTTCCATTCACCTTAACCATTTTCTTGCATTGGCAGCAAAATCGATTGCAATAGTAATGGCTGACAGTGACAGATGAATGCATTAAAGTTAGGACCAACACATTTGCACTGCCCGCCCACAACACCCACGAAACGAACAAAAACTTTTCAAAATGTATAATTGATAACACCAGGTAATGATCTAATAGCTCAAAAGTATTTTTCAATACAACTCATTATTTATCGGAAGTATCTAAAATATATTTATTAAGAATTTTTATATGATTTACTAAATAGTGACTGACTTATATAGTAATAAATTTGATTTCAAAAAGGGTGACATTTTGTTATCATAAAATGACTGCCAATTGTGCAGGGATAAATTTTGTTTTTAAAGGATCATACAATAATTAATTTGGCTTTTTTTATTAATTTTTAATTAATTAATTTTTTAATTTTTAATTAATTAATTTTTTTATTATTTAAGAGGGATTATTAGCTTGTAAATAAAGGACATATTTAATATTTCAGAACAGTAAATGGTTCTTCACAAATATATGATTGGTACATATGTGAATTTTATTTGAGAAGAGTCATTTTGGCTTATACAATGTGATTTTTTCGCAAAAATGTGAAATTCTGTAGGTTGTTTAAAAAGTGCGTTATTTCGCTGAAGAGAATTTAAATTGAGAGGAAGAACTTTGACTCACTAAATAGTAGATTTGATTTGAAAAATTATAAGATTTATTTACCAAGAGGAAACTTTTAAGATGAATATTATCTTAAATGGACGGACTCCGGCCTGAAAAATGACAAATCTAATTTGTGAAGGGTGAGATATCTTTACAAAAGAGTAATTTCGGCTGATATAGGGGCGGTTTTTTCAAGGAAGAATTAAATTATTTCAAATGTGCAAAAATTGATTAATTTTTAAAATAAATTTGATTCTTCAAATCGTGAAATTTCTTTGAAAGGAGTAATCTTAGTCTAGATTAGGTAAGTGTAATTTTAAAATAGTTGACTTTTCTTACACATAAGTGTATTTTATTTGAAAAGAGTGAATTTGACTTATTAAATGTTAAATTTGGTAAAGCATGCGACAAAGAATGTTTGAAGAAATTACTTATCAATTAAATAAAGAGCTGTTTAAATATCAGATTGACTGACCCATACGTGTTTCATTCATTCAAGAATGTTCTAAACATTTGAACGTAAA
This sequence comes from Physocephala rufipes, assembly GCA_963966595.1. Taxonomy (NCBI): domain Eukaryota; kingdom Metazoa; phylum Arthropoda; class Insecta; order Diptera; family Conopidae; genus Physocephala; species Physocephala rufipes. The sequence continues at coordinate 10,237,263 of OZ016502.1, forward strand.
AAATATGAAAGCTTTTCTGCCACCGTAGGCTACTGCAGAGTCGTTTATTTAACTTTTCCTCCTTCAACTGACGAAATCTAAAAAAATTAACTTGTGTCACAAATTGATTTATTGCTCGCTGTTTGCAAAACATTCATGACTCTCCCGCTTTCCTAAAATTTATCTTATTCATTTGTCTTATTCAAGATCTATTTTTCCACTTATTTGTTTTTTGCGTTATTCTTTTTTATATTTTGTTGTTTAATTTTCCTTTCGGTTATTAGTTTTTGCTATTCGGCTCCTTTTTTATTTTTTGTGATTTATTCTTTGTGTATTTGCGATTTAATGTACGGTTAGCGGTTATCTGGAGGAAAAAGCAACAAAAATGTAGTTTTACGAATGACACTCGCTAAGAGTTATGCCATTTTTCATAAAAGCTATCTTTTCATTTTTGTCAGCCTCTAAAAATATTCACATTAGAATAAATAATTTATTTCTTGCAGCGATTCTCATCATAGTTGAAATTCGTTGAATTTGTTAATTATTCGACATGACAGCACGTCAGAAGTTTTTAAATCTTTAAAATGGTTTGCAAAAAAAAATCAACCGACGATTTACGCTTGTGAGGTTATCAAAAGAAAAATAATATTTATATAAAGAAAATAAATAATAATAAAAAATTTAATATACGTTTAACCGTCGGGGCGATAAAAAATTTGATTAAAATCGCTAATAAAATTTTTCATAAAAGAAAATGTTTTAAGAAAAAACAAATAATTTTTAAAACATTTGCCTTCAATTTCAAGGACGTTTTTATTTATTGCACCAGCGATTTCATGCGATTACGAAGAAACTTCCGCTCTATTCCAAAAAGAATAAATGAAAAGTAACAGCTGTTTCATTTCTGCTCGATACGAACACCGAATGGTTTTATCGCAAATTTTTTCAATAATTTCGTTTTCGTGATTCCATCAACGGACCCGTTTCCAAGAAATCGAAGTTATTGCAAAGAAGTTAAACCATTTCTGAAAATATCTAACTTTTTTGAACAATGTATTAATTTTTTAAAATCTTTTTATAAAAATTCGTCGATATCGGTTTATCTTTTGACTAAACCAAAGTCACAATAAGTCACAACATTAATTGCATTAATGAATTGATTAACTGCGTTAAGAATGATTCACAGCTCCTTAATTACGACTGACAAACAATAAATTTATAAACCGTGAATAAATAACACTTCAATTGTAATAAGTGATTCATTTATTTATATAAAAATAAAAAACAAGCACTTGGAAACCTTTCTGTTAACACTTGCTGTTTCGTGAACTGTGAGTGCTCTCTAAAATTAATTTCAGCAATAACTTGGAATTAATCTCGTATTAACCGCTTCAAGTTATCGAATATAACAAAAACTTTCAAGATTTTGCGACGCCAGTGGACAGAATGTTGACGACAGGAATCTCTTCTAAAATAATTCAATACATATTTTAAATTCCAGCACACGACAGATGTTAATAAATACCTATCCCTACGGTATATTTCAAAACATTAGACGATTTTATGGGGCCGTTAATAACGAACCTTATCTCAACTTTAACTTTAGGAAGTTAGATGACCCTTAAGCTACCTAAACTACCATACTCGCACAAATAGATCATGCCCATAAATTACCTATATTAGTATTAAATTACTTCGACATCAAGAATAATTTAAACTCTACGTATATTTTTTATAATGACGACGGTTTTGCTAATTCGAATAATTTTGTATAAAATTTTTGTTGACGTGGCGACCGCAAGCCTCAGCCTGCAAGTTATTAACATAAATTAATATGTCTTATTCATATTGAATTCATTTTTTCTTAGCTGTTTTATTGTTTCGTTGTTTACATTACGTTAATGTATATTTTCTTTATCAAAGAAATGTTTACGTTGTCACCTCTTACTATGCATACACTTGTACCACTCCACGCATTCTGTCATAAATATTCTGAATACTTTTATTTGATGCAATACCATTATAAGACTTCGTTCTCTTTTTATACAAATATTAGTAATCTGTTTTTATAAAAGCAAAAAGTCAGTTTATTTAACAGTGTTATTTAAGAACGAACGAATGAAAATAAGAAACACCTTTCGTTATCCAAGCGCTTGAAATCTCATGCGTCGCTATAATGCGTCCCACTGAGTTTTATCTTTACTTTTATTTATTTAGACTTTCAATAAGAGGCTGGCATTTACTTAACGCATTTAAACAATGGTTGAACTAACTGGCGGGGATTAAGCAACTTTTGATGCAATGCCTTTGCAGTCACCGAATATTTGATTCTGTAGTAGTTTTTCGACGGCATACTGCATTGTAAAACAATTAACAAATTTTATATCAACCAAACTCTTTCATACTTCGTGCCGTTCATAAAATATATTCTATAACAAAATTAATAGCGATATAGAAGCCAGATCAACAATTCGAATTGCTGTTCGTCTTCTTCAACAAGCGATTAAGATCAGTTCTTTCCATGAGTTTCCGATATCAATAAAAACTTTATTTCGGTAACCAAAAATGCTTTGTCTTGGTTTCAATTATGTATTCGTGCCGCATTTTGTATGGGTTGTGTTACCAATAAAACACCTGTCAACAAAGAACACAAACGTCCTGACATTGTCGACAGACCCAAATTACCGATATAAAAGTAGAACAGAAATCGTGTCAGAACATCTCTACCAAATATAAAACAATTATCTCCATTTCTTTCTCTAATTATCATCAAATTTTTTGTTTGCTAACATTTTTTCACTTTCTTTAGTTAAATGTAATGGCCATAAAGTTTTCAAAAACTTCTGATGGATGAATAGACGCAATCACAACTTGTATTTGGCTTCCACAAACACATACAAACGCACACGCTCTTAAAAATCGTTCTGGTAAACTTTAAGCTTTATCAGAATGGACCAGAGACAACTAAAATATTGTACTGGCAACGCAAATGACATAAATATTAAATGCCTTAATTTAAGTGCTGCACAAAATATTAATAAATTATTGCTCTAGTAGAGACAAACAAGTTCAAATCTTATCTAATTTAGTACTCAGCTTTTATTGGAGGCAGTAAAACTTTCTTAATAAATTTTATTTAACGAAATTTTTAAAAATAAAGAATTAATTTCGTTGTATTTGTCTAGCAGACAGGGAAAATTATCAAACGACTCACATTGATGTAAAATTGTTTTTCATAAAGTTAAAGGTTCATAAAGTTAAAGGAAAATTATTAAACGACTCACATTGATTGTAAAAATGTTTATTGTGTGTTGAAAGGCAAAGTCAAGATATTTTTATGAAACAAATACTGATACACATTTCCCCAAAAAATAGAAAACCTGTTAAGATAAACGACTACTAAAGACTAGAATATTTTTATCAAAAATGGAAATATAAGAATAATTCTTTTTTCGAGAAACAAAATTTTTCACAGAATAAAATCTTTAGCTTCTCCATTTTTTTTGTAATGTTTCTAAAAAGGACACTAAATAAAAATAATTACGAAAATAGAAAACAGAAAATAATCAACACTTATGGCTGACTTAACTTAATTTCAGGCAGCTTTTATGAATAACTCCTTTTTTAATGTTCGACTTTACACAGATTTATTTATTTTTATGAATTCTAATCCATGCTTTCTGAAAATTATGAAGCAAGGAAGGACAAATTCGTGAGTTGTGCCCCAATATTAAGCGAAAAGGGCTTCAAGTTATCGGGCGTATAATCGTAGTTATCGGGCCGACATTAAAAATGTTCATATAGAAATTGAAAATAATTAAAATTATTATATGTTCACAAAAAGTATTCGTTATTTTATTCTTCATTTATCTACTAAAAGTTCTTTCCTTTCCCCTAAACTTTTATTATATTCCGCTTATTCATTTATTTGCTGGGTTTTACGGGGTTTCCTTCTGGTCTTTTTTGGTTGTTTAGTCCTTTTTCCTTTTTTTATTATTCTTATTTCTATCACGGTAATTCGCGGTAATACGCTTAAAAAGTCAGAAATAACTTCCACCGGAAGACTACAATTATGAACAACTTCCATTTTCTCTCTTCCACTGTCGATCTATCTCTCTCTTTCTCTTTCTCCTCAATCTCTCTTTCACACACATACATAAGAACATAAAGCTACCGCAGCAGCAACAATACTTTTGTAACATATTTCTCCTCCCTACAACAAAGAAATTTGCCCCTTTTCATAAAAAATACTTTATATTTGCGAGCGTTTGTGTATTTATACGTGTACGTGTTTATGTGGACGGCATTCATAAAGTACATAAAATTATGCAAAATTGCAACACTTTGAATAAATTTACAATTTCAACTTCATTCCTCGACGAGTCGTTGGTGGTGAACTACTTTAACACGAGGCGATAAAAACTGCCAACTTGTTGTCAGCATGATTTAAATATTTCCGCTATTGTTAAAGTTTGGTTGCGGAGGTGCTTCGGCTTATTCTGAGAGCTGTGCAGGTAATCGGTATGTCTGTCTTTTTATAAATATGATATATACCATATAAGAAGTTTGAAATTAAGGCAATAACAAAAAGCAAATTATGACTGCAATAAAAGTCACAATGGAGTAAGATTAAGTTTGAAGCAATAGCATTAGACACAACTGACACTTCAAGTCACTCAAATTATTTGCGCAATCATGCTGAACAACAACAATAAACAGTCAAGTGATTTTTTTTGTGTGATGTCATCCCCGATATCGTTTATCGCGATATATACGTACTATATCGACCACCCAATATAATTAATCATGATTTCTTATTGCGCTGTTTTGTGCTTAATTTATTATGATTTCAATTTTACAACTTGATAAAATTTATTAATTGATTATGAGAAAAAAGCGACGCACGAAAATTATGATTAAAAAAACAGTTGAGACGTTAATATCCAATTACACACCAATTAAATATTTAATACACATTCGGGTCGACATCGATAATTTCTACGTCTTTAGGTGTTGCTGAATGTATTTACTGAATTCTATTTCTTTTCAAAAGAATTTTGAAATTTTTTCATGAAAGCCGGACAGTATTTTTAACAAACCTGCGCACATTTTTTCTTCTTTCCTTCTTCGCCTTCGTCACCTTCGTTAATTAATCATAATTTGTTTTATTGTTTTGATAGAAGGACAAATTAATTTATTTCGTTTCTTCAGTTTTTTTTTCAGTTAAGTTTTTCAACCGTAAAATAAATAACAATTCCCTAATAATCAGTTAGAGCTTAAAATGTATAGTTTCAACATTACGTCGTTCAATATTACTTCACCCCTTATTGTATCTCTCGTTTCTCTCTCTCTCTCTCCGACAATAATCTGGGCTATATTTAAAATTAAATATCAATTAAAAATAAAAAATATGTCAATTATATTTATACCATGCTATGAAATTTCTAGGTTTCTTCAAAAATGTCACACCTTAATAAGTGTGACATTTTTGAAGAAACCTTCTAGAAAATTCTTACCATAGTATAAATTTAATTGACATCTTTTAAATTAGCAAATTAGTTTATTTTGATTAATTCTGTATTAATAAATGAAATTAATAATTTGACATCGTCACATTAATATCAATGACATTACATTGATATCATTTATATCATTAAAAATTCATAAAACTTAGTTGAAAAGGAATGTCTGGGAAACAGACCTGCATTTTAACGAAAAACTGACTGTTGAAGCCACAAAGAAGAACACTAAAAGATTATATTATAACGCTTGATTGTAGGCTTTAACGTTAAGAGCTAAGGTTATGTCTTAATAATCGCTGAGCTTACTGGCGATGTTTGATTGTTATAAAATTCTGAATGGGTTTCCGGTTGTTTGGTTTGTAGGCAAACCAATTTCGGTGTATTAACTCATATTAAAGTCTTACGAGTATGGCATTAATTTAGGGAAACCGAGTCGGAGGAGATTAAGTCGTTCGTATAATCAAATCGCTTTCGTTCCCGAGCTTGTGATAATGTAAGCTAAGAAATTCACCGAACATTCGACCAATTTCTGGGAATTACAACGAATGTCTTAGTTTGGCCTGTTTTGAACTCGATCTCTTGTGTCTAGATATCATTGGTAGTTTGGCCGACACTTTTGCTGGTTGACCGAGCAATATCCTGTAGGGGATATACGGCTGGAAATTATTAAGCTAATCTAAAAGACAAAGAGAAAAATTTAAACAAAAACATAACTTCATTGAAAACTTACTTCGAACACTGTTTGTCATTATTTAACATTGTATTCGCTTTTTTCAGTGATAGCAAATGATTCATCTCGACGTCCCCCCACCCCCTGCAAACGTTGTTTGGGAGTTGAAACAATAAAAATTCGCTGTTTAGAGGAATATTGAAGGTTTTATTCTCCTTCTAGTATTTCTTTTAAACAAAGATATGAAATAATTTTAATTTTTTACGAGTTCATAAAAATGATCCGAACAGGCCCTTTTGTCTTATCCCATCTAGCATTCATGGTATCATAAATTTGTCGAAATCCAAAAACAAAGAACGAAATGGATGAAGAAACGGCACTTCAAAGTCGTAAAAATTCGCAACACCAACGAATGATCATTAAACCGAATAAAAATGCATTAAATTAACACAACGAGTGCGTATCTGATCTGCACCGACTATGGCACGTTATGGCCGCCGGGCTGTAGAAGCAGAAGCGGCATTTCCTATATGAAGATAAGCCGCAAGTGTCCAAACACAGAAATTTTTGGCTCATTTACACAACACTGTTGCCGCCGCTTTATTGTAGTACGCAAGAAAACGCTATAAAAATCATAAAAGCACATTAGCGCAAACATAAATTGCTATCTCCCGACGGGCGCTGGTAATAAAATGCTCGTCCCATTTCCAAAAATGGGACAGCACACAACACAAATTCGCCCCAAATAAGTGAAATGCGAACAAAAGAGTCTATTCGTACGCAATAGCTATAAAGGACCAAAGGAGCAACTATCTGCCCTGCCTCCCTACAACAACCAAATTTCACTGTCGTGAGGGCATCATCACTCTCTGAGGAAATTGGTGAACCCATCAACACATCCCCAGAGAATTTCTAGATTACCTTAAGCTAGACAACGTTCCTGTTTTTATTGTTGCTTTTGTTCCTTGCATTTCTTATACTGCGTATCCAGCGTCATCAAGGTTTAGCGATACACGACGCCGCGATACTTGAGAAAACTTCGAATATTTCGCTAAATCAGCTTAAATTGTTGGGGCTGGCAATGTTTTTCGTCTCCCGCGAGCGGCTTCACGGTCATCAGTTCAACTCAGTTCAGCTCGAAGATATGAATCACTTGTCGTGATGGTTTCTCGCGTTGAAAACACACGAATTGTGGTGGTTTTGCAAGGCTTTCTGTTTGCTGATTGTTTTCCTCTTATTCTTGTAACTTCCTCTTCGTTTTCGCTTTCGTCTTGGCAGAATTTGTAAATATAAGTATAAGCGTTTATCTGATTGAAAACGCACGCGCTACGCTTAAATGCCCTCAGACGCACCCTTTTGTGGTTAATATTTATCTGATGATGTTTTTGCAGCCTGTTTTCATCCATTGTCTGATCGTTACTCGCTGTCCTTTTCCTTTGCTTTTGCTCATCGGAATGGGAGTGGGGGAGCCCTTACCTGACTGTCGCAGGATATCATCACATCTTTAGAGTGGCATTATCGCGTCCATTAAAACTCGCAACTCATCCCATTACAGGCGGATTTTATAAACACAGAAACCTCCTGATATTTTTTATCATTTTTATTCATTTATTTTGTTAGTAATTTACGCCATATTTAATACTTCGTCATTTATTACGTTTATATCCTACACTCGAGGAAAATACTCATTATATTCCTCCGCTTGTAATGCATTAAGGGAACCTTGGTCGGCATGGAAGGAACATATATGTTCTGGCTCAGAATAATCTTAGTCGATTTTGCTCTGTCTCTCTCTCTCCCTGTGTGTCTACCTGACCACCTATCGAAAGTTATGTGTAATATTGAATATTGGGGGCACGCCCCGACCACTGATTATTAGGAACAAACTATAATATTCTACCACGGGTATAGGTCTCTCAACTATTTGAATTTCAAATTGAGTGATTTTCCGGCCTGACCCTTTCATATTAATGTGCTCATTTTGAAATATTTAACACTCAATCATTGATCATACATACAACTGATTTTGTATTCATTTATGTATTACATTATTCATTTTCTACTTGTTTCCATTTCAGATGGATACGAAAAGCAGTCCACTGGCACTTCTTGCTCAGACCTGTAGCGCTATTGGTGCCGATACAGCAAACCCAAAGCTTTTGGCAGCCAACATTGAAAAATCCACCAAATCTCTTAAAACCGGCGATGGGCGCGACAAAACGTCGCCTGTTAGCAGTCAGTCATCATCGACCGGCTCTATAGAGCAACAACAACAACAGCAGCAGCAGCTGCAACAAACGCCACTGCATCATCAGTCTCAAGTTCAGCTCCAAAACAGTCCATCGCCACAGCAACAGCAAATTAAGTCCAGCTTCAAACCATACGAATCCAATAACAATCACATGCGTGACAGATTTGAAGCAGAAGCTGAAGCATGCGCTTCTAATAGTCAAAATAGTCTTAGAGTGAAAACACCAAAAAGCAGCTACAGCAACCACAACAATAACAACACCAACAACTTTCAAACCAATGGACAGCAGCAGCAACGTTGTGACTCAAACCAAAGCGCCACGTCACAGCGCGAATCGCCATCTGGTTCTACTGCTAATCATAATGGCCTGCGACGCACACCGTGCCAGGATATGCAGCGTACCTCTAGTCCGCAGCGTGCTTCCTCCAAGGAATCAGCCACGCATTCAGCTGGCACGCCCAGCGCCCAAGCTAGTCCCGGCTCAGCGAACCATTCTAGTTCATCTCGACTTCAAGCCGCCTCTGAAGCTGCATATGCTGCCGCCAAGGAAGCTAACTATGTAAAGGCACTCCATGCTGCTGCCGCAGCTGCTGGTATGACACCTACAAGTAGCGCTAACGGAGGCCCCAACAATTCACCCTACTATTCAGCCGGCTACCCTGGCGGTTCAGCTGCAGGCATGCCGTATCCAATGGACTTAATGACAAGTGCTTTGATGTCATCACCGCACCACCCAATGTTCAAAGCTGCGGCAATGAATCCTTATCTGAATTATGCTCGCCTTAAAGGGCTCGACCCGGCTACGACGGCTGCAATGATGTCGCCTCAGATATGTCGCGACCCCTATTGCACTGGATGTCCTTCGAGCCCGCATTTCCTAAACAAGGCCGCCGGCCAGCCTTGTGCCGCTGGTTGCCCGCAATGTGATTCTGTAAACGGTAAGAATGTTACCAACAACCCCGGTGGGAATCCTTCGATGGCTACCGCCGCTGCTATCTCCTCATATCATGCGCAGCTGGCAGCATTGGCAGCCGCATCCCAGTTGCCGTACATTTGTTCTTGGATTGCAGGTGATGCGGCTTATTGTGGTAAGCGTTTCGCCACGTCTGATGAATTGTTCCAACACTTGCGCACACATACCGCTTCCATGCCGGATTCGGTTTTGAGTGCCGCAGCTGCTGGTGGCATACCACCAAATCATCCACTGTTTCAACGAACATATCCAACGCCGCCCCTTAGTCCGCTCTCTGCGGCACGTTATCATCCTTACGGCAAGCCGTCCATGTTGCCACCTTCTCTGGCACCGCCAGGTTCCTTAGCCGGCCTACCCATACAACAACATCCTGCCTTGGCGCAATATTTCTCGCCTTACTCGCTATACGGGCCCCGACTGGGATCGTCTCATCCATAGTAGACCGACGAGGAACAAAAGCAACATCGAATTGCTAGCAGACTACGTCGAGAGTAGCTCGATGACGCCGCTGCATGAAAGGCTTACTGAAAGGCTGCTTAAGTTAACCCATGATTACGTATTCGTTTTGCCTTTGTATTTGAATATTTATGTTTGTATCATCTCACTTCCTAGATTATTAGTATGTTTAAGAGAGAATCCCTTAGTCTGCTTTCTCTCTCTCCCACTCTCTCTCTCTATCCTTCTATCTATTTCACATGGACGCTGAAACAAAGCTAGTGATGTAAAATAATTGTTTATTGTAGAAAACCGGATTAACTTAAAATAACTTATATTAGATACTGATGTCCAAATACAACAAGTTGTATAATTATGACAAGATTGAGATATAAGGTTAAAGATTGTGACGTCACATGAAAAGAATTTATTTGAAAGATAATCTTAATGTTTGAAAAATAAACAATAAAGAATTTCAAACAAACTAGAACAAATTAATTTATTGGTTTGTGATTAATATTGGATTTGATCGGAGCTACAATTCCGAATTCCGTTTCGAGATTTTTATTGAAAGTTCCGGAAATTAAGAGAATCGAGCTTTCCAACGGGTACACAACATTTTCCCATTTGAACATAAGTCTATCCGTTAAATATTTCCTCACACTCCTTTTTATATTTTATGACGGCAGAAGTTAAAAACATTTCACCCTAAATTTCACTGGAAATAATCACTCTTACAGACAGGTATTGAGTGCGCTTTAGAAGAAATTCGGGTTCGACTACTTTTGGATATTCTTGAGCCACTAAATTATTGTAAGCGCCGAATGTCTTTCGAGTTTTGGCTCTACTCTCACTGAAAAATGTTATGTTTGGCAAAGTACCGGCGTCTCTGAAAGTGCTGAGAATAATAACTACTACCTCTTGAACACAAATATCGCTGAGACACATCTTTTTAACGCCCTATCGCTGTCTTTTTGTCAGCTTCATCTTTTGTTAGTCTTACGCGGCATACCCTGTTTATTGTTGGTATTTACTGATTGCACACATCGTCTATTGTGATTCCTACGGTTTTCGCCTTTCTCGATCTCTTTCTTTATACATTTTGACATTATCCTCAACACTATATTCAGATTCCGACATTTCGCACCGCATTCAATTTCCGTTTCTTGCCTGATATTTTTTTAAAATTTTCCACCCACAAAACCGCCCGTTCTCGTTTTCTATTTCGCCTGGCTCCAACAGAACCACTCACACATACACTCACACACACACATACACATCAAGCCATAGTCCTGCGCTTAGTTTAACTGCATCACCCGCAACTAGACACTAAATCAAATTTTATTTTCCGCGCTATAAATAACTCTGCGTGAAGTACGAAGGACCGACCGAGCGATCGACCGACCGAGAACGAGTATTTATGTTTTGTATTCGAACTCAAAATGGATGGTGACCGTATGTTGTCGATAAATTAAAAGTTCGGTAGCATGACTCTGACTTCAGCAGCAGCAGCTTACGATAGATGACAATAAATTCCGCTGAACCCTGTCCTGGGAGGAAGAGGAAGACGGACGTTTCGCTCTACCCCTGGTATCAACAAAACTCTTATGTATCAGCTCTCATGGCTCGGTCCTCTGTAAACGAATTTCACCGGCCATAATTTTTTGAATTCTTCTCCGAATGGCAAAGGGGCGAAGTTGAATGAAAGCATGCAGCTAATAAATGACCTCTTTTACCTTGATAGTCCTCTCAACGGGCAACAGCGGTAGCCACGGCAACCCAGCAAACATTGGAGCTCTGAAACGTGTTGGAGTATTAGAAAAAAGTGTAAAAAATTATGAAAAAATGAGGAAAAACGAATAGAAAGCAGGCAATAACTCTTCCATAAATGTCCGCTTCGGCACCGCATCGCAACGAATTGATAGCAGATGCAATGGTTTTGACAACTAAAGCTCCGAAAAAATGGCTGAATCTAAAATCGTGCTGAATTTATTCGTATTGGAATGACAAGCACAAACGCTTCATGGAAGAAGCGTTTCATGAAACGCATATTTAAACTAAAAGTCTTTATAAATGTCATCGACTGAAATATGAAAAATGCAGAAATACTGAAAAACTAATTTCTCGAAGTAAAAGAAAATTGTCCAATTTTAATAAAATTGTCACAAGACCTCAGAACAAGGTCTACATAAGGTCTTCAGTGTGACTTATGGATCCTTTCACATAAATTTGGAAGCATACCAAGAGTCATCAAGCCATTCATTGATTTGAATTTCTTCCATTTATCGTCACTTTTAAAAAAAGGTATGAAGAATTTTGTTTTGGGAAAAATATCTCCACACTTGTTCAAAACATTCTGTTGTGCATTGGAAAATAAAGACTATTCATCTTGTTTATGCCACTTGTTTTTTTCTAACATTCGGGCCATTGAAATATTCTGGCAATATCCCAAACCTTTTGTATTTATTACATAATTTTTAGAAATGTTTTTGTGCATTGCATGAGTGTATGTGCATAAGGCCCATTTGCGCACTTTGCATAAGGCCCATTGATCGATGTTTGCAATATTACAATTTTTCTATTTTCATTTTTGATCTAATGGAAACAATAAAACAAAACAACAATATAATTTATGGAGGAGGGCAGGGTGCATTGTGAGTAGATGGATTATAATGTCAGTATGGTCTCACTTGAATGATTGAAAACTCAGCAGCTCTAACAGTAATTTGTCATCTGTTTCCACCTGCGAATTTTATTAAATTGTAATCCTGATTCATGTGCAGTAAATAGCGGACTGTAACCACGACGAACAAGAAAGTATCAAGGAAAGCAAGGACACAATATTCATAAAAAATTCTTTTTAGTAGAAGCATAACATAATATCGTATCGTATAATACTGGCAGACGGTTTTATTCTGCAGACCTTGAAGATGCTCACTGGAGCGTCCGTACTAACACTTAAAATTATCATATGCGTATCCGAAAGACTCACAAAAATCATCAGGTCTGAGGTATGGCGTTAAGGCAACAAAATTGCTACATTTCAATTTTTTTTCAAAAATTTTTACTTATTTTGGTTTGCATTTCCATCGAAAGAAAATTTGTTTAAATGCCGTTTGTTTTCATCTCATAAAATATTAAGTGTTAAGAAATGACTGAAAAATAGAAAGATATCTCGATTTACGCAACACAAATTTGTTGTACCCCCGTGAATTCCCCTCCTTGGGTGTCTGGACCCGTGAATTGCTATGGATTAGCTCTTTTCTATAATCGTCACGTTTAATCCACCCCACCCTCTTTCCCCTCCAGAAAACCGACAAATTTGCTGACAAACAACGAGACGAAGAAACAAGAAACAGAACCGTGCAAAACTAGAAAAGACGCCCATTTTATGGACGACGAAAATCAACAACGATTTGTGGGGTCCAAACATGTCTCACTGTCACTAACCGTAACAACAACAGCAACAGAAGCAAGAACTGATGCATGACTTGAATGATTGTATTGCTGGTTCGGCAAGCCTAACACTTTAAGACACCACCGCCCAGATCGCCCGGTAGCAGCACCTATCGAACTGGCGGCGTCTGTCGTGCTGCCTGTCCTGTCTGTGTTCCTGTCGTTGCGGCTCGCTGCTTTTGGCGACATTTTAATAAGCAGTTCTTAACTGCAGCGACGCATGCACGAAGAATACATAAACTAAAGCGTTTAATAACGCGTGGAAAATAGCGCGCGGTAAGTGCGAAAAGTTCATTGAGTGGGTGATCGTGTGCACCACAAAGCCGGACGCGGCAAAGGAGGTGATTGATGATTTTGTCGCCTGTCAGTGCTTTGTAAATAATTTCGCATTTCATGTGCACATTTTATGGCCACCCCACTGAATAGGCGCGACTGTTATGATGGCAATGAAGGCGTTGATGTACATTTTATTTTGCCCAGGACCGTTTTTATTTCTTTCTATTATAAAATAAATATTACGAACAATTTTACGACTACCCGACTAAGGCTTCTCAGCTCGAAGCAAACTCGAGAATAACATTAGGCTAAAATATAAATTTGAACTGTTTTTAAAACTAAAATGGCTTTACAAAGCATAAATCGAGATATAACTTAAAAAATAAGCTAAAAAGCTTGACTTTAAATCACAAGATCGTATTTTTTCCTTGCGGTATTTTCTGATTTTGTTTGAAAATTCAAAAATTCATTCTCAACAAAATATCTTCCATTCCTTAACTTTGTGACCACGTGCACTTCCCTTGTACCCACGAGTGACCTTGTCCAGTGACCTACAATAAAAAAAAACAAACTCCACAGGGGGTAAAAGCGCAACTCATCCTAACCGAACCGAAAGCTTTTTTATTTCGAGGATGTGTTTTTTCAAAGGATTCTATTATCATTTCTTTATTTTTTTTGTCACTTGACGGCAATGTCATTTGACTGCCTCGGTGTCATTCAGATGCACGAAATAACAAAAGCAATACACGCAATGCATAATCGTGTCGTATATTAATTTGACTCACGACGATGACATCGTCCATGTTGCTGCCGTCCACAAGACCAACACCAAGCAAAAACAACTGTAGCAACAACAACGACGGCTGCAGCAGCAGCAAATGTGAAATGTTGATAACATGTGAACGTCAACGAGGCGCGTTGTTCTCATATTCAAAATGCAGTCTGGCGACAACAAATAAAAGCAAAAAAAACGGAAAGGCAATAAAAAGTAAGAAAAAACAGATAATAGAAAAAAAAAGAAAGAAAAAACGGTGCAATAAAAAAGGAAAGCAAAAAGAGAAAAGGAAACCGCGAAGAATAGGAAGTCCAAAACGGCGAGAATTGAACCGAATGACAGCGACAGCGAAAGCAATGGAAAAAAGGTTGCAAGAAGCAATTTTCACAAACACTTTTAGCCTGAGAGCAAAATGCACATTGACTCGCTTGTTTGCATGCAGGAAGCGACCGTACGTCATAATGCCCATCTCCCTGACCGCCGAGTGTTCCCTTGTCTGCTAGACGTTTCGGCGATCGCGGTCTTGTTGAGTGTTTGGTGTGCTTTGTCATCAATTCGCCACGTTGTCACACTTCGAAATGCTTCGTGGCGGTCGTCACTGAACGGCTAGTCATGAAATTGCCCAAGGCAACCTCATCTCAATTTTCTGATTTTTCCTCTTTTTTTCTTTGATCTTTTGTCACTCTCGCGCTTGTTGTTATGTCGCCGCTACTGATTTTGCTTCGGTAGCCAACGAAGCGCTTACTTTATCCGTTGGTTGTGTCGCGCATTTGGCCATGTCATCTGGCGAAAAGCAGCAAATGCAAAAGAAATTTTAGAGTAGCAAAAAGAAGAAGAAGAACAAAAACAGTAACAGTGGCACCATTGACCAAGCGACCACCCATTCATCTCTCCTTAGCCTGGTAGTTGCTCTTCCCGTCGCTTCCACCAAGCCTACTCCAACCGACCTTCTGGCGTGCAATTTAAATGCTAACTGATGTGAAATTTATTTACAACGTCTTTCTTTCCTTGCAGCTACCGACAACTCCTAGCGAGCTCTTGCCTCTCCTCGCGATATTTCCTCTGTATGGCATCCTTTGCTGTCTCATGCATATTTAATGTCCACACAATCTTGGCAAAGGCAACGCACATACACACACGCACACGCACACATACTTAACAAGCATTCATGTTACTCCTGTTGCTCCTACTGCTAGTGCTGCTGCCACCACTTCGGGGAAATCTTTGCTGGTGGGTCGTAAAGATTTTCTCACTCTTAGCTTGGTTTTGCTGTTGTTGCGATTTGCGTTTATCTTTTCGTGTTGTTGCATCTTTTAGTTGTCAGTTGACAATGTTTAGCGCGGTGCTAAAACACTGCACTTCAGATTTGACATTTGGCCTCGGCTGATTTACTGCGATTATTGTACGACTTGTCTGAATGTTAGCCCCGTTTCTCTGTCCTCACGTCCTTCAACACGTCGTCCAACACGTATTGCTACACGTCACGATTTTCACTGACAGGTGACAAGTTGGAAACCTTATGCTGTATTATTTCCATTGACCTTTCATAACGAAACAAAATGAAAATTGAGAAGGGAGGGAAAGAAGTGATGGAAGACCTCATCAATTTTCCGTAGAAAATTGATCGATTCGATAAAGAATTAATGAAATTAATTTAGTGATAGAGATTTACTAAATATGGTAAAAGAATTAGCGGATATCAAAAATCAAATTTGTGACGCGTATGACATCAAAATCAAGTAAATAAAAAAATAACAAAGTAAAAAAATAACATAAATACTTTGACAAGACGAATAAGAGAAAGAGTTGCGTAAAAAAAGTTTCACTCTTTGGAATATCCAAATTCCATAAATTCCAAAAAGTTTCACCTTGTTTTCATAATTAAAAGAAATAACTTATAAAATTAATGAAAATATTAAAGCAAAATAAGGAAGGAAAAAATTGACAAATATTTTACGAAGTGTTTCTCTTTATTTTCTATTGATTTTTTTACGATTTGGTTAAGAAATACTGGAAAAGAAAAGACAAGAGAATAGAAATAAAACTGTTTTGTTTACTAAGCGCATTCACAAAATGCGGCTTGAAAATATTCAGATCTGGAAATAATGAACCGAAGCGTGAATTGTACAGCCCTAATACGTCTCTGGGTTGAAATAAATACCCTTTCATTTGGCCGTTTATCATCAAGCGATATTTGTCTGTCACTTTATTTCAATTTTGTGTAATACAATAATTTCTCATTCTCAACAAATTATCCACCGTTTACTCATACCACCTCTCACCCCAACACCTCCTATCATTTACTTCTTTTTGGGTGTACTTCCCTCTGTTGGCTCAAAAATAAATTATCATTTCCTGTTATTAATTACAGTAATAAATTTTATAAATTGCGCACGAAAACCAGCTAAATGCACATTAAGTGCTCCCATGGGGCCAAAGCAAAGCAGTTTGTTTTCCAAGCCAACATTATTTAAACAACGTTATTTGATATAATTAATGGCAATAGTACTAAGACGTACAGACGCTCGCACAACCGCACAATGCGTCAGTTAACGCAAACACGAAAGTCAACACAAGTGCGCGACATTAACTTTCGCTAAACGCGTTCATAAATTAAGAAATGGACAGAGCTGTTAAAGTTAAATACGCGCATATTGTTGCCAGCCTTCTCAGATAACGGTGGAAAAGATAAGCCATGGAGATGCACATCGATTACTGCGAATCCGTATACATCAGGAAGATCCACCCGGGACGCAATTGCCAAGATGTCCAACAAAAATACGAGAAAGAACAAGTGAATGAATACAATGGGCAAACAATAACAATCACAACAATAACAACAATAGCAACGACTAAATTAATAAACCGAGAGTGAAGTGTTTAAATAATTGCTGCAAATATTTAGCAAGACTCAACATTTGCATTATTTATAAACGATGAAATGATAAACAAAAAGGCGTTGTTGTTGTTGAACCGAACGACGGAATGAAGAGTTTTTGCAAGTCAATTGCAAGCCTTGAACTCATCTATTTACAGTCGAGTATTGTTAACGATATAAGTAATAACTAAGAGAAAACAAGTAAACAAGTAAGAAACACTTCGTCTTGTCCAACAACACAAAAGTATGAAATCACATTTAAGTATCTCCAACCGTTTCCGAGATATCGCTAGCTTCTGCATTAGTGGGCGTATCACTCTTATTTTTTGTTAGAAAATTTATAAATAATATTTTGCAATTTCAAATTAGTGTTTGTCTTAATATCTTAAGCCACTTCAGAAATATCAGATTTTAAATATTTTGTGATATAAAAAGTAGGCACGGTTCGTTTTGGCCCATTGTCGACACATAATTAAATGGCAGATAATATTCATGCCAAATTTCACAACGTACTCGCAATTTCTGCAACGTACATGCAATTTCTTCTGTACTCGCAATTTCCGCAGACAGACGGACAGGTGGACAGACATATAGACAGATACACAGAAACGGCTAAATCGACCAATTATGAGCTAGAATATACATCGTTTTTTAAACTGAGAGTTATTCCTAAAACCAGAGGAGACGACGAATATCTTTAGCTTGCAGCGAAAGAAAAACCACTGAATATTTAATTTTATTTAATTTTTATATTACTTTTATTCTTGGAATGCAGTGAGAAAAATATTTTGGATATTGCAAATAAATTTATAAGATATGATATAGATAAAGAAATGCGTTTGGCTCTTTCAGTAAAATAGATCTAAAATTTCGCCACAACTTTAATTAAATAAAATCGCATGAATTTATTTTGTGATCATAAAAATGTATTCAATTCTGTTCCACTGTAAAAAGCCATAAACCGATCACATCATTTACAAACAGTGTATCTTTATAATTGCTTCATTTTACGAGAGGCTGTGAAAGAATTGATATTTATGCGATGAAAGCGGAAAAGAAAAATCAATGAAATATTTTAACGCAAAGAACACTTGTTTGAAATTTGGATTTTGCACTTACAGCACTTAAGAGAGAGAGAGAAAATATACAGACGTATTTAAAGTAACACATCGCAGGGATAAATAAATTACCACCAATGTTGGGACTATAATTAAATTGTATAAATAATGCTTACCAGCAATTAATTCTAATGCCCGTTGCCTTTTCATTTGAATTTTATGTTCAAAATTGTTTACTAACAAATAAATCGCAAAAATAATAAACATCGAAAAATCATTCTGATTTTTTCTAGATTTAAAAAAAATTGTTCTTAGATATTGATTTTGTCAATTTCATATATAGTTCAAAATTACACTCCAGGTAATTAATTTAAATTTTAAAAAATTGAGGTCTTTGTTTTCGCTTTTTCCTCTTTCTTTTCTTGGAAAAATTTTTAATTTTAATTTTAATTAACACCGTATTTTTTAGATAATCCTACCAGAATGGTCTGTAAGGGAATTCATGTCGGTTGTTTAGTAATATCAAACTATTTTTTGTAGTGACGAAAATAAATTTATTTAAACCAAATAATCTTCATTGTCATCGATTATATTTGACAATTTTTCGGGTGGAGTCATGATATCATGGATGAAGAATTTCTACTTATTTGATGCTACGAATCTCATAACGCATCCCATTAATCTTTACTGCTGTCAATTGAAAATAAACGTCTTAAGAAAGTACCACTAAAAAAACATCGCACAAGAAGATTCGAGATATTTAAAGTGCGGACGAAGTAAGCGAAAACCGTATGGTAAGAAACTAATGCTTGCGAGAATCCAAATCAAGCAAGAATCAACACCATTACCTTCTTCCTACGAAACACGCTCCCTTTTAATAATTATCTATCCCCCAAAAACGGTTAATCCGCTGTTAGATGGAGGAAGCCCTCTATTTGGTTGTTTGCCAAATTCGATGCTTCGAAAGACATTAAATTTAAATTTGTTCAATTTGTAATCAATTAGTTCGCTAATCTAATAAATATCGTCAGCAATTGTTGTTGCTGGCTACGCTGTTGGTATTAGTGAGATGTTGGAGACTGTTATTGGCATGAAGTTCCGTATTCCACCGTGTGGACCGACTGCAATGCCTTCTCCAATAGTAATTTGCGGCGGTGCGTCGCGATTGTCGGTGAGGCCGCGGCTAATGCAGCTGATCTCACAATTGATTTAACGGTGTGTGCATCACACTAATTATTAATGAAAATGTAATGAACTTCCGGTGTGCATTTAATATTCTATGTTGAGGTTGGCTTTAATGGTCTCTGATTACCATCGCTATTTCACGCTAAGTGTTTATTTTTGCAATATTTTTTTATTTTTCGTGAGCGACCATTTTCGGTTACGGCTTTGCGGTCGGAGCATGGTGAGCGCAACTCATAAAATTTGCATTTTATTGAAAAACAATTTAAATATCACGTACGACTACACGTACGACTACACGTACGACTCCAAACCCCTGCTGACGGGGTTAGTTAGAAGAAGGTTGTTTATTTGTGAACGCGCGAATGTATGAGTTTTATTTGGCTGATTTGTTTGGTTTGGTTTTGTTTTGTTGGTGTAGTTAATTTTTACGGCAATTTAATAAGCTTCAATGTGATTTCATTAGCATAATAATTCGCCTCATTTATTACAAATACTGGACATACACGAAACACATGAATAGACGACAAACGGTCGGTTAAGTCACTGTGAAAGCAAACAGCGGGGGGGCGGTGTTTGAAACGATGTGGGACACGTCGCAATTATGGAGCTCATATTGAATTTATTGCTTTACGAAAATTGATGCTGGAGTTTGTGGGAACATTATAATTTTTGTGGTTTTATTTACTGAGCGCTTTTTATTCACGTTAAGCATAAATCAAAGCAAATAAATACTCATAAACAAGATCTAATTTAATTACAAAAAAAGTATAATTTTTTAGTTTTAAATAAAAACACGGAAATTATTCACAAAATTTTAAATGAATTTTTGAAAGAAAACAAATATCCGAAGAGTGGAAATTAGCAAATAATAAATATTTTCTACTACTAAAAAATTCTAAATTTTTTGCAAAATATTCTTCTAAAATATTATCCCGAACGAATACACATAGATGGTGAAATAGTGATTCATGGCCCTAAGGTAACCCTATTTCGTAAATATTTAAATATTCAAACTATTGATAATTTATTCTCTTTCCTAGAAATGCAGCTCAAAATCATCTCTTGTGGCAAAACAAAAAAATTCCCAAAAGTGCATGAATTATTTTTGAACTCGATTTTGAACTTTTCCTTCCCTCCTTCCCCCTTCCCCTCCTTCTCCATTTTTGCGTTCTTCAATCCATTTTTCCTCCCGTCCTACCTTCCCCTCTCCTTCGTTTCCGTTTGCTTTTCCATCATCTCTTATTCAGTTCAGTTCATTTTGGGAATGTGTCGAAAGCAAATATTTCCCAGTTCAATTCCTCATTCTTTTTGCATCTGGTTAAAATGCAAACAATTCTCAAAGATACAAAGATACAAAGTAAAAAATGCAAAAATATGTAATCAAATGGTTTTTATACACGTCCTGTCTTTGGTAAACTTGTGCTTCAATAAATCCAAAAATTTCAAATTTCGTTCACTAAAAATCCGTATAAAATAAACTCGATCTTAAATAATTTCTGCTTGTGATGCCAAGAATTCGAAGATAGCATTCATTTTTGAACAAATATGAATAAAATATTTAATATTTCGTTCCGATGAAATATGTACAATAATTTTTTCGACCATAGTCTTAGACTGCCTTTGGGATTCTATGAGGTTGTGATTTTGTGATTTTGTATTTTCGATAACCTTCAAAAGAAAATATAAAAGCCTACGCAGAACAATTTTGCAGTTTTTAAACCTTCCCGAAGGAAAAACTTTCTCTTAAGACTCTTCGACACAAACTTCCGCGTTCTTAATGAATTAAAGATAATTACGAATTCTGAGAACGCAATTTGAATCTGAATTCTGAATTTCAGACTCAGTCAGACTTTTTTGGATGTTTGCTCATAAACGGTAATACATTTATTGGGCTAAAATGAATGCACTTGAGATGAGTCCCAACATTAATCTTTCTGGCTCCGTCACTGGCTCTATAATGAAAAAATGCTTTTATGGCAGGAGGCTGTCTTGTTCATTTCCCACATTCAAAATGTCCACATGACAATCTCTGTTGTCACTTGAGCCGTCCCTTTCAATGTGATTGCAATTCGTCTGCCTTAATCCCGGAGGTTCACCAGTAGTCAGTGGTATTTATAAATTACGAGCACCAGAGCAGAGTGCAACCTGCTGCCAGGATGCACAATTTTATCTGGTCCGTCATAAATCACAAGCTTCGAGCAAGTCTTCTGCATGTACTCGTAGGGCTAGATAAATCGTTAGTCTGTGCGTAATTTGTGAACTGATGCACTTTGTGAATATTTATGCTTGGATGAGAGATTTCATTGCTGATGGACATGCTGATACAACCGAATACACACAAAGAAGAGGAGATCATGTGGGGGTGGGAGGCGTAATATATTTTACTTAGAGGAAATTATCATCGTTGGTGCCCGAAATATGAATGCATAAAGATATTATTTGTTCATTTCAAATTCTTTTGGGAGAAAATTCGGAAGAAGAGATTTCAAAAATATCCATAAATTCAAATAAAAATGATTAAGAGGAAATACGTATGGATTTGCAACAAATCTGAATCGTGTTGTTCGTTTTTGTGCACTAGTGCGCCATATCAGGCAGCTTTGGGTCTCATACCCTGGCTGTCTTCACGACCAACGTGTCAATTTTTTCTAGCTTGTTCAGAGTATTTATCAGTTAACGCCATCGGTTTGTCAACATGTCACATTAAACTGCGTGACCAAGCCGCCACGACGTGCCAAACCAACCCATGAAGAGGGCCACACTATTGTACCGGTGACACTTTCTGAACTAATCCACCGCACGAATGTTGAACAACATAAATGCTCATGACAACATTTGCCAAACAGAAAGATACACGTATCCAGATATACCAGACGAAGAAATAGATACATATAGAAGCTGGACAGATTCCCGACGGCACGGGAATGGGAAGAAAGGGTTTAGTCTAAGAAAAAATGATTGTTAACAAACAATTCAAAAAAAGTTTAAAAGCAAATTTCAAGAAATGAAACTAATATATTTACTTAATACGAGAAAGAGTGTATGAAAATGAGCAATATTTAGGTTTTGATGTGTGTGAGAATCTACCACTTCTACTAATATTTTTCTTTGGCTGCTTTAACAAACTACTAAATAATCTTTCTACACGAACAGCATTATGGATGAGCACGAAATTCGAGATCACAAAGCGATGCGGCGCTCTTTCTCCACCAGCGCCGGCAGCAAAGAATAGCGATGTCCAAGTGCTGCTCCGTGCCAACTACAATGCCGTACACCGATTCCAACGAACAATAACAGCACGGCAGCCTGTGGCTTTATCTTATCTTCATTTTAATGTCATCGCGAAAACAATAAAACATAAATTATTCTGCACACACTGAACAGACCAAACCGGACTGTCGCAGACCTTACCGAAAGCCCGCTTCATCGTAGCCCAAAAGGAGTTAGTTAGAACCAAGAAAGTGCGGTTATGCCCTGCAGATGCCAACGCTGGGGGACACAATGAATTGGTCATTGTTTCACTTTTCGGTAAATTCAGTTTTTATAATCTTCCTAGCCGAGCACTGAAGATTTTCAGTTAATTTTGACCGCCTTTGGTCTTTTAGGGTTACTCGCTGGCTCTCATCACTAGTGGCTTTTGGTTTCGTTGGTGTTTTAGTAAACGAGTGAGTGAATGAGTCCATTCTGAACGGAATCTCTGCAAACAATTCGAAACATTTTATAAAATTAAAACACTGCCATGAAATTCCGTGTGTATGCGACATATTTGGCGACATCGATTAACATCTTCTTGGAATTTTGTAGGCATAACAAACAGCAGGCTTAGTTCTGGGTGCCCTTTTTTCACTGCGAATTACTGCAGGTTTTTCCGTTTAACCGCAAACAAAAGCTTTGAATGCGTGCGCCTTTAACAACGGTTTTTTTCCTGTGAGACGAAACACCATCACATCGAATTTCTTGGGCTTGGTAAACAAAAACATATCGATCCTTCCTCCCTAACCACGCCTCTCATTTGTTCTTCGCAATTCTAAAACAAGTCGTATTATCTAAAGACGCATCGGTGTGCAATTTCGTGCTAACTTTCGAGCGCGTCTGGCAATTATTTAATTTTATTGCCTTCGGTGTGTTCCGAATGAATTTTATTAGATTAAAAGGTGAAATGGCTTCCAGAAGAAGAAGAAGTACTCTCGAAGAGAAAGAAGTAGATGAAGGAGATGAAGTAGCTGGGCAGACTCAGTAGTTTTGCCGATTTCGGGAAATATATTTGTTGGTGTTAATTATTATTAACGTTGGAGCCACAGAATCGAGGCTATTAGAGAAATTAGAATACTTACTGATGAGTCGAGCTATTACAAAACATAAGCAGCATATGCACATCTATTGTTTTCTCCCTGAATGCCCGTCTCTAAAGTATCGACGACATATCGAGACTTAACCAATAACCGGGAAAGATCACAGAGCTGGCAACATTTTGCTTATACTGCCGGCATTTAGCTCAAATCAGATCCCATCTCAAATCAAAGCAAACCAAGGAACGCATTAAAATATGAATAATTTATATATGTTTCAATCGCTTCAGGGGTTTCAATTTGCAACACGATAATTGCAGGCATTTATTTCGATTGAAAATTCTATGGAAAATTGACTGCTGCAAATTAACAATCACCACTTCCCCATCAACCCCCACCACGCTCCCACACATAGGCTGCTCGCACGCACTGAGTAGTGTTCCTGGGTGGATGAATGCACGCACACAATGAGTAATGTGTAGGTGGCCCTCTATGTCTCGGTGTGTGAGCGTGTGTGACTGAGAGTTTGTGTGTAGAAAAACATGAGTATGTAAAATTAATAAAGCCGCCAGACGTATTTTCATAATTTCATAATTTCACGGTAGAGTGAATGTCGAACACAACGCGTTCAAATTCACCCCTCTGTCTTCGTCGTCAATCCTTAATACCATTCCTCATGGACGCTCCTCATGCCAATCAGACATAACTTTGTGCACAAATTATGAACTTTCCTACCATATTCACTTGCTTTTGTGTGTGCATGTGCGTTTTGTTTTGTGACAAGGATGCCCCTCGAAACAGTTCCCTATGCGCCATGACGAAATAATTAATCGCTTTGTGAATATTAAATCATTAAAAGGTTTGCATATTTACATTTGCGTAAAAACCCGTTGCAAACCATAGACATCACTCACATTCCCTAAACACCCTCTCTATCGGTCTTTGTCATAATCGTCAGATGTATCAGAGACATCAAAAAGAGTTACCAATGATTTATGATCCAACTGAGAAGAAAATCACTTACAACTACAAGAACTTCAACAGTTCAATTTTCGGGACAATTAAATCGAAATTCCAAATAAAAAATTATCAATATCTTAGCAGGAAGTTATCCGCCCCCCTTCCCTTAAATGTAATAAAACAGTACCAGAAGCCACTTCTTGTAATTACTAAACTTTGTGAAACCGGATTTTGTCCACGTTCAATATGAGAGTCTACTATAATTTCGCAATATTGATTAGAAAATAATATCTCTAATTTACTATTAATTAAAAAATGTAAATATCTTAACGGCCGTGGATAATGCTGCATCGCTACCGTACGTATTTAAGACATTTTACTAGTAATAACTTTTTAATTTTATTACTATCGCAGTTTAAGATTTCGTTCATTCTTCAAAGCATTTTAATCAACTTTTATGAATTCATTTTTATTAATGGCTTTTATTGCCTGAAAAGTAAGTGACATCGTAAGCAAATTCGAATTTAGTGTCGTTAAATATATAATGTGAAAACTTATTTAGAAAACTGGTTGGCAACCCATTTATAAAATGTTCCAAACCTGCTCTCATTTAACGCACTTTTTTGTTAATAAACGCTACCAAACCCAGTCTCAGTGCAAGCCGGGAACAACACCAACTGTCCACTGATTTATGATTATGATTATTATTTTCGTCATCAGTCTGTTCACTTTGCTAAAATTGGTTTGAATGGCCTGGGGGCTGACGGTAAACATACGATGCGCAAGCTCAAGCAGCTCATGCCAGTCACACTCTACGCACACCAGGTTTGTCTGTCTTCGCAAACTAAGGCAAACCTTAATTTGGTATGTTTCACTATTAATACCAACATACATTTGCATTTATTTTAATGAGAAATACATGCATAACTCTTACGATAATAACTGTGCCTGTCTGCTTGCCTGCCTGCCAGCCTGCCAGCCTGTTCGTGCCTTTTAGCTAGCCTTTGCCATGAAAAGTGCTGCAGCAATTCCTGGAATCGTTTCCAGCCAGACGCAATCCCTGGAAAAGTACAAGCATGTCACTCAATCAACCCGTCGCAATCTCATGGCGTCATTTGTCACTGTTAGTGGCTTGTGTCAGCAATTTCCGTTGCTCATTCGCGGCAATTAATAACTCTGGAGCACAAACACTCGTTGACAGTTTAATTAAGACGAACATGGGTGAGAAGTGAGATTTTGTGATCATGGGGCTTACAGGTTAATTCGGTCAAAGGAGGGGAGTTAATCGCGAAATTCATGAACTGTATATTTTTCACTGACTTGTCAATCATTTTCGTGGTGACGGTAAGCATATATTAAAAGCAAGCAAATAATACAAACGGAATTTTAATAGATAAATAAAATATTTTTACTGTCTGTGAGGTTGATACAATATATTTATAGCGTTTAAAGGGCTACCAAACAATTTTTATCATCACCCTTAATAATTTGCTAATTGTATTTAAAAAAAGGCCTGACTAGGCTTCTTGGGTTTGGATAAATACGTATTTTATTAGATTCACCCTTTCTAAATCCTTTCAGAACTCACGTCAGAATATTTTTCTGCTTTGCTCAAATAGAAATAATTGCATCAAAAATAAATAATTGGTGACAATTAGGATACGTTAGGTTACTAAAAGAAACAACTTTACTTATGGTGGTAGCACAAGCAAAGTGGTTTTTTAGTAACCTAAACATCAGTAATTTTTTGAGCAATTTTAATGTCACCAATTATTTATCCTTTTGATAAAGATTAAACATTAAAATCCAACTAATTTTGTTTTCGCTACTCTCAATCAAGCCGCGACATGGTATAATCCGCCCAATTTGCCTAATTTGAGAACTGGCACAAGATGTCAGTTCTTTTTGACCAATTTTTGTAGAGCCTATAAATTTCATTAGTGAAATATCTCAGTCCAGAGAAAAAGAATTGTTGGTGAAATTTGTCGCAGCAGCAATTTAATATTAGGGTGAATCATGAGAGATACTTTACCCTGTTAACCCTTATTGGTAGTACGGACACGTATTCTTTAAAAAATTTACTGACAGGAACTGCAACCCGTTGTCTTACGCGTTCATAACCGTCCATGGAGTCCAGGGAGCCAGGGAGCCAACGGGGCATTGATTATTCTGTTGGATCGGTACGCCCTACGCTCTTTGACTCTTCGGTCAATTATTAAGCATCGGTTAATAATTCACCCGCTTCATCAGTTGATCAGCCGTCAATATTTCTTAATTGAGCTCATTACGTATCGTATGTGGAGACTATGTATTTTATGCCACTACTATTTTACATGACCCACATTCCTCGACTTCACACAACCCTATTTATGCGACTTTAGACAGCTTTAATGGTCTAACTGAACTTGACACTCATGAAGCATATTTTATTTTACTGTTATTTCTGAACATACATGTTTCATATTTCGTTGTGAGACTTTCTCGTTGTGAGTTGTAGAATGTACGTTTTTTATCGACTACTACATTATTTTTCTGAGTAAAGAGAAAACCAGTCTCGTTTTGAACTCGTTTTGAAACCCATTTGTTTTAACTTAATTTATGCTTAATCTATTCGTACTAAGTAGGTGTTAATTAAAGTTATTTTAAGTCTTGTCAGTTCTCAAAATTTATTAGAAAATTCCTTAAAACTTTCCATAATATTATCCACAACATATTTTGATATATTTTGAATAATCATTGATTTTTATAAGCACCAGCAGAAATCATAAAATCACGCGCTTATTCGAACTAACGTTGGCTGCTTTATTGTGCCCCCCAC
Source organism: Physocephala rufipes (assembly GCA_963966595.1). Classification (NCBI taxonomy): domain Eukaryota; kingdom Metazoa; phylum Arthropoda; class Insecta; order Diptera; family Conopidae; genus Physocephala; species Physocephala rufipes. Next base: position 10,264,788 of record OZ016502.1, read on the forward strand.
CCGAAGGTCTAGAGTACATTAAGGTTGTTCCTCCGTATGTGACAATTTAAGGATACGTGCCGGTCTGCCACGAAATGTTATATATTTTGACTTATATGCATCTCCTTATTCGATTTAGACCTGTCCATCAGTCTGGCCTGTCACCTGTCTTTGTGTCTGTCTGCCTAGAGAAATCTTGATTACACGAGAATGAGGAGAGATATTCTCACGAAATTTGTCACGGATATTCTCTAGTATTATAAGCTGTTCGACATTAAAAATGGGCAAAATTGGTCTGGTGTCCCTCCTATTTTTTGTGAAATAAAGCTTCATCCCCCTTTTTTAATTCATATTGAAAAACAAGATGAATAAAGGAGATAACTTTAACAGAGGTGTGTACCGCTCGCATTGTACAACGGCTACTTAAATTTGCACGTACTTTGCTTTCAGTTTTGTGCCATAAAACTGGCGATTAAAAACAATCGGTACTCCTCGCACACTTTCAGTGCCCTAAATCCATAGGAATTGACTCGTGAATTCATTTTATTGACCTCTTGCAATACCCTCGACAAAATAACTCAAGTAAATATTTTTTGACATACCACAAACCATTTTCAGTCAATCAATCATTTATTTGAGCGTCTGACACATTTTCATCAACTCCTAGTGAATTTCTCAATTTTTAATCGATTTTGATGCTACAAAAATCTTGTTTTCCTTCAATTTTATTATTTCTATAATTATTTTTAGATTAAAAAAAGTAGAAAGACAGAGAAAAAGGAAAAAATCAAAAAACAACCAATTGAAATCCACATTCAACAGTTTGCATTAACGTTATATAATTACAATCAATTGAGTTAATATTAATTATTATTAATTGAATGCACGTTTAGTAGATCGCATTTGCATTTGCAAAAGTATCATTACCATAATTACAATATCTTGCTTCGGTAATCAATTCTCTCATTCAGTTCAGGTAATTTCTATTGGTGTTGATGTTTTCTATAAACTACAAATTGCAACAAAACCAACAACAACTCAACTTTATTGTTTAGACTTTTTGCAATAAATCAGGCATTATAATTACCGGTGACTACTCATTAATGAAAAAGTGGAAATTGCTGGTAATATATCACCGATAAGACGATTAAAGGTTAAGCAAAGTCTAATGACAAGATTAATGGCTGGCAATTTCTAATATATTGCTGTCTAAACTAATTATTGTGAAACTATTATTTATTATTGAATCTATTCTCGATGTCATAGATATATTTAATTTCTGAGAAAATAATCATATTCTATAAAAAAATAAAAGTAAAAGTCCCCCAACGAAATATTAGACTTCATTAAAAAGATAGATAAATCAAATTAGTTGCAATAAATCACTCAATGTTTCAAACATTGAGTCACATCTAATCACGCGGTTTTTACGTTAGAAGCTTTCTGTTTATGTCTACGTATTAAACCCGAAGGGATTTCCATTACTCCCATCTCCCGATTAACGGTTTCAACTACAAAAATATATTATCTGCAAAACTGTAAATGATTCTCTCACGTTTCTTCTACAGTGTGTTGATAAACTTCTTAATGGGCTTTCACTTTCGAAACGACTCCGAATGAAATAAACATTTTCGCTAAGAAATCATTTAATAGCTTATCCTGCTGGGAAGAAGCTTTCGCCACCCTTCAGGCAGTTCACATGGCCGGTTAATTGCGAACTGAGCTTATTATTTTCCTGTATGTGAACATAAATATGTCTCATAAATATTATTTGCTCTCAGTATTTATGGTCGAAATCGTCTATATATTGTTATAGCCTGGTCGTGCTGTGGGGCGCTTCTCTCGGTGGAGATAACCGCTCAAGACAAAAACCGCAACAAATTCAAGATTCACGAAAGACCAAACGGGACTGAGACAGAGACTGAGTACTGAGAGTAGTTGGAAGGACAAAAAATTGCTTTTGAAGAAATATTGGATAGTGAGTTTTGAGATGGTGTCGTGTCGCAGTGGTCGCCTGGTTATTATAATCACATAAAATAAAGCGAAGCCAGCGGACATTTTAATGGCCGACATAAATTGTAATATTAAATCGAGCTGTCATGTCGGAGAGCCGTTTACCACGTTCACTGGTGCCGCGTTCCTGCAATTCTCTACGTCTGACAAGCACCACGCTGTGGCTGCGATTCGACTTAAGGTTGTCACTGTTTGCCGGCAGTGGCAGCAATCGTGTCTTGGGCAGATTGGCCAAGTCGAAGTCTGCAGAGCTACTTACGGAGCTTCCATTGTGTCCAACCTCGCAAAGAACTGAGACATCCGTTGGCGCTGCCTTTGTCGGCACGTTTCAAAGGGAAACTTCTGATTGAAATTGAAGACAAAAAGGCGCGTAAGTTACAGAAGGTCGATATAGAGCAACAAAAAATGAGGAAGAAATTAAAGAAATTGAAGAAACATTTAACCGACCGAAGCGATTGGATGAGAAGCGAAAGTGTCAACCGAAATAAATATAAAATTGAAAGAACAAGAAAATTAAGAACTGAGAAGAATGAAGGAATTATGCAATTATTTTATGCAAAATCGACAATGACAATATAATTAAAGCGTATTAAGAGACATATTAACCAAATATATAATCGCGGATTGCATGAAACGGATCTCAATCTTAACCAATTAATTAATTTTTCAAGAGTCACTAACTAATTTCTTTAAAACCGTAGTATATTTTTTAAATGTCTTTTGAGAAAGATATATATCTTTATATTTCGTGATCTTTACTGCTTGAGGCCTTTGCTTCTAGATCAAGATTATTAACTAGACTCTCGTTTGTTCGACGTACGAGTACCTTCGTTTGTATTTTTACAAAATAAATCAAAAACTACCAAAAAGACACACACAGGCATACTTTTAGGTATTAATTTTTTTTATTAATCAACTGAAATTAATACAAAGCGACAATGAATTATGGACCGTAATGCCGATATCCATCGGGCAACAACCGCAGGAAGACAAAAAACATATAGAAAAACAATATCCAAAAAATATCTTATCTTTACCTTTTTCTGCCAATAAATATCTTATCATTGCTTTTATGCTCGCTTCTTCCATCAAGCGGCAAGAGGTAAAGAAACAATAACTTTTTAATGCTCGTAAAGCTCGTAAGTTGAGTTGTTCGAGAAACCATAAATAACAAAAGACAATAGAAAATGAGGACAAACCATAATCACAATCAAGAAGAAACAAAAACAGTTGTCAGATTATACCACTTGAAAGGCGTTCGTCGGCGGGGAGGGTGAGGGGCAGGGGACGGACGAGTATAGCAATCATACCAGATGACACGTGAGAAAGAAAAAGAAAGGGGATAAAGAGAATATGATAGAAGCAAGGAGATAAAGCGAAAGCAAATAAGAGTTAAATCACAATCTAAAGATTTGCCATAATATTATTTCCGCACCAGAAAAACGTAATATTGTTGGAGCTCGAAGAATTTTTCGATGGTTAAGAAGCTTTTCTATCTCTCCGTCTCTCTTTCTCCCCTTTCATTTCTGAGGCTCACCCCATGCATGGACTCCCCGTCCGCCCTTGCACAATCCTCTTGTTTTCCTTTGGTTGAGGTTAACGATGTTAAACTTGCTGACATTAATCATTCTCTCTGTCGATAAGTTCATAAAGGGATTAAACACTGCCGCCGTACTCGTTCTTTGCAAGTAGCCCGATTCGTCTTGGCTAGCTTCTTTTAAGCTGATTTATGTTGGAGGGTAAAGAGATTTATGATGGTTAAGAAGCTCACGAGTAGAATGTAAGGAATTGTTCCTCCATGCTCGTTAATACGATATGAATTATTTCATAAGAATTCGAGTGCCGATAATAATGTACGAGTATCGTAAGATAAAATATCTCTTTATGAATTATTTATTTAAAAATGTAAGACATAAAAAAGTGTCATACGCTTTGCTGCAGACATAATTGTGAATGGTTTAAGGTCAATAACAGAACGATTCATTAACGATCTGAGTATATCTAAGTAAAATTTAAAATTATCATTTTCATATTTAATCTCATATCTTTCTTCCTTCTTCCCTTCTGATAATCAGCATTTATTTAAAAAAAATAAGAAAAAACCAGAAACCACTTATATGTACTAATGTTTCGATTGACCAAAAACAAAAAAGAAATCCATTTGAAAACACGTAATATCGACATTAATTTAAATATTTCTTGCTTATTCAAAGATGTTGACACAAATGTCAGAATTTACGACAAACGTCAAATTATCATAACTCATATTTTTTATAGCAATCATAAAAATACCGGAGACTCAACTTTGAAAAATTGAAAAAATAAACCTGTCAGAAAGTGAGCTGACAGAGGATTAAAGAATATATTCGTATGTGTTTTTTATTAGTCACAATAAAAGCTTAAAAGTCAAAAAGACGCGGAGCGAAACTATAAAATAAATTAAGTCTTAATTACGATTGTCGCAACTGGAGAGAAGGTCGGTTGAATTAGTAACTCATACTTTTTAGTCTTTGCATTTACGTTTATCGTCCGCTCTTTCTTCGAAATGCGAAGATGAGATTAAAGAAACAAAGCATTGACCAGTTTAATGACTTTCTCATAAAAATTTTTAATTATGAATTTTTAATTTCTATATTCTATGAATTTTAAATTAAAATTTGAAGATCATTTTCGGGAGAAGCCATTTAGAGTTTTCCGTTAATTCCTTTTATAAAGGACGTAAATTGAATGAGTCTTGTATTTAATGTTTTTTTATTTATATCTAAACGATGCGTAACGGAATTGCGCGTAGGTGTTAATTATTTATTTATTTATTTCTTAAAAATGTTTCTATTTATTATTTAGAGAATGAACGAGGCTACCCAACTGTGTTAGCCTTAGCCTTCTTTGTTGACAATTTTATGGCATTAGATTTAATGAATCCATTAGATTCAAAGAATTTTTATAGATTTGTGTTTATTTAAATCCGTACGAATGCGCCCCTCGCGCATTAAGAATAATTTATTAAGTTTTTTGGAAACTTTCTGCTCGATTATAATTGAGAGCAAAACCATAAATTAATTCGGAAATATATTTTACATATATAAGTTTTTCTTATTAATAAAAAAATAAGCGGAAATAGTAAGGAGAGCATGATGGCTGAAGTTATTTGAATACTATTCACAACAACTTTTGTGGAAAAGATAGATAAAGTATATCTCAAGCATTACTCCGTCCCACTTACGAACTTCCGTAGGCGATCGTCATGCAGACAGTGGCACGCGGTAATTTGTCGAAAGCAAAATTAGCGTGAAGCGCAAATGAATCGAGAAATTAATTTCTATAGCAAGACGTCGCTATTAATTTTCATTACTTGTTTGCCTCTTTCTTTAACTTTTTTTTTGAAATTCTTTTTTAGTTTCTCAATAAAAGCGGCAATAAATTTGGATTATTGAAAAATGCTTAGTAATAAATATTAACAATCACGCTAGATGTGATAATTTTGTATTAAGGAAATGAGGGAGCCTATGAAATGAACTCTATGAATTGGATACACCCCAGCCAGAGAAAAATTAACGCAAACTCAATTTATGCTCCAACGGATTTTGTGTTGCGCCTTATGATTTATGTTTTACAAGAAGACTGCGGGAAGGCCCAAATTTTAAAACCTTCTCGTTCATTTTTATCTTCGGCAGCAAAAGCAAAATATCAGTGATGATCATTCACACTTCATCACTTCGCAATCCAAACGTTCAATAAATAATTTCTGAAAATTTTTCTTCGTACAATAAAAATTTTTGATTGCCGCTTTATTAATCAATAAGTATCCTTAACCGCAAGAGAAAAGAGAGGGATAAAATTTATATGAATCGATGATCATTATCTAGATTTTTTTAACTTTATTAAATGCTTAATTTAAACAGCGCGCAATTAATTTCAAAATGTAAGACAATAAATAATATTTCATTCAGCGTTTACAAGAAATTCCCAAACGAGAAAATTTATTATTGCAACTCTTGTTGTTGTTGCTGTTTTTGCTTGTGTTACTGCAGGTGTTGTTGCTGTTGTCATTGCCGCCTTTCAATTGCATATTAATCGATAATTTAATCAATGCACGATGTGATGGCAATTGCCTTTAAGGAAAAAAATTAAAAAATTGGTAATACTTCCACCAACACAAGACTTAACGAATAGCACGAATAAATAATGCAAAATTAACCATAAATCGTCGATTAAGATCAAAAAAAAAGCAAAAATAAACACCAAAATAAAAAAGAAGTGGTTTAGCTACCACGACGTGACGCGTCACATCGCGTCAGTCGTAACGATCTCGTTTATATGTTGAGATCATTTGAATTTTTTAAATTTATTTAATTTATTTATTTAGCTCTACCTCATTTTTCGGGTGCTAATGATACCTTATGTTGTTTTCCAAGAACTAATTTGTTTTTTTGTTATTTAATTATTAACAATAATTTGTTATTTTCTTGAAAACCATGTAAATTGGCGTGTTTCGTTCAAAAAAATGTTGTAAACAAAATCGAACTCTTTTGCTTTGCTTTTATTATTTGTGTGTTATTTTTCCTTATAATTTCTTGCTTTCGCGTTTCTTACGATTTTTACGCCATTCTCCGATATGCTCCGCGATGAAAACAAAAGCGAAGAACTAATAAACATTCGTCACAAAATATTAATGAAATTGGAAAAGTAAGTTGGCAAACACAAATGTCTAATTATTAAAATATATTAAGCGTTGAGGACACTACAGACAAGAGAAATGAGAATATCTTCACAACCGCATAATTCCCTCATAAAGAAATTTTTGCACACGTTTTCTAATCATTCCTCGTTTTTTCCAGCCATTACATATTTGTCTACAGAGAAAATAAAAGCATTTGAACGTGTTTTGTTAGCCTCTCAGTTTATAAAAAATAATTGCACAAATTAGATTGTCGTTGACAATTTCAAACGACACTTTTGCATGATTGACGCACAACTGACTGACTACATGATTGCACTCACTGATGTCGCTGTTGTAAATGGTGCTGTCGTGTCCCGTATTGCACTTGATGTTGCTGCTACTGTTATTGTTGCTCTAGCGGCTGCTAGTGATGTTATCAATGAATCAGTAATAAAAATGTACGTTGCATGATATTAGCCAGCAACAGCATAATGTGACAACAAAAACATTGCAGTAATAGTAATCAGATAATAACAAACATATTGAGAGAGTGAAAAAGAAAGCTAGAAAGAGTCAGGCTTCTCGCAGCTGTCAAACTGATTAATGAAGCAGCACGCAATTTTGCTGCTCCGACACCCGTTGCGTTCCATTGTTGGTGCCCGCTAGCTCTAGTTGAATTGTTCGATCTCTCGACCAGATAATGATTAATAGCAACATGCAATGTTGCTGCTCTACAGCTTCTACGGCATATCGTTTTTTAAAATACTTCATAAAGTTGTTTGACTTGATTGCTTTGCGCGTTTTAAGTACGTTTAACCATGTTTTGCGTGCGTTTATGATGTTAAGGCTAAGCCCTCGTCAAACTTGTTGTTGCATTTTTTTTAATACGCACATGCACATAGCCGCATAAAAGGTAGTTAGAAATCCATTATCGTCGTCATGAGCACGTTTAAATTGCTCTGAATTTAAGACTTACAGCTTTTGTTCATAAAAAATGTTTGTGTGTTTAGACGGATCTCGCTGTCTTTTTTATGTTTTATACAAAAAATTCTCCTTTTTTGCCGCACAATATGTGGATTCATTTAATTATTACGCAACTAATAATGAATACTGCGATTATGAGCCAAACCGCTGATGCAAGCTTCGCGTGTGCGAGTACGTTTTACGTTATGCCATGATGGGTCGCTCCATGTATTTGAGGTGAAAATCTCGTGTAGGCTTAATTAGCATTAATTGTCGTTAATGCAGAGTGTCATGTTAGCAACAATTGCAATAACAGAAATCGTCGAAGAGGTCGGTGCACGCAATGGACATCTCTCGTATTTTGTTTGTATTGACGCTTATGAAAGATATGCATACGTCACGATGAACCAGAATGAAATTGAAAATGCGTAAAAAGACGAGTTCGAGAACGATTTTCGGAGAAATGTGATTAAAACTGTTGCTTAATATCCTACAAAATTTAGTTTGGAAAGTGAAAAGAAAGCGTTCAAAAAGCAAAGCATAAAAAACCTTGTTTAGTTGCCTCTAAGAAAACGCCTAAGGAATGTAAAATGTCAATCACAAAAATTTGTTAATATGAATATAATTTCCTGACAAAAGCTACAATTTTAGTCTTTTGTTATCTTGTCATAAACATAAAGTCATATTTAATTTGTTTTTAAATATTAATTTAAAAATTCTCCGCAAGTGTTTATGACACGCAAAATTGAGTTAAAAAATTTATGAGCATGTTACGGCGTCAAAATATTTGATTTATTTATTATTGAAATTATTCACTGCCTAACATGAAAACACTAACAGCCAGTGCCGCGCCGATAGGCCCCCACCAGTACCAGCAGCAACATCTCAGAAGAAAAAACACAGCTACTAACAATATTTCTTTGCAACAGGACGGAGATACAAAATTTGCGAAGGAAGTTGCTGGCAGCTGCGAGCTTATGATTAACTATTTAAATCTTTTGTGAAATCAACGAGAGACAAACCGCCAAATCGACAAGCCACAGCCCCGACATGGATAAAAACTTTAGCTGCGACGCAGAAATGAGAAATATATCATGGTTGGCAGCTGCTGCGATGTTTTTAGTGCTATATCAGCAGATGTGTCAGCAAAGGCAACTGAATAAATTATTGCGACCGGACTGTAAATTAGTTGAGCATTTTACCGCTGTCTTCGTCATAGATTTAAAATTTGCATGACGTTTTGTGTCAAACAGTATTGGGTGCTGGCGGCTGAAATAGAGAGAGAGAGGGAGAGAGAGAGGGAGAGAGAATGATTTATTATGGGTTTCTCTCAGTTAAAAGCTGGCATAAATTCATTCTTAAATTACGTCTATTGGCGCTCGTTAATTATGCGGCTGTTGCTGCTTTGTCGGATCTGGTAAAGCTGTTGCTTGGTAGCGCAGCATTACTCAGTCTATCATATTCGTTCTGACATATGTCAGCTAGCATTTCAGCAGACAATCATTAAAATATAGCGGTGTGGGTGTCTGAACCAGTTAAATCATTCTTGTGGGGTAAAAAATATCAAAGTCACAAAACTAATTAATATTTTCCGCTTTTACAGTTCTCTGACTTATGACGATGATCGCATTATTTTTATCACGCTCATTATCGCTGTCACAAAAAAACACATTCTCGATTACGAATTTTATTTGGCAAGGTGGCAGTATTGTAAGCGATACAATACGAAGCTCTCCTGTCAAAAAAAAGGAAAATGGGTTAGAGTCCTATTACATCGCCCACTTTTTCATGATATATGACCCCTTTATAGTAGTGAGATTAACACTTGCGCCACAGTGAAAAAGCAAGGGCTTTTCACACCCAACCACAAACAGACTTTGGCCAAGCAAAGGTTTGCAATTTAGTATGACACCTACTTCTCATTATTTAACACTTAGAGGTGCGCCTTTTCCCGATAAATTACACAAGATAATTAAACTTATTCTTGGACCGCACTGTGTCCTATCGCCGCTTATTGAGTTAACGTGTATTGTCACCGGCGCTATCTTAAGAGGTTACACGCTTGTTTCTCCATAAAAATATTCATATACTCGCGTACACACACGGCAAAACAGACACGCCTTATATCTATAAAAAATCCGTTTTTTCCAACGTTGAAAATATAATCAATTCGTTCAAAATGAGAACAAATCCCGTGAGAATATTTCTAAAAATCAGTAGAGGCATATTCACATTTTTTAAGAATTTCGCAGGTTTCCTCCATCGTAGGTATTCGAGGCACTGGCAGGTATACCTTCATTGTTCTTAAAAAATTCTCATATATTTATTGTCAATTTTACGATCAATTTCAAGACTAAATTATCGTTTGCGGCAACTGAACGTTACAGCCTTTTGACGAGCTTTTTGAGCGGGCTGTTACCCGACATGAAAATAATTGCTTACCGTGGCTGGTACGGCATTAAGCTGCGTCACACTTGTATAATGATCGGTGCTGGTTTAAACGTCTTTCTAGGAATCGAAGCTCTCTATTCACCCCTCTGTAATTACACGCGCAACTTCTTCATAAAATTCATAGCTGCTTTAACTCTGATACCGTTATTTAGTGATTACCAAATTAACAGTCTTCATCACTTGGGCAGTATCCTTTGGCAGTAATGTGGTGCTCATAATTGGTGCCGTGATGGTGCGTGTAGACCTCTTATACTCATAGAGTTAAAAATCTCTTAGACTGCTAGAATTTCAATTGCTTTTTACTTTTAGGTCTGGAGGTTATTCCTGATGATTTGGCTGCTTATCGCTCTTATTATTATGGTGGGGATTCCCGTCAGTATTTTTGCACTATTTATCGATTTCAAATACTGTTTCTATGTCAAGGATTATTCTCATCCCACGGATTTACTATTTATTGAATATGTATTCACGATGTGTGAGTACATATTTCACTTTTTGATTACACCCAATTATACAAGCTTAATTCCTATGCAGTTTTTTACGTGTATTGTGGCCGTTTTGTGTTATCGTATTTTTTAAAACTATGCAATTTTGTTGAACGCAACAACGCGAACATTGTATAATGAAATGTGGGCGTGTGCGCTACTCAACTAAACATATAAAATTATTGTTCTTCTGGAGGAGGACATAAACGTCAATAAAGCGCTGTCAACTTTTTACCGGCGAATGGATTTCGGTTTAAGATCTCTGTGAAATCGGTGGCAATGATAAGCCTAACCCAACTGACTTAAGTCCTCATTTCGTTTTCAAATAACTAAATTGTTTGGGAAAAATGCTATAAAGACAAGACAATATTAAAAATTTTAAAACCAAGAGACGTTCAATGAATTATAAATGTCAGTATGAAAAAAGTATTTATGTTATAAATATTATTTTTAATTTTGTTTTAAGTAAAATTTCAACCTTTCAATATAAGCTGGATTATAATCTCTCAAAAATTGGAATTATTTCCGGCCTTAAAATCGTAACCGACGGAATTCGTTCAGTTATCGCCCACAAAAATCATTTTGCAAAGAATGCTTAGTGAAATTTGGAAAAAGTAACCAAACGAGTGACTTTGTATTTCAGTACCCTTCTGGTTTCGTTGCAAGGGCTTCAGCTTATTTCGTGAGTTATACCGAGTACTACAAGCTCAATCACCAGTAGTATATTCGGTTCCAAATAGTTAATGAATCGTTACCAGACAGCCCTACAACATTTCTACAATACTAATTTTTCCGATTACTCCAGGTGTCATTCAATCTAGTTGCGGTTCACAATGATTAAGTCTTGAACGGGTAATTGTCATTGTGTCAAATTTATTAATTTACTTTACTTTACTACACTTCTCTACCACTCGTCTTAGATAGTGCCAATAATAGAGGGATTAGTCTAAATAACTATACGATCAGTAAGACCTCAAACCGAAAGCACATTGAACGAATTTTCAAGCCAGAGCAGATTTTCTTTAAAATAGATATGTAAAGGAATTTTTGGTAAGATCCACAAAAGCTGTATAATCGCTCGAAACTGGAATAAACATGGAATAAAAGTTCCTACGGACTTTCCCAGTAAGGCTTTTAAAGTTACTGCATATTGAACTGCCTCAACCTGCACTTATCCTGAAATTATCCGGTAACTGCACTAAAAAGGTCGTTAAAAAATAATGCTCATTTTATTTTTGATCTGCTCAGAAAAGTGTATCGCACATTAATCCAATGCAACAACGTCTTCGACGGGTCCGACAATTATTGTGCATCAACATTTTATCGCAGGGTAGCACAAAATTTAAATCAATCTGCTTAATTATAGAATGCATTTAATTGCAATACAAAAATGCACGACATTAAAATGAATTACTTAATAACATAAACTTAAGTTTACCGGCGCGGCACCGCATGGCTCGCCACATCAAATACCTCCGTTGAGCAGAAGCTAAAAACGGTTAATTAAAACAATATGCACTTTGTTAACCAAAGAAGATTACACACTCCTTTTGCGCGCGCTCTTCATACATAATTTTCACGCTTAGCACCACGACCCGGCCAAACAATGCGCGTCCGCAGCCTTTCTTCGAAGAACTTACGTAGAGTACAATTATTTGCAATTGTCTTTCTTGAGTCTTTCACTTCGTAATTATTGCAGTATCCGCAGCTAATTATTTCATTTAATATTATATGCAGTTTCGATGCCCAAGGAGACCGAAGCGTTTTTTGTGTAATTTATATAATAATTATATTTTTTATTGCGCATCGAAAAATGTAAGCAATTGGTTGTAGCGTCACTTGCATCCCTTTCAGCGTCAAAACGTGTTGGCAGATCGTTTTAAATTCATACCTGATAATGCGTTGCTCATACGGCAACGTCTTTTCCTTCGACACATCTTCCTTTCAGATCCTACCATGGTTCATTTTATGATCAACATTTTGCAGCAGAAAGTCTGAACTGTTTGCTTGCTTATTGTTGCTGGTGCATGTAAATTGCTGTACACCGTGACCGCGCATATTGTCCGTTCGAGCTTGGCCATCCATTTATGACTGCTGGTTGAGTGATATTAATGGCTTCATAAAAATTTTTATTAGCAATTTATATTTTTATCATACATACGGATCAAGGAAGAATGAACGCATTGTTTGCATGAGCGGCTGCCCTAAATTTGCATGACAGATTCTCAGATAACTTTTCACAGCCAAACGAAAATATTAGTAATGAAATTGAAATGAAATTTTCTTTTAGGGCAAATTGGATTTGAAATAAAATCTTCTATCAAAGACATAATTTACAGCCAAATCCGTAAATTTTAATTTGATCAAGTCCATTGATTCCGATTTGATCAAATTTCCGAATTATAATTTATCGATCTCATAAATTCCAGTTTGATTGAATTCGTCATTTTTCAACTGACAAAGAAAATAAATTAATTTCATATTTATTATCTTAAAGAATTCAAATTCAATAACATTCATGGATTTCAACTTGATCTATTTCATGATCCATTTTATGAATTCTAATTTGATAATTTGATTTATAGAGTTAAACTTAATCAAGTTCATTATATTCAATTTGATCAAATATATGAACTTTAATTAGATCAGTTTAATTAACTTGATGTAAAGTCAGAATTTGATCAAATTCTTGAACTTCAAGTTTTCAATTTGGTGCAGATCGCAGATTTCAATATGTCCTAGTTCTTGAATTTCAACTTGATCAAATTTGTTAATTACACTTTTAAAATCCCCATTAATTTTTGATTACCTTTGAATTGGATCGGAGCCGATTTGCCTTTGATCAATGTTATTAATATTAATTTGAGTAAAGTTTATGAATTTAACTTTGTCTAATACCATCAAATTCAATTTCTATTATAAATTGATTAACCGACTGACGGCGATCATAATGTATTTACTTGATATCCTTTATGTCTCCTTTATAGTCCGTAATTCTGTGTGAGCCATCAAAAAAGTTGTTGTCGTCTTGAAACTATAACCGTTACAATTTTTGTTGCCTTCTACTATTTATTTGGGTGGGTGTGCACCAAAAGAGTCCTAAACTGTTCCCACTACCACCGCGCCTGTGATGATTTCCTCTGTTTGCTAAGGGGCTCTGACAAAGTGTGGCCATTAAGGCAAGCATTATAATTACGCTCTGCAATAAGGTTTGCACCAAAATGGAAAAGGTAGCGAAAACATTATGGTAACTTTTTACAGAAGCAGCTGCGTCCACTGTTTAAATGGGTTTCATCATGACCAAAGTCATCCAACTGTAACTAGCCGCTCGTTCACTGATTGAAAAGCGGTAGTCGTGGATGCACGATGGACGATTGCTGTGTTTTGATCATCTCTAATTATATTCTTCAGATGGAAAATATATTGGCAATACTACGAGAATGGCTACTGATTCTTGCCTACAGAGGGTTTTATAATTATTACTGCCCAAACCTTATGAGAAACGGAAGTGGCTACTTGACTACCTTGATCGGACTATATTTCGCAACATCTACTTAGCGACTATTTCGAATGTGATATTATTATTTTTCAACCCGTTAAGTAAATCCTTGTGCTCGCTTGACGCAAAGGCATACGCTCATATAATTAGTCGCTTTGACAGCAGTCGCGACTGGAGGACTGGAATCCGTTAGTGGTGGTCAATTGTTTTGTTACTTCCTATAACTGGCCCAGTTGGCAATACCTTCTGGACGAATCGAACACATTTCTCAATTATTATGATCGCTCTTACGTACAGCGTACTTCACACACTCTTTTTAAACTGTAAACTATTTTGAAATTTAAGCCTATCCAGAAATTACGAAAATAAAGTTTTGTATCTCCCTCATACAAAGTGGACATACAAAATGGACATAGTGGAATAGCATTGTCGCGTTACTGAAAACCCACATCTGAAGGGAGATTTGATATTAAAATCATCGAAAAAAAATTAATCAAAAAAAAAAAATAAAAGAAGATCTTTCACTTTTATTAGTGAAACAAATAATTGAAATATATTGAATTCTTCTATTTTTTGAGAACCCTGCTGACGGTCCATGAATGCTAATAACTGTATTTATTTCTGTAAACTTCGATTATGCATTCTTGAGCGCTTAAATTTGTAATTCTTTAAAATGAATAATTGATGTTATAAATTTTAATCGAGCGAGGCCTTATTCACGCAATTGGCGGCAGCAACAATAACGATTTTCTTCTCTCCCAACGGCCTACAGCCATTGTGAGTAGATATATTTCTGATAAATTATTAAATACTTTAACAAAAACTAAGACCAAGTGGTCCTATTATTTGATGTAATCATAAATTTTCAAAAAAAATGTTAAATATCGCCACCAGCAACAACAGCAGCAGAGGCGGCTTTTGGCCGCTGTACTAAATGCTCAGCTCTTAAAATTTATGACAAGATTTGCAGTTTTAAATTAAAGTATTAAGCTTGGCATATAATTCATATAACGAGATGAACAAAATAGTGTACGATCTGCTTGCGTAGCGGCAACCAGCATCTGTAGCTCTTTTGTGCAGTATTATGGCCTGTACACTGTATTTGCAATACAATGGACGCGAAGCAATCAACAAAAAGGGAACAAACGCCAAAGCGAGGTACCGTAAAATACATTTCTGCTAGTGTTGGTTCCAAAGCGAGGCGGAGAAAACTGCGAACGACCGGCACTAACAAAAAAGCACGAAGCAAGTAACTCATACGCGCACCACGTACCACCTCCAGCAAGTGTTAAATATTGCAATTTATCACGCAAATGCATTTTTCAATTTAAACATGCCGCCGGGCACCATCAACAATAATAACAAAATGGCAACAGCAGCAAAGGCAAACCAATGAGGAAATTGTCAGCTGACAGCAGTTCGGTTTTTATGAATAAACTTAAAACTTAATAATGCAGTTTAAAGAAAAAGAGGACAACAACAACAACAACGAATACATGCTCTCTAAAATATCAAGCGATTATCTCAATAATCGTTAAAGACCTTTAACATTGAATGCAATTTTCTATTTACCAGCAATAAATTGTTTGCCTGTAGACTTTCAGCATTGCCAGCTTGCCAATAGTTAAAAAGCTCGCCCGCCTTAAATAAGCCATCAATACCAAAATCGATTATCATGTCCATCTGGACCGCAAAACTTTCAACAAATGCATTACTCAACTGAATTCAACCGAAATGCATAACAGCAGGACACCAAAATGATGAGAGCATCATCACAGTCCTTTGCGGAAGGACAAATTTATATCCACGATCCGATGACCGTGTGTTTTCGTATGGCCGCGTGCACCAACGCACATAAGGCTCATCGCATCACTGGCGATGCATTTACTCACAAGCATCGCAATTTGAATTCAGGCAAATTAATTTTGCACAATTCTGTCACGTTCTGGACCATGTGCGATTGCTTACGACTACCAACTAACCAAACGAACCCAGCCCAACCCAAAGCAGTTCTTCACCGTTCCCAAACTGAATGTCTAGCAGGTCTCCTCTACTGTTCATCCAAGTCAAATACCGAATCCAAATCCAATTCAAAAATGCTATCGTGATGCTGTCTTATTATTATTGACCACGAGCACTCGTACTTTGTTAGTATTGTCAGATATATCCCGATCAAATAATCGAGACATATGAATGTGCTGACCGTCCAGTCGCTGATCTGG
This sequence comes from Physocephala rufipes, assembly GCA_963966595.1. Lineage (NCBI taxonomy): Eukaryota > Metazoa > Arthropoda > Insecta > Diptera > Conopidae > Physocephala > Physocephala rufipes. The sequence continues at coordinate 10,281,060 of OZ016502.1, forward strand.
CACACTTGCACTTGTTTGTGGCCAACGAGCACCAGAAAATGTAATAAAACCGTTTTTGGTTGGTGATGCTGTCTCCGCCATACTAGTGTGTTGGCCACAAGAGGCTACCCGGCTTTGGGTAGCCGTGCCGTGCATTTAGCTTAACTGATGGCAACAGTAAGAGAATTGAATAATGCCGAAAGGCAAAATCGCTCTTATTGCTGCCGTTGATGAGACATTTTGTCATTGTTAATGGTGGAGTCGTTGCTTCGCGTCGTGCAGTATATGGGCTTTTGTAATTTTATTGTGCTTGGTCCGGGGAAATGGGTCCAGGCTGACGTTATGATTAGGTTATTCACAATTTCCAATTTTAAATCGTTGACATTTCGATTATTCTACGTATGTTAAAGTCATTTGTTTGGCATATTCATGGCCTTCCTGTCTGTCAGTGTCTATCAGACCATTTGTCCGCCGATTTTGATATTGTCTTGATAATATTTTAAAGGTAATGAGAGTTGCTCTTAAACGATATGACAAATCGGGTGTTAAGGGCAATTTTTTTAAAAATCAACAGGCAAACAAAATTTAGCTTACAATGGGTTAAAGAATTAAAGAAAAGTACGAAATTGATTTGATAAATCAAAGAGTTTATGATTACTTTTATAGTAAAATTAATTATTCCGCATCAAAACAAAAATTTTAGGAGAATATTTTGCTAATAGAGACCTCAAGATCGTTAGAAACGTTAAAATATTTTTAGCTGTAGCTTAACGACTGATGGCATTAAATTTTTCTGTGATCACAAAATCAAACATTTAAGAGCTAATATTAGCATTTTTATGGGCGTTTTTATGCCCTCAATTTCTGTATACAGAGGTTTAGTTAATTAACATCTAAAAGCGGAGCGGATCGTATTGTGTTTTCATTTGAGGTGTCATTTTAAAAGCAGTAAAAACGTTTATTAACAAAAGTATTTTAAAATAGACGAACAGCCAGCTAAAAAGTAAATATAAAACACTGTCTGGGGTTTAAAATCGACGTATAACTGGGGCCTTAAAAAACGCTATAAAAATAGATATAAGTGACTCTAATTGGAATAACAGGTTCAAACATATTGTATACAAACAATGAAATCGTAAAATTGAAATTTATGCGGTCGTCAAAAAATACATTTGATTACCAGTTATACAAAGCCATATTTTATAAAGAACTTCATAATTAACGATAATATCAAAGAGTCCAATCAGTCGTAAAATATTGAATCTATAATTGTTCAAGATATAATGAAAGCGGCGTTCAAAGATATAGTCAAAACCAAAGTGAAATATAATAAAACGAAATCTGTTAATCGTAAACGAATGGAAGAAATTAAGAGGAGACATAAATAGAAGCAGAGTCGGACTTCATTCCACTTGATTCCACTGCAACGATTTCATAAAAATCTAATTTATATTTTTAACATATTCGTGATGAAAAACTGATACGAATTTTGAATACACGATATGCAGATTTACAAGAAATTAAATATAGTTATAAAGTTTTTATCTTTCCTTGCATAATATTATGCAGCTTTTTATATAAATTGTTTAAAATTATTTATACTTATAAGCTTTCCTCTGGTGAAAATTTTATAACAAAGCCATATCAGTCAAATAATAACCAATATTAACTCAAAGTATTTGGTCCTCCAGGTGCGTGCAAGACATAAAAAGACCTCTTAACGTTATCTTTCAATTTAATTGGAAAAAATGGAGTCTGATCTCAGCGGCTTTTGGTATAAAACTGTGCCATAAAATTTACTCCCTTTAAGTAAAGTCATGCTTTGGACGACAGTTTGGCACAAATGATTGCTTTGTGTGATATGTCGGGATTCGTAAGAATTGTACTCATTCATAAAAAATCATATAAACGAACAAATTCTGGGGATATTTGAATTACTTCGTATATATATTTTGTCATCAGATATGTTTTTAGTTTTTATTTTTTTAACTACTACTGCATCTAAGAGATATAATATAAAATGATTTCACTAATAGATACATATCTCTTTTCGCTTCTGCTATGCCTTTAATTCGTGATCATCTTGTTAGAGTCGAGCAATTAGCATAAATTATTTATTTTATACGTTATTTTTCTTAATTCACACATTCATTTATTTTATTCTTTATTGTGCTTGTGGCAAAGGCTAATGAGTTTTGACATTGTGCCAGAGCGCAGCATTTGAGATACAAGATACTAGATGCGAGATATAACAACTTAGTGCTTGTTAACTGTCAGTTAGTCAATAAATAATTCTTTGTGTTGGCGTCGTTGTAGCTGTTGTTCGTGGAAAAGGTATCTAATTCAATTTTGTTTGTGCTTTTTATCGAAGCTCTAATTTATTTACATTATATATATTTATATATATCGCGCCAACTCTTTCAATGGGTACTTTTAAACTGCCAGATGCAGATACAGACGAGAATATCATAAATTTTTTAAACAAGATTTTAGACACTTCTTTTAAATTGACATAGAAAAGAGTTGGGTGTTAACTTTTCAACTACCTTTGCTTCACCGCACTTGTTATAAATTTTCCTCTCCATGTGTCTATTCATCGAATAGATAAAAAACCGAAGCTTGTTTGAAGATACTAATTGACGAGCAAGCATGACGGCCGCGAATACACTGTGCTCTCTCTCTCTTCCACTTCTTCTAATGATTGTTTTTCCTCCATCCGTAAGTAAATATATCCAGCCACAACTTAAAGCCTATATTGAGGTAAACAACCATAGCAAACATGAGTTTGCCGCAATTAACTGTAATAACAATTAACCGCAATTGCAGTCAACAGAAGCGCTACAAATGATGCCGATCAAATCGATCCATCCGATCACTGCCACGCATGCCAGTGCGCGACATGCACAAGTTGTGGAACGCCAAGTAAACGACGATTAACCAAGAGCAATTTGCACGCCCCACTGGCGATGCCGGTGCCGGTAGTGGTGTCGATGCCTGTGCTCGTGCATGTGCCGCCGCTGATCACCAACGGTGTTAGAGTGCGGTGGTACTCCAATGCAATTAGGCTGTCGTAAGTTTCGAAGTGTTATTCTTGCTGCAAATAAATTCCGCTTCGTTGCCCTGCCAACAACATGTCAGTTAAAGAAGCTTTAAAATCACACACAGCTCATGATCAGAACCGATCAAGTTGCCTTTTGTAATTGGAGGCACGATTTCTTCTAGTGATTCCTATCGCACTTAAGGAAAATATTATGTTTTAAAAAACAACAAATATGATCAGATCGCGGAATCATAGACGATGGAATGTCAATTGTGGTAATGATGATGAGATTACCATTATGGTTGACAGTTCGAACGGTGTAGTTAAAATGAGTAATCTTATGAATTCTTTGAATATCTGAGTGCTCTCTCGTTTATTTTATGAACAAATCTGTATAAAAATTATATTTTATGATCTTTCTAAGTCTTCAGGCTTCCAATAAAGACAACGCCTAACTTTAGCCGAGTAAAATAGAAACATTTTCCGCCCTTAAAATTAAATAACTTTAGAGTTCCTAAGTAAATTTTTTATCAAAATTGTGGTAAGTGTGGTTCATTAATGTTAAGTGTCTGTCTATCATTTTGATCTTTGCACATCATGAGCAAAAGCACCTTCTTATTAAATTAAAAAATTAGTACGTGTTTATTAATAAACCACGTAAAAACGAAAGAAGATTTCATATTGGAATTAACAGAAGACTCCTTGCTGTTTATGGCGGTGATGGAAATATTCATTCATTTGACCGAGGAACCTTCTGTTGTTGGATAACAAAAACGTTTTCCTAGAGAATTTATTGCTCTGCACTCAAACCTTTTTGCGGAGACATAAATTTAACTTAGAAAAGGAAATGAAATTATTTCGCAAGCCATTGTCAATGCGAGAGTGAGTGCAATAACATCAACGATTTATTATTGTTATGCTGTCATTGATGACGGATGTTGTTCATATACGCTTGACGTTGATGGGTAGAAGCTTCTACACCTTTCAATCAGTGTAAATATTATATGGTTAACATGCCAACGGAGCCACTGTAAAATCTTAGTGACAACCACAACAACAACAGAAACAACAGCAACAACAACAATAACAGCAACAGCAACATTGCTATAACGTCATAAACTAACCCTACCGCCAAAACTCTACCTGAAAAGGCGGGAATGGATGTGCAGCACTAAAGGAACGTTCAGATAGAAATATCTAAGAGTAAGCTAAGCTTAATGTCTGTCATGTCAAAATTCTAACAAAAGCAATGGCAGAAACGAACGGAGCATGTTTCATATTGCGGCATTTATCAGTGTCAACAGCAGACAGCTCTAGTAAATCTAAGGATGAGAGTGCAACAATTCCAATGGACGGTTATACAATACAAGCCATCACAACCAGGACATGAAACGGTTGGAAAGGGGAGGGGTATAAGACCTGACACTGTGAAGGAACGTATATTCAGACACACAACCACCCAGAACACGTGTAGGTGGATGGGTGTGTCTATTCATGCAAACACCGTACATCTAGAAATGGTAGAACTGTGTGTCTGTGTCTTAACTACAGCATTCTTATCCAAAATCATGCACAAATACAAACACACAACGATGCAAACATACGAAGTCTTCAGATAAAAGTTATTATTTTTGAGTGGCATAACTTGTCAATATCCTTCTTAGATTTCGCTTTTCAATATTGCCAACATCAGCATCAACATTCTAAATATTATCGTCATCACCGTTTTCATCCTTTTCTTCCGTAACAGTTTTCTGTTTGCATAGCAACGAGATGAGTTACCAACTTAGTCCGTCATCATCATCATCGTCATCGTCATCCTTTTCGACAGGGCGCTTTCGTACTCTAGCAGGAAACAAATGCTTATTGATTGTGAAGCTGATTTGATTCACAAGGGATACGTGGAAGCAGGAAGTAACTAACGATACACTGATAACATTCCAAAATATATAAACAAATCTACTGCATGTACGTTTGTAAACACAAATTGACTTGGAGCCTAATTTTCGACATTGTATAGTTATCGTTTTACATGAATAATGAAAGAAATGGCTGCGGAGGAAGCACAATTTCCTTTTCATTATTGAAGGATTCCACTGATATGAAAGGGTTCAACATATATCAATACTACAATACCTAATAGAGTTCAGGTGTATTTGATAAGATAAAGGTTATAGTAATTTACTCGTAGAATCAAAGGAAATTCTACGTAAGTAAATACTTAACTTAAGCATAAATTTGCTAGATATTGCTAAGCAATATTAATTCAATCGCCTGAATAAATCATTTTCAATACGTTTGACAGAGTATATTTATTGACCGTAACGATTATCAGTGCTGCTGAAATCGGCAAAATGTTGTGACAGTTTTGTTTAAACAGTGTTTACACTCCGGCAGGTGTTCAAGAAGTTTTACTACTAGAACAACCTTCGTCACGTTGAAGCTTAAGATCCCTACTCCCCGTCGCGAATGCTAACACCCAACAGACCAACCCACTGCGTTAGTGAATAAATGCCTAGCTAAATAAATCCTGCCTACGTAGACGCTGTGGCCACAAATTTACGTAATACGTTGGTATCGGCCACTTGTTAGATATCGTTCCGTCGTTAACTTTTGCCGATTCAACAAATTGCTGTTACGTAAATTTAAGTTATTACCAATAACAATTTTTGATCAGCGTGCAATTGCCGACCTGTAGACAAATTTTATCAACAGCAGCTAATTAATAAAGACTTTTTTCTAATTTCCAATTTTTCAGTTTACGGAGGTGTAAAATTGTAAATGTTATTGAATGAAAAAATTTTATTTGCTTTAGAGTTCGATGAAGTCCGATGAATGGAGCCTGCCATTTTTGGGCCCAAGTCAGGCTTATTGGAATGATGCATGGTGCTATCGCCTTCTTGCAATCACTGACTTCAGAAAATATTCGATTGCAAATTAAAACTTGCCCCGCCGGTAAATTTCTTTCTCTCCTTGCTAACAGACAACATTTGCAACGATTTGTTACGTTGTTGACAGGCTCGTTCTGCCCGTGCACCGTTTGTTAAATGTTCATTCGCCTCGAGGCTTTCGGCTGCGCCATTTTTTGATAGCTTTCTAACTTAAGTGGCAACGACGCTTTATTTCGGTTGACAGTTAAGGTTAAAGTTGGCGATTTGTTGGACAGTTTATGCGCGACTGGCAGACTTTTACAAGGTATTTAAATTCTCAGATAAAAGCAAGTTAAATTTTTCTAGAATTGACATTTGGCGAAAATAAATTTTTATTTAACATTTTCTTTTGTTGGACTTCAAGCGGCTGAATTGAATAAATAATCACTTCACACCCGCCAAAACAACCACCAACTTTATGAAATTGCACCTTTATTAGAAACCTTATTAAATTTCTTTAATAGATTGTAGAAGTATATTAAGTAAAATCCAAAGTTCCAAAGAACTTTATTTTATTTAAAAAATTATAGCGCAAAGCTTTGATAAAAATACTGTAAAGTCCAAAAAATAAAAAAACACATACATTTATTATTTTTGAAGCTTTCCCACGTTTTAAAGTTCTGCAACTTATCGGACGTTAGATGCACTATGTAAATGAATACGAATCAAAATATTAACTATCGCATTTTCCCCTACCACACAGACATCCTAAGGTACTCTTGAAATACCGTCTAGAAGTCATGGTGACAAAAATTGTCTGTGAGTTCTAGAATGAGCTCTATTGACGACTTTTACAGCATAAGCAACTGGCAGAAATTTCCTTATTCGCCTTCAATGTGGTTTCAATGACAATTCTATTTAATATAATAAAGTTGCCCCATGTTTTCATTTATAAACCATATCCTGCTTATTTCCTTTTTCTGATTCTCGGATTTATTCTTTGTAACACAAAATATTTATCACCAAACATTTGTTATACCTCGTTGTACTCCATTCACTTTTCACGAGAAGCCTTTTCATAAATACTCGTATCTTCCTTTTCTGGCATGTCCTTTTCATGTTCTTTTACAGCAAGGACATGCCATTTGTAAACGTTCGTATAATCCTTTCTTAGCCGCAATACAAATAACCATTAATAACAAAATGGCGACATATAAATAAAAGTCGCCACGCCACAGTCGTGACAGTTTTCCTTTACCAAAACGACTTCCTCTTTTTGTTCACTTGGGCGAAACGAAAATACATAAAACTTGAATTGATTGTCGAGAAGTGTCAAAGATTTCCGTTCTGCATATCCTGTGCGCCATTCTTGTTGGTGACAGCTAACAAATTGCACTTTCTGTCACACAACAACACCAACGACCAACACCAACACGACCTTGCAAGGCTGGACTACGAGCTCTGGCGCTCGTCTGCTGCTGTCACCATTACAAATTGTTGTTGTTTGCTGTTATCGTTGTTGCTGTCTGTCCATTATAATGATGGTCTATTATACGTTTTGAATGTTCGCTTAAACGATAAGGATTTATTATACGAAAATCGTAATAATTTCTGTCTACGAATGATCTTCGAATGATATACTCATGAGAGTAAATTGATTTATTTAACCTGAAGCACACTAAAATAAAACGCTTACAGATCCATTAAGGAAGATAAATAAATATCTTAACGCACAATTGCAAATTTTTAACATATTGCTCCACATCATTCATTGAAAAAGAAGAAAGCTGAACACCTTCCTTCTCAATCCTCACCTAATTCTTAAGCTCCAAAAGACTGTTTATTTACAAATAGGAGTGGCAAGTAAGGAATAAAATTGTAATCTGGTTTTGTATTATAAAATACTTATGATTGCTTCATATTAAAATACTTCAACAACACTTTCCTCCACGAAAACATCATAAGATTGGACTATCCTATTTCTTACAATTGATAAACTTTATCAGTTACAGAAATATAGATTTGTATACAATTGAATTTCATGATTTTTTGTCTATCTTCACTCAATTTGAATTTTTCAATTAACATTTGTAAACACTACATAGTTGTTTTCCAAAATAAAACCAGTTTATGTTAGGAAACAGTTGAGTTCATCCTGTTCGAAGACATAAACCAATACCAAAAAATTTTGTTTTACTGAAAGAGGGGCATATCTAATGGTAAAAATTTTGGATCAAACTTTCCCAATACCTTCTTGTTTCCTAAAACAATTTTTATAAACTATTTTTTGTGTTTGTGTCATACATTGAACATAATCTCTGAATATTTATAACATTTTATTATCAATAAAGTTTTGACCAATATAGCGTCTGAAGTTAAGAAGATAAACAAAAAAGGATGTTAAATCATTTAAGTGATCAAATCATTACAAAGGCAATAGACATGACGCGATTGCTTCTCGAATTTTGTTAATATTTTATTAAAAGCTTTTGGATAAAGTTCCACTTACCGACTGAGTTTGATATTTTAAACTAAATACGTGAAGGAATTTAAAACAAACCTCGACAATGTTGATTAAACTAAATACTCTGTATCTGATCCCGTGCAAATATTCATAAACATTTTTGGGATTATGACATTAATGACAAATGCTAAACAATGAAGATTAAAACTGCTTACCAAATTTCATTAAAAGATAAACTTATTTTTGTTCGTTCAATCACAAAATTGGCGACGATCTGGTACTGGCAATACATTTTTGAATGATGAGAGAAAAGCTTCTTTCTCATAAACAGAACCATGAAAGCATATTCTTTATAATAATATATTAGTTCTTCATTAAAAACATATATTTTAGGTTTTTATCAAAGAAACCTTTTATCAACCTAACAGAAAAGTGTAAGGAATATGTAATCAACAAATTTTTATTCAATATAATCAAACCATTTTTTGTGAATAAAGCTACAGTTTTGTCAACTTAATAAAAAAGTCTAGACAAAGGAGTACAAACAATTTGTCGTATTGACTAAAAACTAGATTTATAAAAAACAATTTATAAAAGACAAATTGCTATAAAGTTGACAAAAAGTGTTGTAAAATACTCATGCTGTCACAAAAACTTAATCAGAATGAAAAAGATAATTTTTAATCAACAAATAGCGAGTCAGCATGATAAAAATGAAGTGACCGTAAAACAAATTAATCAATAAGATCTAAAAATTACGTTTAGTTTAAGGTTGTTTCACAATAATATATTCCAAAACTTCAAACCTCTATTCCTGACCAATCCCCCTTCCACCAAATGCGCTTCCTTTCTGTTTTGTATATACTTAAATAAAGCACTTTTAATTCGTAGCCAAAGTTTTGTCGGTCATAAGTTGGAATCAGTTCAACCGAACCAGCTAATCTACACACACACATACAATTGATGAGGTGAACAATTAACAAATTTTTCTGACCCTAATATTTTATGCTAACTAAATCGATGGCTGGTAATTGAAGACAAATTGCTACAATCCATTGCTGGAAAAACTAAATACAAGTCGCTTCCAACAACTCCAATCAGATGAACGTACAAAATATTACAACGATGTTAGGATGATGTTTCTCTTTTGTTTTGCGGTCCTCTCCAATTTTGTCTAAACGGAATTAATTTTCTGCAGCCAAGCTCCTTTTTCCGTTCAATCGCCAAAGAAAAACAACAACAACTACGCCAGTAGCAGCAGCAACAACACCAATAGCAGAAACAACACCACCAACAAAGTGATCGTTTGCAATATCATTTTACGCGCGTGCAAGATTTAGCTGCATCGCTCAGAAGACCATCGATTGAATACTGCAAGGAGAAGTCTTTTATTGTTGCTTCAACAACTATGAACCTAAAAAAGAAACGTGTTGTTGTGGCTGAAGCTGCTGGTGCTGCTACTGTTGTTGTCGTTGCCACCAAACACGGGCTAATACAAGCCGCAACCCACGACCACTATTGCCACTCGAGTCAGCGCTATCAACTTAAGGCCTATACTCGAAGCCGTGACGAAGTGTGGCGAGTCGCAGTCATGTCATCGCAATCGTGTCGTTTTGAGTTTAACATGATCGCCGATCAGCTAAAATTCCAGCAGCACCGACACCATCAACGGCACCACCAATAACCGCAAACAAACTAAACCGTCTTCACGACTGCTACGGACCCTATTGAACATTGATTGGTGCACACCTTGTCTACACTCTGTCGATACAACGACTGACAGCATACACAACCGACAAGTCGCCTTGTTTCAACCCAGAAAGGGAGAGGCTCTTGTGAGGAATTGGCTCATACCGGGCTATACCATGTCAACAATTTTTATGTTGCTGTTCAATGAATTGTATCGCGCTCATAAATGGTGACAAACACGAGATACATTTGTGTACACAACCGGTTAAACGGAGGTGTGCTTCGCTGGTCAATCGAGTTACGTCCATAAAACTCGATGGAGCTAGAGCGCAAGCACTGCCGCTGCTGCCCCTCTCCGTTTCTTAATTTGGTGCAGACTGCGATTAAATCTCAATCTTAGCTTGGCGAGATTGCGATTGTTGAGGTTGTTGCGGTATTGTTTTTTTTTTTTTTTTGTTACTGCTGCTACTGGACAGATTTATGATTGCCTCTGCTCAATTATGCTCAACGGATTACAGTTTTTCGTGTCAGATTAAAACGATTGTCATTTTTATACACCCAAATAAATTCAATCAATATTGGTAAACTATTCCAGCGGTTATATAACCGGTCTATCACAATCCATATTGCATGCTCACTAGTCCACCCGAGGGTTAGACATAGCCAGACAATGGTCTACTAAAAAATAACTGGCATGCAATTATGTAATGATATAATTTGCGCCGATAATTACAAAAATGATTCGGTTTATTTCAAGCAAACCAAGCCAAACCAAATAATAAAATTGTTAATGAGTTACTGTGCATTGCAATTCTGTTAAATGTATGAAAGGTTTTTCAATAAGGACATAACAAATTGTGATACTTTATATAATCAAGAGACATTGATTGTTAGTTAATTTGGTATTATGGAACGTACAAACCGAGACCTTTTTCAAATATTTCTCTAGTCTCCGAGATTTGCTTTGTTAAAGATTTTTTAAATTCATAATGTAACATTTTCATAATTTCGATCAATAGTTCGCCGCGTGCAATAGGGAATAGTTTTGCTTGAAAGTATCTACTATGGCATACATAGTTTGACCCCTGCAATAAGTATTACAATGGAAAATTTGATTGGAAAATTTGAAAAATCGTTTTTTTTAATTTCAAAAAGATCGTTATTATTCAATTTCATCAAAGTGAAAATGCTAAAATGGTTTCACTAAAGTTGTTTCGACCGCTTTCGTAATTATGGCACTTTATTTATGCGTACTGTCTTATCTGAAAGCATATGTTTTCATTAACTGATGCAAGGTGCACGCAAGTTATTATTCAAGGAAAACCAATCAAATATAATGCAATAATGAATAGTAACGAAGTGCTTTCAAGATAACTGAGCTTTAAGTGCATTTCGCAAATCACGAAATAATCGTAACAACTACAATTAATGCTCTTAATATCTCTTAACCAACTTCATTCGTGTTTTTCGATGTTGATCTGGTGCCTTTTAATACGGTACGGTTTCAAAACAATGCCGTAAATTTTAAACGATTGTGATGACGGTAGTTAACGCTGGAGTTTGAATAACGTGCTTTACAAGTCACTAAGTATTCGTGATTTTTATTGGCCTTTGAAAATCTTAATATTTATATCCGTAAATAAAAAGAGTTCAAGGCGAACATACAGAGGCGCGATGAGAGAAGAACGAATACTTTCAAAAATATTCTGCAACATTTACTACTTTCATTATAGCACAAAACATTTACATTAAATTATTTTAGTTCTCCATTAGCAGTCTTAGGTCTATCTATATCATCTACATACGATATAAATGACAGACAAAATATATAGGGACTAATTTTATAAGCCTTAAATAATGCGTTCTTATTTATTTGACAGATTCAGCGACATCAAATTATATTTAAGTGTCCGCTAATAATATTACGGCCTGCGGGGTAAATAGCATGGGGAAAGTCAAATGAATTTGAATAATGCCTGTTTTCCATTTTTGTGTCAAAGCTTGACACTGTTTGTAATGTTTGGGGAATCCTGAAAAGGAAAGCGATTCTATATTACTGTCAATAATTCATGTAGGAACACTAATTTCGGCCTATCTAAACTTTCTATACCCTACCCCTTTATCATAATTTCACAGTTTGGTCTTAATAATAGTGGGCAATTCACGATCATTTTCTGTGGTATGCTAATTTCCGAGACGGTTTTCGTGAATATAAAATTTTGCCTTCGAAACTGCACTACAATCTATGAAAACTGATAAAGACATAGCTACTTTTGGAGTTTTATTAATAAGTCGGCGTGGCTCTCTGCTTGTACCAATAATTTCTTTCTTCGATTGAGAAAATATATATGCATATTTGGAAACCATTGATGCACGCCTACGTGAATTACATAGTGGTGATCCATCAGAATTTATACGCCCTTGTTTTATTACTTCGCACTTTTTATTTTTTTTTTTTTACCCTACACCGAACGGATGAAGTGTATATTAAGTTTGTTCCTCCCTTTTGAACCCATTAATGGAGGCTGCTAGCGTTAAATACGTTATTTCCAAATATTAACTTTGTCTGTTTGCACTTGTCACAAAAATTTCATGAACATCAGATTTACTTCGCTTTATATGTAAAACACAATTCCGAATTCAATCGGTTAGGAAAAATTATTCTAAATGTTCAAAACTATAATTTGAAATAATTTAATTTTATTCTTTAAATAAATAAAAATCTAAACTTACTATCAAGATAGTTTCCCTAACGTCCTTCAAATTATAACATTGAGATATTCGTTGTACATTCGCCCCAAGGAAAGGAGAAAAGCAGTTGCGGTCAATGCAAGGAGGTTGACACCATCGAAATGGTCCAATGCGACACATATGGTATATTTTATCATTATCAGAATGCAACGGTCACATCCTCTGTTATGGACCAGTCTTGGAATTGTTTCAAATGCGCCGACATGGCAACTACATTGAAAATAATTCCTAATTCTAAGGCGACGAATGGAAATGGTAATAGCGAAAACGCAACAATAGTCAAAGCACCTCATTCGATAATGACAAAAAAGGCTATTTCAATATTATCAAACACAATCTCCCATCGTCAAAAAATGAAATTGGAGCTCAAACGACTAGAAGAAGAGAAAGAAACTCTTGAGATGCAACGTATCGAAAAATAAAAGGAGTTTATCAAGAAGAAATACGAAATTCTTACTGCATCTCAAGCTTTACGCACTAAGGAATGGGTGTCGAAATTACCGCAACCAGACGAATATGTCGATCCTTTGCCACACCCAGTGACACGTGAATGAGATACGGAACAATCAAGTATTAAACAAACTATGCCATTCACAAGATAACAACAATATGGCGTTTCTCACTCAAAATCAACTTTGTGAACGTCATGCGATATCCAAAGAGTTACCAGTTATTCAAATTCGAATTCCAACAATAACACGTATTGTAAAATTGTAGCAGTTAGTCTACACAATAAGGGATGAACGATCGAAACTTATGCATTCTTGGATGACGGCTCAAATGTGACACTTCTCCAACAAGATATATGCGATCACTTGGAACTTAATGGGGAAATAGAAGACGTATGCTTAAACTGGACATCGAAAACAAACAGAATTGAAAAAAATTCAATGAAAGTAAACTTGAAAGTATCAAACCGCAAAAACAATTCGAAACAATATGAACTTACTAATGTACGAACTGTGCAGAATTTATCATTACCAATCCAAAATATAAGAAGAGAAGAATTTTCAAATTTTCGTCATCTGCGGAATATACCATTCATGGAATATGAAAATGCTATTCCTCAGATTCTTATTGGTCTCAACAATGGATATGTTTGTAATTCATTAAAAACAATTGAAGATTCTGCTAATGAACCCTTTGGATCTAAGACGCGAGTAGGATGGGTGATTCATGGCGGTGGACAAAGTTTCCATGTAGGTCTCTTAGGATATCATATGTTCCAGCAGTGCAACTGCCAAAATGAATTAGAGAAACTTAAAAAGGTCGTTTCCGATTAGTTATCTTTAGAAAATGCTGATAAATTTCGTAAAATAGAATCAGACGAAGACAAACACGCATGATATGTTTTAGAAACAACTACGAAAAGGATTGGCAAACGTTTCGAAACCAGCCTAATATGGAAAAATGATATTCCAGATTTTCCAAACAGCTTTCCTACGGCACTCAAACGTTTTCAGTGTTTAGAGGAAAAGCTTGACTCAAGACAAATTATTATCATCAATAAGCAGATAGACGTTCTTTTAAGAAAGGGGTATGCCCGGAAGCTGACATCAGTAGAAATTGGAAACCACATAGAAAACGTTTGGTACCTTCCTATATTTACGGTTACAAAACCTAATAAACCAAATAAAATTCGACACGCAAAGATACGAGGTGTCTCCTTACAATGCTTCTCAAAGGACACGATCTCTTAAAGCCACTTTTCGTTGTCGTTATCCGAAAACAATATCAAAATTCTTGTTAACACGCAGCTCCTTCACACTCAAAATGGGACCAATTTGGCCATCGCTGAACGAACACTACAAAACAATTAATATAAAAGTCAAAACTGTAGTAAGAATTCTTTCTGAGATCTGAACTCAACAATTTGATAGTTGTATAGTTTAAATTTTGTTTCCAAGTTAAATATATTATTTAGAACTCCAACAGTAAATGATCGTGACGTGCATATTTATTAAATAAATAAACAAATGAATGTCTAGCAAACAGAAATATTTAGAGCTACGCATTCGTCCGTTGGTACATGTTCGAAACGTTGGTACATGTTGAAAGTGTTGAAAGCTAAAAACAGCATTTACATCACGCCAAAATTATTGAATTTCGTACGCATCGTACGTTTCGTTACGTCTCTTTAAGTTTCGTACATTATCCTGTCTTAAATTCTGTTATATTATAATTGAGAAGTTATAATTATAATTTATAAGTTATAATAAATATAACTAGAAGATTTTGTGATTTGGTGTTTGCAAGCTAAAGAAATAAAAGCTTCAATTAGGATATAAAAAGTAATAGTAAAAAGGATTACAAACCCTTGAAGTTATCAAAATTGAACTCACACATTTATTTATTAAATACCAGTGAAAATATATTTGGGGACATTAATTCGGAGCTTCTAAACTCAATGTGCTCAATGTACTCAATGGTAACATTGACGTCTCCGTTGAATGGATCTAATTGTCAGGACTGGGAAAATAATTTCAAATCTTTATTTTTAAAGCCATTAAATGCTCGGCAAAAATCTAGCCAGCTTTATTGGGGAGTCATTAATGAAAGATTATGTAAAATCACAGAACTCATGTACACCATTGCGCATACGTCCCGACCACAACTCATTATTTATAAATCGTGTCTATTTCGTTTTGCAGTCTTCCATTCAGTTCGTTAAAATAGGAAAAAATATCTACTACAGTAGCAACCTTACCTAACCAGAAGTGGTTAAAACATCCGATCAATTAAAATCCTTATCTATTAAAAATAATCGCATTTAATCACGAAGCTCAAAAACGCGATTGAATACTTTCGCGTGAGATAATCACTGCGTGTGATAATTTCTCTAAGTTGACTCATCTCACTGCATAATTTTTATTGTATTAATTCTTTGAATAAAAGCGAAGACTTGAAAAAATATAAAGGCAAAATTCTTTCTCGGAACCCCTAAGGTCCGTGGATCATACTCTAAGAACCTATGGCCCAAAAGGAAGTCTACTAATACTCATGCTTGGGGATATCTGCGGTAATCGTGGGCTATGAAAAACGACCTGAAGGTATTGGTTCCAATATTAAAAGAAAAAGTTTGGACCGCACAATAGAAGGACCTTCCGGTGCTATGAAACTTTAGAGTCCAAGGTTTGAAGACATTATTCAATTCTGATCCACGTCAGACGCAAGAGTTATTTACAGAATCATTAGAAATTTAACAACAAATTATTTCAAACATTTGAAATAATTACACCAACAGACACCACACGACGCGACAATTTGTTTTGCAACATGACAATCCACAAACCCGTTTTTTGCAAGAGTTATCGAAAATTAATCTACATCCACCTTGTTCGCCGGATATTGGTTCCTCCGATTACCACTTTGTCAATTACATACATGACCTGCCTTGTCATAATTTTCATGGCATTTACTGTATCCAAAAATTAGTCGGGTGCTTGATTAAATCAAAAGACGCATCATACGCCACCTGAATATTGCAGAAAAGGTGGATGAAAATTATAGTTAAAAGAGACAACACTATATAAGTCGATAAAATACGTTTTACTATTTCTAAAATTTCGAATTTGAATTTGAATTAAAAACGAAAATAACTTCCGATAATTGAATACACTATGCACATTGAGTGCCACAAAATTGCTAGATAAACCTACGGAAAGTATGTCATTAAAACCAAATAATTATTATATGAATTATATGATCGAAATCGAATATTTTTTGTCCAAACATAAAATTAAATTTTTCAAGTGTTCAAAACTAATCTGCCAACTAATCCAATACATCTAACAACTAGCTCTTAATTCGGCTCATATTTATAATTTCCAACCGATATTGAATATTGATAAGCGCCGAACATCACAGATAAGCAAAAGTACAAATTTAAAGTGTATCAGCTTTAAGACTGGCTTACTAACAAATAATAAATTTCAAGCGTGTTATTCACTGTCGTGCATTCGTGCAGCAATGCAACGATCAAATAAGATCTGAGGCGTTCTGCAAAAGGTGGTCATGGATACCCTCCCCTCCTCATGGCTGAATATTGGCAATGGAAGGGGATGGTGGCTTTTCAAGTACTCCAACGTACTCTACGACTGTACTGATTCTCTTCGGAATAAAGTGCAATAAATAAAATGTTTTCACTATTGTTGTTACATTCATCTGTTATATTTATTACTTCTCTTCTTCTACTTTCTTTCTTATTTTGCCTTTTATTATTGTAATTCATAGCTGCAGCACGAGGAGCATTCGTTGTAGTTTATCATTGGAAATTGGAAGGCTTATAAACTATGAAGCGGCGCAACAGTAGCACAAATAAATCGATGCTATAAAACATTTTCATATGCACGATTTTTTTTCTTTTCTTGAAAATGTGTGCGCCGGTATGATATTTTTGCGAGCTGAAAAAATTCGAGGATATAGATGGTAACGCCCTCTGTGAGCAATAAATAATATTTTTTTCGCATAAAATATGTTATCCGATTTTCATGGTATGCCGAATAGCTGTTATATATCATTTTTTATTACTGCTCTGCCAACGTTCCTCACCGTAAGCGTATCATCATGGCTTAAACCAAACCATGAGGAACTAGATTATTTGTGTGAAATTGTATATCGTTAGAACACAAACAAACCTTTGGCGACTACCATTCAGACAATTTTCGTGCAACTAAAATCGCTTTCTCCTTTTTCAAAAATTTTCAAATTTTCGTATAAGCAAAGTCGGCTTATCCCCTTTAGAAATGTTACCTTCGAGTAAGTTAAAAGGGTGAAAATATTTCCTTATACGCATTTCTGAGACGAGATATTGAATTAACATTGCCGATGAAAATTAGCTGCAGGGGTAGACGTTTGGGTGTTAACGCAATTACATTTAATTCGTATCGTCACACCTAAATCATTTTAAACGATAATGTCAAAGCTAGACGCTTAGTTAGAAACGATAACAGGCAAGAATGTTCGCTTTATTGAAGAAGAAAAAACGTATAAATTATATTCAAAATAAATTACTTTAATAACTTTTGTTTTTTGTTAAACCGAGGGAAGCACGAAAAAATTATTGTGATCAAGCTTTAAAATTTTATACGAAACATTTTATAATTAATATTATATTTCAAATTATACATCGTTTCACGTCACTAATACGTTTATATATAAATTAAAACTACAATAAATTCAGCCGCAATCACAAGTATGAAATTGGCAAATTATGCAAAATAGCATTCCCATAAAGATTAATGATTTTAGCAGTGATATATTATTTTTGTGACGCAATAAAATCGGCGTCGCCGTAATAAAAAAGTCGAAGTCTGTAATTGTTCTTAACGTAATTGCATTTTTTAGCCTTAACTTGATTGATATTAAAGTATCACCGTGCGATTTCACATCAGAAAAGACATTTCATAGAATTTTGAGGTCAAGCATTAACTTGATATGACTAATCACTCCGTGACAAAATTTTCCTTCTCAGTGGGATAAATTCCTCAATAAATGGTCTCGATTTTCCTTTATCGAAAAGAGTAAGACGTCCAGTAATGAAATGTATTCTTAAAACGGTGTTCTTGACTTATTATCCTCGGCTGATTTGGCACCTTTTTCAGAAATAGTTGCAAGGATATAAATATATCACGCCTTAAGTGCACCCAAATCTGTTCTAAACTATAACCTGAACTGATGGATAGATGGATGCATTTATGCTTAAGGATAAGCATTCTCGCCAAGAACTTTTAATAATATTTTGACAGTATTACTTGTATTATTATATAATTATAAATTAATACTAATATATGTTATGAGCCGTCTGATTTAAGGGTCGTTTGTAGCAGTCTGCTTTCAATTGTTTATACACATTCAATGAAATCTAGCACAAAACAAAATTTTAGCACAAAAACTATGATTTCTTTACGAAGATATATTTTTTACGAAAACGTTACTTAATCATGGAATTACAAATATAACAACGTACAGTAATTGAGTTTACTCTGAAGACTTCAATTTGTCAGTCGCGCTTTCGAAGAAATCGTTTGTATTAATTTTATAAAAATCATTTCGTTTCTCCTTCTCTTCAACTGAAATTTCACCAATAAAGCATAATCCTAACTCTTCCTTCACCACACAATCTGACCAAAAATCATAGAGCTCCTCTTCTGTCACTCTCTCTTTCAACTTCATCATCCAATTATTATAATCGTCGATTGCATGAAAGTCATAACAATACTTTCGAATAACTTTCAAAGCTTCTGTAATTTTGGGCAGTTTAATGTCGACAGAATTTTTAGCATTAAAAATTAATTGCCAAATTATATTAAACATTTGCTCAGCATAGAAAAGAAAAGTAACATCGCGTAGCGTTTGGTTGGCTACTGTCAGCACTTCGTACTTCATCAATGCTTCGAAGTCATCTGCTGGAGTTTCAGAACCAACACAATCAACTTTTCGTGCTTTTATGTCAGCCGTATTTGGTTTTTGTGAATTTTTAGAATTTTTGTTAGTACTAGTATCATTTGTAAGTTTCTGTGATTTAGTTTTAGGTCTTTCAAAATTTTTGTACAGGGGGAACAAATTTTTAACCTTATTAGCGGCTTGTTTAGCCTGCTGCTCTATAGGTTCAGGAACTCGCCAAAAAAGATCTTCATAATTCCTTTCAGCAACAAGGTTTTGCATATCCTCATCATGTTTACCCGCTTCACTTAATACTTTACGTTCAAGCATGTCAAGCAAGGTTTGTTCATAAATATGCGGTAGAAAATCAAATGGCAAAACATCTTTCTGCATCGTTTCACGTTCTGGATTCAATTTTTTCTCATCTACTATTAAATCCATGGAATCAATAAGGTTATCAATAGCATCCAATTGCTCCTCGGTGCAATGAGTTTTCTTCGTTGCGAGGGCAGGAAAGTTCCAAAAGAGATGTTGAACATGATAAGCAATTTCAATCATCGAAAGTGAAGCGGGGCGATCATCCATAATCTGAAATAAAATGTATTGTTGATCAACAACTGTTTGAACTGTTTTGGGCATATACCAACTATAAGAATTAAGGATCTACCTCATTTGGATGGATTAATACAATTTTTGGATTATTAAACTTCACACTGTATACCTTCCAGCATAACATACACATACGCATTTTAAGTAACGCTTTCACAAGTGCATCCAACATTTTCGCAGAAGACTGCATACCTTTTTGATGTATGAGCAAATAATGAGAATCGCCCCAATAGTATTCAGTAGGTATTGAGCCTTGCTTAAGGAAGCCTATAAATTTTAAACCAGGTTGTATAGGCTCACTGGATAAACATATTGCTTCATCCAGTGGTACCGGAGTCGATCCCAGCATATAGGCGTCAATCAAATCATTTTCCTCGGGTTGGAATTCTTTTCCTTTATTATAATATTTTATTACTGTCTCAGCACTTTCATCTTCACCTCCCCAACAGGTAGTTAATGTTATATTTTTAACATTCTTTATGTAAATAATGCCTGCCAGCTTTATCCTTAGTTTAGAGCCAATGGTTAAGTCGCCGTTCCATACCCAAGGTTTCTTGTTTTCGATTAAAGTTATGTCCAGGAAGGCTTCTCGGAAGTTATATAATTTAGCATTGCAATACGATACAAGTTTCAAGGCGAAATTTTCATTTTCTAGCTGGTAGTCTGGTTTTTTAGGGAATGAGCGAAATACTGCTTGTGGTTGGCCGGTTTCGACATTATCAATAAACTGAATGTTACGCGAACTAAAAGGATTTTAAAAAAATAAAGTGAATATTTATTAATGACGTTTATTGAAGATGTTTAAAATCAATTGCACTTTACTTCAGATCCTATCGGTGATTTACTTACACTACAATGAGCTGTAGTCCACATTCCATGATATCCCTTGAGAGTTCACAAAAGCATTTATAGTTAGTATTCGGGGCATCAAAGTCATGGAAGAGTAAGATCCGCAACTTTTTTACTTTGTGCACACTTGAAATTAAGGCAAAGCTTAGAAAGTCTGACAGGCAAATACATTCAACTCACTCTGCGTTATCTCTAAGTAACTGAACAGCTACGTTTACAGCCATCAGCCAGTCGCCATCGGTGCTTGCACTAGCACATCCTTCGTTTATAAATCGAATTAAATCCACAAATATATTCCAACTAGGCACCACAAAATTCGGATTATACACAATATTGGCACAACTCACAGGACTGTAATAATCGTCGAAGCTCTCAGACTGCGCTCCCAAAAGAATAAACAAAACCAAATCCTTTCTACCAGAGCATATCTAGACAGGGTATGGAGCGAAATAATTGTGTCTGTGCATATGATCAGAATTCAACACATACCTTATCCTTTAGTATCTCACCGGCGCATTTTAACGCATTGTGTTTCAGCTCTTTAGCAGCATTTTGACGGACATCCAAAATCATAACAAGACATTCCTAAATTAGTATTATGTACAAGTTGGAGGTTTTCACAAATAAAATAAATATTACTTTATTGGCAGCCATTTTGATAGAAAACTGCGCAAATAGTCATTCGATTTCAGCCAAGAAAACAAAATTGTCCTCCAGAAGTGGTCTTAAAGATTATACATTTTATGAAAAGCGCTAAAATATTCAATAGTCAGCTGATTTAAATTTTGGAATTTGTATGAATGTCAAAAATTTGGGTAACACGTTAGCAGAAGCACAAACCATATGGCTATTTGGTAGAAGATTGAAATTAAAATAAAGAGATTAGCGATTTGATAAATGACTACTTCAATCCAAAAATGACAGCTGGAGATTTGCTTTCAAGGCTTTAAAACTATTTTCCAGTTCACGATATTATATCAGAAATTAAACGAAATGGTATCATTAAATTCTCGAAAAAGGCGAACGGCGTATTTGGTTTTGTTATTTCACATTACAAAACATAAACATTTTTTCTGCAATTTTTATGGTTTAGGAATACTAGCCAACCAAGGTTTGAAATAATAAGCATTATATATTACAAGCATTAAAATTTAGATATAACGTACCATGGAGTACATGACTTACCACTAGAAAGGTAGTATAATTTTTCTAATTTAGCTTTTTTTCATTTATATTAATAAGCATTTCATCAGAAGGCTTGTATTTATCAAGAAAATTGTACGTCTATATTTTACGTGTTGTTCTACTTAATAATTATTTATCTGTGAAATTGATAACTAACTAATAGAAACATACTATACAAAGATATCTCCTAGCTCAAGACGTGTTTCTCAACAATATTCAAATACAGGAATTTAGAAGATACGTAAGTTTGAAAATAATAATTACGTGTTTGTAGCAATTTTTTTTTGCACATACCACTTTTGCAATAGTGGTGTATCGTTTGTCGCGCGTATACGCTTATTGTCGACGTTACAAAAAAGGTGACCATCGCCATTAAGTATGTTATATCCCAAGCTGGCAGCATAATAAAAGGTACTAATACAAATTTACGCTTTCATTACATCGCAAACACTTGTATATGACTTGTTTAGTAGTGAGTATAACGCTTGCTTTTGCCATTCTGTCACCTCAAAATAATAAAAACTAAGTACGTTCACTCCAAGCCACGAATACTATCTTATGTGCCCCGAATATATATACTATTACACCGTTTGGCCAAACAAAAACTTATGATGTAATATGGCAGTTATCTACAGAGATAAAGAGATAGGACATTCTCAATTTGCCGCATCAAGTTTTCAAATTTTAGCATTGACGCTTTGCAGAAGAGATCCTTTTAATTCTGCGTACAAATCGCGCATGAACTCCTGGCGATGTACGAGATTATTTTCCAACGTATGAAAAAGCGAAAAACGTGCTATTTTAAATTAATTACTGAAATGCATGGGAATTTGTCGAGAGGTCCTCCCTGTCTATGGTTTCGGTTCGCATGAAATCAGAACCAGAGATTGTGAGATATGGCACTCTCAATTCGCCGCTCCAGAAGCGTTTCGACGCCATACAAAATGTTCTGGATCATCGGCAATGTACATGAGTTTTAGCATGTAGTTCTTCCTTCTTCTTCTATTATTCACAGTATTATTGTGTACAAACAGAATGAAATTTGTTTTTTAATGGAAAATTAAAAAAGTTGTTAAACATGAAAACCTATTATTTTAAGGTATAGGGGTAAAAACACTCAAATAATAAGTATACCATGTTATATATAGTTTTAAAGGTAGAAAAATAGGCTCTTTAGCAGTGAAAAATCTTTGGAACTCTAAATGTAGGCTAAATGTATTAAAAGTGGGTAACCAGTTATTTTTACAAATATCACCATAACTCCTAAACTATAAAAGTTTTATAACGTGGAGATAATAAATTACAAAAATTCAAGTGGTATGTCTGTAGCGGGATTCAGTAACTTTTTGTCGACAGCTAACGATGTCGATAGCTATCGAATTTTGTCGCTTGCGTATCGATATCGATAAGATTTTGCGATTCTGTATGCGCGGCTTGTCGATGCAAGATGAGAGCGAAACTGTTATCTATTGTGTCGATAAAAATTGAATAAAAGTTGGCAACAATGTCTGTTTATACCAACAAATTTCTTTCAAACAAAAAAAAACTTAGGCAATTAACAGCAGCGAGTATAATTATTCAATTAAAATGAATGTGTAAGTATATCAAAATATATTATAAATAATAATAATATCCAAATTTAGTGTTAATTATTTAAACACAAATTAACAGAGATAAAATAAATAATTTTTGTGAATGAAAATATTTCATTTTTCAGGAAAAGAATTAGCAAAAAGAATAATATAAAGAATAAAGAATAATATAAAGAATAATATATTTACAATTGATATTTTTACTTTTATCTTGAATAAAGTATAAATTTATAAAAGTGCCTAAAAACTTTCGAAGAGGCGCGCACGCTATATCTATTTGCCTTTGTTCAACACATATGATTTAATGTCACTCGACGCTATCGATAGGCTTAACAAGCCATCCTCTACCCATCGACAGCTTGTCGACAACTATCGTTAAGTTAACGACCATTTTTATCGACAAAATCGTTACCCACGAGATACAGAATCGCAACTATCGATATGTCTAGCGATTTGTAGACAGTTAACGACTGTCGATGTCGATAGCTATCGAAAATGAGTTACTGAATCCCGCTACTGGTGTCTTGATCCGACGTCTGGTTTAGGAGATATAATTTTGCGTTCTTAGGGAATTTTCCATTCACTCGACCTATTTGAGTTGAACTCATGCGGCTACAACATAATCAACTCGCTGATTCTTGTTGATTAATTGGGTATCGGCCTTTACCTACTGAACGATTTCTGAATTACTAGTAACTAGCGAATGACTGGATTATTAGATAGTTTCTAGTAATTACTAATTCTGGGAAGCAGATTCACTCATTGAATTATTTCTGAGTTACTAAAAACCATCGAGAAAACTATGGAATAAATAAATAATATAGAACTATTGAATAACTCGATAGTTTTTATTTGATAGCTCCCAACACTAGTAGTTGTGATGTATAGGTGTCGCGCGTTACACGTCGTGGTTGATTTCGCGAATGCTCTACCATACTCCGCGAATTCGTCACAGTATGTTCTGCTCAAAACTGCCAAAAAATATGCGTATTGTTACAAATTCGCGAAACACTGTGAACTTTCATGAAAGCGACCACGACGTGTTTCACACGACAACGCAATTATGTCACTACACTAGAGATCATAACAAATAAAGCACAGCATAGACAGTTGCGTCAGCTGTCAATTCGTATCTGGCTATTGAAGTGAATACATCGTGAGCTTATAATGCGAATTACATCATTTAAGTGGTGTAAAGTAGAAAGTACTGCATTTAAAATAAAAGTGACAAATAAACGCAGACTAAAAGCAACAGCAAATTTAATTGTTTTATTGAATTATTCACAATCCAGTGATCGAGGGGGAATTTTGAAATAACATAACAATATCAAATTAATACATTACAATAAAAAAAATTTTTAAAACATATTCTGGAACGGTCACGCCTTAAACTTTCCAAAATTGATCTGTAAAACATCTGAAAGAGTCGCGATTAAGATTCGGAAAAGTGATCTCGAACACAATTGGAAAAGAGTCGCTTTTTAAACTTCCGAAAATTGAGCAAAACATCACCCGAAAGAGTCGCCCTTTGAACTTCAAAAATTGATCTCAATAACCTTTTCTGGAAGAGTAATGAATTGGCCACGTAAGCGATTGATCTCCAAAAGACGACCTACTGCAAGTCTTGAAACACCGCGCTCTACCGACAATTATCCAATTGTTCACAGAGAGGTACCTATATCTTTACCTCTAATCAAAACTGAACTGATGGCCTTAAAACGTAAGACGAGGATGAAACGAATCGTAGACGCCGACTTCGAAGAAAAACGCGCCGGTATGGGTAAAGGTACAAGTAGTAAAGACGTACCGTAGCGGGACTTGGCGTAAAATACGCGTTGGCGATTACTGAAAACGTCGAAAGAATAATATCGAGTTTTCCTTTTTTTATCTGCCATTTAATTGTTGTAGAACACGACCAAGGAAACTATAAAGCTGTCTCGCTCTACCCCACATTTGTACACAGGAAGCATAAAGAGCAAAGATAGCTGCGTGAAATGCTTCCGTAACTCGACGGAGGAGAAACAAATTTCAATAGGTCTTTGCGCTCCGTCACGGTTTGAATAATCGTATACATTGGCCGCTATAAGATGAGGTTGAGGCCTACGCCACGTCCCGCTACGTTACGACTTGACTACTTGTACCTTAAGACGTAGAAGTTTCGTCATCCTTCGTCGGGCCTCTACGACAATACTTCCATTTTCCATTGGCTCGCTGCTAGTGTTGGGATCTATCGAACAAATGCTGTCTAGTTATTTGGTAGTTGTAAACAAATAATTTACTCGATAGGTTTTAGTCATTCAGAAATCACTAAACGAGTAAATCTGCCTCTCAGAATTAGTAATTACCAGAACAGAATTATTATCGAATAATTGAACCATTACATATATTCAATAGCTTTAGTAAAACCTGATACCCAACTAATCAAACAAGAGCAACGGGTTTGTGGGTAACGTTGTATACACATAGTTGAATTTCTGCGGCGTTCAAATGTCTGAAATAAAAATAAAAGGGCCAGTGAATGAAAGAATGAGAGAAGTGCATGAGTGAAAGAACTTCGGCTGTATCACGCTAAGGAAACTCCTAAAAAATTTGACCGACAAGCAAGCATTTCTATGCTTAAACCAGAGGTAAAGAGATAGGACACTCGCATTATTACATGCGCATATCTGGCAGATATTTACAAAAAGGTACAGGATTCTTAGGAAATTGGTACAAGTTCACTAGAAATTTGTAACCACGCCAACGGCACTCATGCGTGCGTTTTCGCACTAGTATCAATACGAAAGGGGTTATAAGTAAAAGGCGATAGAGAATTTGTATGGATCAAAGTTCGGAATCGTTTTTTTTAAATCACTCAAATTATATCGATCAACAAAAATGTAATAAATAACTTTTTACATCCCAGTTCGAAAATATAATCATCTCTCCCATACTGAATAATATTTAACTTCAATGATAAATATCCTTCGGGAGAAAAACAATCTCTCTTTTTACAAGTTTTCGATCACCGAAGATCGTAAAACTTTGGTTTCTGGAGAATAACGATCATGAAAGATGAATAAAATCTCGAGTCTCGTGAATGACGATTTCTGCGCCGCCAACATCGATCTGAGAAACGGATGTAAAAATTTAAAGTGAGTGAAAATATTGGGAACGAAAGAACAGGAAAAAAACGATCACCACAGTCCGAATATTCTCCCTAATTGTGATTGTAGATTAGAGTTGTGTCGTTCGCGAACGAACTAGTTCTTTCGAACTATTCCCATTTGCGAACTATAAGAACTAGTTCGTCTCCTTCCCTCTTTTTAGTTCTTTTAGTTCGCAGCAACACGTCCGTGACTGACCGCAGAAATGAACGAACTAAAGAACGATATCGGATCGAACTATGTGAACGAACTAAAGAACGAACTATGTGAACGAACTAAATGAACTATGTAAAGTATGATTATATAGAGTATGATGCCACCACTGAATTTAACACGTGAATGTAAGAAAGAACAAAACAAAATAGTTATGTAATGAATAATATCAATTTATGGTGTTGGATGAACCCTAGTTAAGCCCGTGTTGGCTTATGTCCGACTAGCCGGAACAACATTCAGGGGCGGTTCCAACCCTGCCAGGACCGGGCTGGGTTCCAACAATAAATTCTGTTTTGAACAGAAGTATTATTTTTTTATCTCTCTCCATCCCCATCCACGATACCGACCTCCATCCCTCAAAGGAAGAATTTACACAATCATTTCTTTCATAATCATGTTTAATACACAAAAGATATGGAATAATAGAGCATAGTACAAATTTTGTAAATAATAGTACAATTTCACGATAATTAAATAAAACAAAACAAGATGAATTTAAATCTAAAATGAGAAAAACGAGCTCACAATCTTGTCATGGCTACTACAAACTTTTCCTTTTTTAAAACTACATTCGACCCTCTCAATTAGGTCACCCACGGCCGTGAAGGAGCTCCCTAATGGCAAGAGACAATTTGCGCTGTCTTTTTGTAGCGCCCCTACCCACCAAAAGAGAAGCCACACAAGTCGTTCCCTCTTACAACACAAAAAAAATACAGGAATTAGAATCTATTAGGATTGTGACTCAAATTATATTTCTATGATGAATAAATTATTTCTTAATACCAATAGCAAAAATAAGAATTTCATCAGCTGCTGGTCGCTGCGCTTTCTGCCCAATTGATCCTCCTTACTCCCTCCGCATTCCGTAGTACAATTAATTCCAATGCTGAGCAGGACACAAATTTTCTTTCAATTTTCTTTTTAATATTTTTTTTTAATTTTTTTTTTGTTGAATTGTTTCCGTTATTTCATTATTCAGTGAATAAAATTTTTTTCTTTTTGAAACGGGTAGTAACGATGTAATTCCTTTTAAAAAAGGTCTATAATTATTCAAATTAAATTTGAAGTATGTTGTATATTTAATATAAATAAAAATAAGTCACGATTCACATAGTTGATATAAATTAATTTCGTTTCAAAGGCTTTACTTTATAGCTTAGTTTTCGGAGTTCAAGTGAAATATGTAGATTTAAAAAATTTAAAGAATTTATATAAAACGATTTTAAAGTTCAGTTTAGCATAGTCTTGCAATGGCCCATATTCCAATTATCTTTTCGCGTGACGTATGTTCGCTTCTAAGTAGAATTCCTTTGATTTTTAGTTTTCTTTTCTTTTTTTTTAATCTTTTAACCTTTTTCACTTGAATTTTTATAGATTCAAAAAAAATTATTCTTATTCGCTTTTTGTAAAAACTCCACGACTATAAGCACAACCGGCAGCAACGGTAGTTCAAAATCGAATCTCCTTAAAAATCACGACCGGCGGCCACGGCAGTTCAAAATCGAATCTTCTTTTTCTTTCTATTTCTTCCTAAACCTTCTAGTTTTTTTCTAAATTTAACTGTCTGAGACCCGTTACTTAGCCTTGAAGCGGCCTCATATTTCCCCTCTTTGCGAAACTTCCTCTCTATTCGGACTCTCCCTGAACACCACCGCATTCACTGACAGTGCTCAGTTTGCAATTAATTATCGGGTGAGGAGGGGGATATGACGTTCCTGTTGGTATGTAAACCAAAATCTTTATTTTTAATTTAAATTTTTCCTCCAGGCCGCTGCACATGCAACATAACTCTGGCGTGAACGCCCATCGGAAGGACAAGACCAGAGTGCAGGTCAGCGATATTATTATCCACGGCGCCCAGCGTAGGCCATCACCCACGTTTTAGCAACCCGCGTCTGAGCTAGCCGGTTTATTATCAAGACGGGAAGCATGTGAGAATTATTTAAAAAAAACATTTACTTTTTTATAATTTTCTTAAGACGTACTTCTAATGGACATCTAATCGAACAAAAACGAAGTTAAAAGCCTGCTCTATTGTTTTAGATCTTTAGCATGGTACGCTCCTATTATCTTGCCATTCATGTTTTCTAACAGGTACATGTTATTGCCGAGGATTTTAGCAACTCGGGATTTTACATATTTTTTACAGAACTTCGCGTTGATTCCACGCTTGAAACCGCTCTGAACAAAATTACGCCTGTAGATTTCCTAGCCTGGTACAAATTTTACAACTCGTTGGCGCCTATTATAGTATTTCGCACTTTTTTGATAAGCCGCGTGTAAGTTATCCTTAACCTTTTCACGCCAGTACGCTAACTTGTCCCCGTGACTTAGCATCATTAATTCGGGGTCTTCCAAAGAATTGAGTTTACGAGCAAGTTTATAATCGGTGCCACTCGTAAACATATTCTGGCCAAACAGCGCGAAGAATAGCGTCATACCTATAGCAGAATGCACAGAACTACGCAGTGAACATTCAATTTCAGGTAAGTAAAAATCCCAATCTCTGTGGTCTTCTTTCAGGTACGCTCTAATTGCAGACAGAATGGATTGGTTTACCCTTTCAGCGGCATTGGACTGAGGTGAGTACACCGCGGTTCTCAAATGTGTAATCTTAAACTTATCAATCATTTCTTTAAATTCTTTAGATACAAACTGAACGCCATTGTCGCTATGAACGACTTCGGGAACGCCGAATTTGTAAAAAATCTCCTCAACTAAAAACTCGACCACATTTTTAGCCGTTGCAGACCTCTTTCAAACAGGTGAATTTAGAAAAATGGTCCACGACTACAAATATATAGGCATTACCTTTTTTGATCGCGGATACTTGCCGAGAAAATCTATATATATTTTCTGAAATGGTCTCAATGTTATGACCTCCTGCCCTATTTCCGGACGCAGCTCAATGTTTGCCGATTTAGCCTCCTTGCAAATCTCACAACAACTTATATAATTTCTAACTTGCCTCAGCATGCCTGGCCAATAGTAAAATTGTCGCAAGCGAAACAAAGTCTTGGCGATGCCACCATGAGCCATGGTTTCGGGTTCATGAGCTTTCGCTATCAAAGCAGAAGTTAGAGATTCAGGGACCCAAAGCTTCCATATAAATTCACCTGACGGCGAGTTGTCAAATGTCGTTTTCTTAAAAACGAGACCATCCTTAACCTTTAGATCAGGCAGTTTTTCCGTGTTTTGTTCTATTATCGCGATGAGTTCTAAATGCTCTGAACATTCAAATTCAGTCGTCTCCATACCCAAGAGATCGTTGGGCGCGATACTTACTTCTTCCACCGACCTGGAAAGCATATCCGCGACTATATTTTCTGTACCTTTACGGTGTTGTATTTCGAAATTGAATGGTTGCAAAAGCAGTGACCAGCGCGCTAATCGCCCGTTCAAGTCCTTAAGTGACATTAGCCATTTAAGGCTTGCATGGTCTGTTATGATTGTGAAAGGCATAAGTTCTACATACGGTCTAAAACGCTTAACTGCTAAAATCGCAGCAAGGTATTCCTTTTCTGTTACGCTATAATTGCGTTGGTGCCGATTGAGCTTATAGGAAAAGAACGCAATCGGATTTCCGTTTTTTTCGTCGTCTACTTGGAACAATGCAGCTCCGACGCCGACACTGGATGCGTCACACTGTATATAAAAATGCTTATTGAAATGCTTATTGAAATGAAGTGCAGAAGTTAACGCATGCTTTAAAAGATTAAACGCTTCAATTGCTTCTGGAGTCATCGCAAACTTTTTATTGGTTTTCTACAGAGTGTCCGTAAGAGGTGCAGTTAGCGCAGCGAAATTTTTGATAAAACGCCGGTACCAGCCGGCGGTACCTAGAAAACTTCTAACCTCTCTTACAGACCTGGGAATCGGAATACGTTGAATTGCTGATACCTTTTCAGGATCTGTTCTAAGACAGCCACTTCCCAGAATGAAACCTAAATAACGTAACTCCCTGAAACAGAACTTGGTCTTTTTCTGACCTACTGTCAGATTTGCCTTTTCAAGACATTCGGCCACCTCACTGAGCACTTGAATATGTGCGTCGAAATCCGGCGCTATTACTAATAAGTCGTCCAAGTAGACGAAGACGTTTGATTTAAGCCGTTGTGGAATGACCTTATTCATTAGCCTGCATAACCGCTGTGCGGCATTGCAAAGCCCGAATGGCATTACTGCAAATTGGAACAGGGGACGACCGGGTACCGTGAACGCAGTATACTTTTTGCTATCCTCGTCAAGCTCCACCTGCCAAAAAGCATACTTCAAGTCCACACTACTCATGTAGTATGTATAATCTATCCGGCTTAGAATACCCTCTATATTTTGGAGCGGATAGGCGTCTTTTATCGTCAAGGCATTAAGCTTACGAGCGTCTAGACAAAGCCTATATTTTCCTGGTTTCCTTACCAATGTTAATCTGTTGTTCCAGGGGCTATCACTTTCTTCTATCACGCCCAGTTCGAGCATCTTATCGATCTCATCATAAATAATTGCCTGAACTGCTGGCGAAACCGGATAGTGGCGGTCTTTAAATGGTTGTGCGTTTTCTATTAGCTTTATAGTGTGTTTTTCAAGACTTGTTCTACGCAAGCCCTTGTCTTCAAAGAAACTAAATTTCTTCTTTACAGCTTCTAAACGCGCCTGTTGCTCAGCCGTTAGAGTATGCGCTACCGGTTCTGCCGTATTCCCTACTTCAAACTTATCAAGATGGCAAACTTCAAAAATTTCTTTGGCAATATTGAAGGCTTTCCAGAAATCTACCCCAAGGTACAATTCCTGATTTAAGTACGGGCAAAGGTAAAATATTATCCGATTCGTTTTATTATTATACCAAACATCTGTTTCGACTTTGCCAAATACTAAATGCTTTTTACCACTTGCGATATATGGCTCAACCGTTTATTTACGTTGCGATATATGGCTCAACCGGAAGGTCGCACTGCTCTACAAGCTCTCTACAGCCTTTTCCCAAAAGACTAACTGAAGCACCCGAATCTAAAAGCCCTTTTATTACCCGATCACCAATGCTAACTTCTATATACGGTCTAGGACCGTTCTGCTCTGCTGACGCTAACGACGCTGTAATCAATTTGCGCAGTGTTTTTCGTCGTCGATATCTTTCGCGCGTTTTCTTAATTTTATTGGAAACCTCACATTGACGATTCCCACTATCTGCATTAAATATTCTCTGCCTGGCTTCGACGTATTTCTCGATTCTATTTTTAATCAACCGCGCGCACTAACTTTTTTCTGCTTAATACCATATTCTTTATATCTATTCAAAATTCTAATCCTATTTTTCCTTTCAGGACTTTCAGCTACTGTAGCCTTCATGTTTTCAAATTCGAACTGATCAGCGACGCATTTTACTTTTTCATGCCTGCGGGGTTTCGTCTGGAGGATGGCTGCCCCGCTGCTGCCATGCCTCTCGGCTCGTTTCCCCGTTTACAATTTCGGCAGTTTGGAGTTACCACTTCGCGCAACCCGCATTTAAAACAGAAAATATTCCTTTCCAGCGCTCTGCAGTTCATGTAAACATGGCCGGATTGACGACAATTCCAGCACGTTAATTTGCTAGTACGCGGCTGCGGCTTTTGTTTATCGAAATTATCTGTTACTCTATTTGCAGTCGCCGGTTCGGATTCATCATCTGAGAGCGCTATTTCGTTGACATGTCTGCCAAAACGAACCTGCTGAGGCCCCCGCAAATCACGACGCAAGAAACACCGCTCGGCATCTATGCACTCTTCCCGCAGCTGTTGCATAGTAAATACTTGCATAGGGTAAACAATACGCGCTAAGCTCTCTTTCAAATTTCTTTTAATAATCTTTACCATTTCATGTTCGGATATTGCGTTCGAGAGTCGGCAGCGTAACCTTTGCATGGCTTGGAAATATTCATCGATCGATTCATTTTGAAATTGTTTGCGTTCAACCAGGTCTCGCATGATTTCGTACTCTGACCGTTTGATTTTGTACTGGTCTAACATTGCTTGCCGCAATGCCCCCCAGTCTGGAACGTTATTTCTTCTGATATGCAGCCAGTACCAGTCCTTGGCTTGACCGGCCAGTAGAACGTGGAAATCACGCAACACCTGTGACCAATCACACCCATACTGCGCCTTTAAATGCTCAACACGAAATATAAAATCGTCTACCGATATCCCATTTCGTTCGCCATCAAAAGTTACGCCCCATCTATCCAACTTCACTTGTATTGCGTTACCATCAGGCTGCCTATATCGATTGTCGCCTACATTCTGTTCTAACGACACTCCGTTTCTCTGCGCTGTCCAGCCTACCTGCGGACCGCGAGGTAACCCTGATTCTGGTAGCAAATAATTGCTGGTACTAGAACTCCTATTATAATCATGCTCAGATCTGTTATAGTCTCAGCTATTTCTTGGCATCTTGTCTTCGCGCTGACCACTATCTACTCTTAAGCTTTGAAACATTACATTTACTTCCGCCATGACACTCCTTAAGCCAGTTTTCAAGCCTTCTTGAATCTGCCTAGCAATGGCTTGATCAACGGAAGCACGCAATTGGCCACATGCCTCATTTACCATGGTGGCAATTTTGCCTGAATCCTGCCCATCACTCACGGAAACATCTCGGACCAATTTCATTTCTGGGTTTACGCAAGCCCCTTGCGGAACGTACGCCGCTCCTGCACTCTGATTTGCTTCTGCCACCGGATGGCTGCACGCCTGCTGTTTAGGTTTAGCACCCTTGGAACCTGCACCAATATCTTGTGTGCCTCTGCCTGATGAACCCGACGGATTACATTTGTCCGAAGCCCTCACCGGATGTCTCGTCACTATTGTTTCGGAAAGATCAGTAAACGTGACGTCATGAGACTTTCCTGAATTCGATTCGACCATTTCCCTATTTCCTCTATTAAAATGCTGCAGCGGAGTATTAAAACGAACTTCCTTTATTTGTGGCGAGGATCTATGCAAATCGAAGTGTAATTCCCTCTTCTTTTAAATTTGAGCGCGATTTTAGCCTCTCAGTCATTAGACTACTTTTCTTGCTATTTCTTTTAGGCTCAACGCGGAAATTTAATTTTTTTTTTAAAGTAAAAAAATTTAATAACGAAACGAAATTCTATAAATAAAATCGACAACGAAAATAGTAAAAACTATAATAAAAAATGTATACAATCCAATAATTCAACTTGTAATAATCACGAGAATAAAAAAAACGACTTGACTCTTGACTGCAAGAATAACTAACACAAACTTAAATGTAAAATCACTGTTAAGTGCACAGCCAATATAAACCAAATACTTATAAATTCGTTACAAAAAAAACAATATATGGATATAATAAAAACATTCATGAATATATAAAACTGTATATTAAATAGATAAACCACACCCACGAATATAAAAATCGTACCACTGTTTAGTAAATACTAAATAAACAAATTCTGAAAAATAATAATATTATACTGATTGTAAACGTATATTTAAATAACTTTCGTTTATTCGCAGGGACTTGGTCGGAATGAAGAGTCTGAAGAGAAGGAGAGAGAAAACTATCACCTGACATCATCAACTCGACAGTTAAATAAATAAAGAACTCAAAAAAAACTATACGCTGCTTATTTCTTATATCAAATCACTTTGAACAGACCATTACTTTTTCATCCATAGTGTGCTACTTTGACGGCCAGACAGTGCAATTCACCTTACAATTTCATTGCTGCTCTTTGATGAAGCCACTGCCGCTAAAGAGCTAGGCAAACATTAAATTCCCAAATTTTGTATTTTCCGATAATTTCCTTTCACATCTTTCCGTGCAATCAGAATCTAACCTCCTTTACATCAGACAGGCATGTTCTGAGCCACTTGAGATCAATCAAATATCAATCTATCGCATTGCTTTATATGTTTCAAACGAAACTTGATCACCTAAGGTAGTGTCTATTCCTAAGTGATTTGCATATTTCAAGTACTTCACGATTTTTCCTTTACAGCTCTAACGATAACATTTTCCTCCCTTCTGTTTTATCTGAATCGAGACTGTGGAAAAAAAATGAAGATTAGCAGTTCCAGTTTCGAAATCTGACAAACACAAAAATATTACTTATACCGTTTCAATAGTGTTGCAGAAAAATTTTAATAAATGTTTATGCCTGGTTGTTTGTTCGCGGCATCTCCTTATACTGGAACAATTGTTTACTATTACTTAACTTTCATTAAATTAAGTTACTAGTTTTCAGAGACTCCGCCAAGAAACAACCTATGACGTTGCTTTTGTGTTCTAACAACTTCCGGTATTTCTACCTGTTACAACTACACCAAAACGAACCAACATTAAAAGGATTAAAGACTTCAATATTTTGCCTGCGATTATTTATCCGCGGCGTTTCCTTCACCAGCGCCATTATTGTTACATGGCGCCTTCTACATTTACCTTAATGCAAATTAACATTAACCTCTTCTTGCTGTTGCAGTTGTTCTCGGGTGCCAGTCCCGTCGTGGTGTGGGCGACAAAATGGCAGTGACCAGAGTGCAAGCTGGTTCACTAGCCAAGAGCTAAAGCTGCACCCTGGTTCCGAGGCCTCACCGAAGGTTTAAAAGCGGTACCACGGGTGATGCACGATGTATAGGGGTCTTTCCAACCCCGCTAATATAAAGCCCACGCAGATAGTGCATCGTGGGTAGGCTTCTCACTTGTGAGAGCTTCGTGGTGGCTGTGGTTGCCACCCAAAGAAACGCGGGTAGAGACCTTGAGTCTCCGCGAGAGTTGCGCGAGGAGGCCGCCTCCGTCAACTCAAGTGCCGGTGAGTGTCCCCACCGGCACAAGGCCTTAGATAGTGCCGAAATAGTAACCTGCGAGGAATGTCCTGCCACACACAGGCTTCCACAGGTACATGACAAAGCTACGGTTGGCTGCCGTAAGCGAAATGGGTGCGGTTGCCGCCATATAATCATAAAAAGTACGTTCACAGAGTTCGTACTCGCAACCCCGTGCGGGACGGCCCGCCGTGCACTTAAGCCATCATGGCAGGCGTGCACGTTAAGCACAAGGCAGAAATCTGTTGCAGTTGTTCGTCCTCAGCGTCTCCTTAGTCTGATGCAATTAGGTTTGGTCCTCTTGGGCCAACCCAAGCCATCAGATTCGACAGTCGCTGCGAAGGAAAAACTGCAACCTGCTTCTTTTGTTTGTAAGCTACTATTCTTAGTGGCGCAGCTCACACTCAAGACCCTCAGATAACAACAACACTTTTCGCGAGACTACATCTTCATATTTTTTTTCTTTATTTGCATGCGAGTGGTCGT
Organism: Physocephala rufipes; assembly: GCA_963966595.1. Lineage (NCBI taxonomy): Eukaryota > Metazoa > Arthropoda > Insecta > Diptera > Conopidae > Physocephala > Physocephala rufipes. Next base: position 10,317,136 of record OZ016502.1, read on the forward strand.
CCGCAACGTCTCCCTACACTGATACAATTGAACTTGCCATTAAAAGCCAACTCAAGCCATCTAGTTTGGGAAGCGCTGCGGAGGATCATCGCCGAGCCTCATTCCTTTGTTCGCCATTATTATTGGATGAACCCTAGTTAAGCCCGTGCTGGCTTATGCCCGACTAGCCGGAACAACATTCAGGGGCGGTTCCAACCCTGCCAGGACCGGGCTGGGTTCCAACAATAAATTCTGTTTTGAACAGAAGTATTATTTTTTTATCTCTCTCCATCCCCATCCACGATACCGACCTCCATCCCTCAAAGGAAGAATTTACACAATCATTTCTTTCATAATCATGTTTAATACACAAAAGATATGGAATAATAGAGCATAGTACAAATTTTGTAAATAATAGTACAATTTCACGATTATTAAATAAAACAAAACAAGATGAATTTAAATCTAAAATGAGAGAAACGAGCTCACAATCTTGTCATGGCTACTACAAACTTTTCCTTTTTTAAAACTACATTCGACCCTCTCAATTTGGTCACCCACGGCCGTGAAGGAGCTCCCTAATGGCAAGAGACAGTTTGCGCTGTCTTTTTGTAGCGCCCCTACCCACCAAAAGAGAAGCCACACAAGTCGTTCCCTCTTACAACAAAAAAAAAAAAAAAAATAAAGGAATTAGAATCTATTAGGATTGTGACTCAAATTATATTTCTATGATGAATAAATTATTTCTTAATACCAATACCAAAAATAAGAATTTCATCAGCTGCTGGTCGCTGCGCTTTCTGCCCACTTGATCCTCCTTACTCCCTCCGCATTCCGTAGTACAATTAATTCCAATGCTGAGCAGAACACAAATTTTCTTTCTATTTTCTTTTTAATATTTTTTTTAATTTTTTTTTTTGTTGAATTGTTTCCGTTATTTCATTATTCAGTGAATAAAATTTTTTTCTTTTTGAAACGGGTAGTAACGATGTAATTCCTTTTAAAAAAGGTCTATAGTTATTCAAATTAAATTTGAAGTATGTTGTATATTTAATATAAATAAAAATAAGTCACGATTCACATAGTTGATATAAATTAATTTCGTTTCAAAGGCTTTTCTTTATAGCTTAGTTTTCGGAGTTCAAGTGAAAAATGTAGATTTAAAAATTTTAAAGAATTTATATAAAACGATTTTAAAGTTCAGTTTAGCATAGTCTTGCAATGGCCCATATTCCAATTATCTTTTGGCGTGACGTATGTTCGCTTCTAAGTAGAATTCCTTTGATTTTTAGTTTTCTTTTCTTTTTTTGTAATCTTTTAACCTTTTTCACTTGAATTTTTATAGATTCAAAAAAAAATTATTCCTATTCGCTTTTTGGAAAAACTCCACGACTATAAGCACAACCGGAAGCAACAGTAGTTCAAAATCGAATCTCCTTAAAAATCACGACCGGCGGCCACGGCAGTTCAAAATCGAATCTTCTTTTTCTTTCTGTTTCTTCCTAAAACTTCTAGTTTTTTTCTAAATTTAACTGTCTGAGACCCGTTACCTAGCCTTGAAGCGGCCTCATATTTCCCCTCTTTGCGAAACTTCCTCTCTATACGGACTCTACCTGAACACCGCCGCATTCACTGACAGTGCTCAGTTTGCAATTATTTATCGGGGGTGGAGGGGGGGATATGACGTTCCTGTTGGTATGTAAACCAAAATCTTTATTTTTAATTTAAATTTTTCCTCCAGGCCGCTGCACATGCAACAAGGGATTAAAAATAGCGAATAAACACGAGTGGGAAGACACCAGAACACTGTTCTTTAGAGAAAAACGAATAAAACGTATGTTGTATTAAGAAGAAGCAGAACGAACTAAAAGAACGAACTAGTTCACAAGTTGAAAATGAACTATAAAGATCGGGAACTAGAATGCCCAACTCTATTGTAGATGCCCTTGTAGATGTACAGTTTGCTTGGTTCTTCAGATGCCGGCTAGGCACCGGCGTTAGGCGAAGAATGTGGGGCATGTATTTGTGTGGGAATTTGCTTACTTTTCCTGACGTAATATATTTCTATGACTTGTTAGAATTAACGGAATCGCACTAACCGATCAAACATTGACACGAGCTAACAATAATTCAAACGAAGAAAAAAATAAGTAAATTCCCACAAAAATACACGACCCACACTTGCTAACAAGCAACTTAAGAATGCAAAAAAACCATACTTGAACCGTATTGATAGTTTCTTCTTCGTATTGTCCTTTTTTCGATCGACATTTCTTCGTCCATCCTTCTGCCATCGCTATTTTGCCTGCGTAAGCATCAGCAGAGATAGTTATTCACGAAACCCGAAGTTTTACTCATCCTTCATGATCGGTATTTTCGAAAACGAAGAAAATGAGAACGAGAAAACGAAGTTTTACGATCATCGGCGATTGAAAAGTTGTAAAGATGAGAACAATTTGTAGAATGAGCGATCCTTATTTTTGTTCGTAAAAATTTATTAATGATTTGTGATCAGTATTTTTAAAACTAAGATCGGAAAATAGTTTTATTATTTTTAATTATTTTTTATTTTTTAATTATTTGATAAATAAAATATGATTCAGTAAACAAAAGTAAAAAATTAACATAAATAGTATTTATTTTAGTAGAATAAACGAGAAACCGAACTACAAATTACTTCTGTATAAAACGATGGTCGGATAATTGTGTTTACTGTAATAAATTTGGTGGTGCCTTGACGTTAAAAATTAATTATACATATCTATAATTTCCTTTAAAATTTTATGAAATATATTTCGCATTGATTTGCGTCCACCTCCGTAGTTCCCCATTGATTTTCCTAAAATTAAGCCTACCACTATTGTTTTCGTTTGGTGAAAATTATATAGAAATAGAAGCTGGGCAAAATGTTTGTGACACGCTCGATGACAATTATGGCGTTATACCCGTTAGCGAACGCACAGTAAACAAGAACAACTGGGACGAGTTCTCAACATTGTGACCATGAATTCAACAGACTATAAAAAATTGCCATTATAACGAATTTATAATTTACAGCAACGAGTGTCCTTATCTCTGACCTAAACCATATTTTCGCTTTTGACTGAAATGCACTGAAAACATTAGTTTATCTCGTGCAAAACGAATTTTTATCCTATGCTCGAAGGGGAAATCGATTGGTTAACGTATAATAATATATGATCAATCTTTGCATCCCCAAGATAAATATTAGCCACGTCGTTAATCATTTGGGAATGATATAATTATATTTTGTTTGAGACATTAAAAAGTTAATAAATTTATAATATTGCGACAGTAATTTTTTCGAATACATATATAACTATTCATTCAAATTTCATGCACATTTCCCATTGATTCATTACTTCATTGCCTGACTTATAGAACTCAAGCGGAGCTGGATCTTCCTTATTATCAAAGAAGTCGGAATCTTTATACCAACACAAACCGAGCTCTCTCATGACAATTACATCCTTCCAAAAAATGAAGTGTTTGTGGGCAAATAGTTGATCGCGCACTTGGACAATCCACTTATTGTAATCCCAAGGGTTGAAAAAACATGCATCACCTTTATATGCCTCCAAGGTATCTGCTGCCTTCGCAAAATTCTCCGGTGTTAGTGTATCTGAATCAAAGAGCAATGACCAGATAACCTTTCGTACCTCTTCAAATATACGATTATATGCCTCTTCATCATCAGCATCCACATTTAGTTGATGCTCTAGTATAATTCTATAATCTTCACTTGGTGTGTCTAGACTAATTGTTTTTGGTACATTGCATTCTTTCTCGAAATTGGTGGAAGTAGTAGCAGAAGTGGATGCGGGCGATGGAGTTCGCTGGTCACTTTTCTGCGCCTTCTCAATCTCTGGATCCAACTTGCTTCGTTTGGCTTCTCTGCTAAAAGGAGCTTCACATCCAGCGAACGTATAAAATTCTGCTGGCTTCTCATCCTCCAAGTTATCGAAATAATCTGAATCCTTAGCCCAACAAGGACCTAGCTCCCCTTTAACCATTTCATTCCAGAAGTCAAACATTTGTTTTCTGAGCACCTCATCGCGAACTTTAGGTATCCAATCATTATAGTCCCAGGGTGCGTAAAAGCACGCATCCATTTTATGCTCACGCAGACACTCAGCTGCTTTGGCCAAATTCTCCGATGAAGGTGGTTGCGGGTCGGCGAATAGCAATTTCCAGATGGTTTGACGCATACTCTCTGCTATCTTGGCGTAGTTTTGCTGCATGACTTCATCATCGAAGAGTTCGTCACTTTGAACTTTCTCTTGTATCAATTTCTTATAGTCCTGAAGGGGAGATGTCAAAGATATGTTAGGCTGGAACCCATTGACTACTTCCTATGAAGAAACAAATTATGGCAGGAAATAAAGGAAATTCAATAATCTTACCTCATTTTCAGTCATTTTGCATCTACTGGGACACCGCAGATTTACGTTGACTGCTGTTTGCAAATATTTCGGAAAATATCGTTGTCTGCTGATTAATTGCAGAACCTTCATAAAATCCTTGCAAGGGCTATTCCATAAAACAATTGGCTACCTATGTCAATGTTTCAATATAACAATATTAAACTCACCGCACCGCATCCAACACACATGTAGACAATTCTAGGTGGAAAAGATTTAATCACTCTGGACCAATTTAACGCTCTTACACAATAGAGTCCGTTACGTTTTTACGCATTGTCAAAAAAAACTAAATGAGAAGGGCGGTTCATAGTGTGATCCTGTTGCTGTTGGATATGAGTATGACAACACATAAACACACCTAAGAGCACAATTATGGTATGCATCAAATTTTGACGGACTGAAATTAACATTCTTGATTTCTCAATGTAGTATGAATGGATTCTCACCCAGGAACGAACCGCAATTAAACTACAAAATAACCACAATCAAATTCGTGCAATGAAATTTTTTCGATAGTCTTTATATTGCTGCCTAATTAACAAACATAAAATCTCATAATTATGAACTAAAACTTCGAAATAATTTAATTGTTCGCGTTTTCGTCGTCTTCTGATACTAGGAAAGATACTAGGAAAGTTAAATTTCTGCTTTTGCTTTAGCAATTTATGTTTGCAAACTTATTTGGATATTGGAGTATATTGGAACGAGTTTCAGTCGTCCCTTGTCACGTTAGGTTTGGAGACAAACCGGTTACAAGGGATGACGGAAACTCGTTCCAATATACCTCAACATCCAACCCTGTCGGAAACCTCAACGAACATCAACATGTTATTTGGATATGTTATTTAACATTGTTTGATTTCAATTTATAATATATTTTACCATTGTATTCCACCACCAGAAACGTAACTAGAAACTTTGTGGAGGAAATCCTGCCAAATGTTACCAAATGAAAAAGGGGACTTAAGTACATAGTCAAAAAATTTCTTCATAACAATTTTTATGGCTGCATGAAATATCGAATTTTTGTAAAATATAAAAAATTTATCAGAATGACCCTGTGACAGTCTCATATCTACGTCAGCTGTAGGTAACAGCTGATGGCGAGTCAGCTTTTAACAAGAATAATTACGTCAACACTTCCAACCAAATAGAGCTTGCTCTTTCTAATCAATGATTACTTAAGTTTTGCTACGATATGCCATACTAATAAAAACAAGCAGCCATAAGTTAATGTATATGTTATCTTTGGTGTTTTCTGTTCTGTATTACCGAGGTAACCAAATTGGGACATAATGTGGCGGAAGGATTGTGAATGGGAAGCAAAGAAAAATACGAAATCAAAATAACGCGCGTGCTGGAATTGTGATTAAATTAAATTAAGAAGGCAAAATACCTGACCCGTTGATTTTTTTAACAGAGGTGACAGACAGTTCATAACTATGAAAGCTGAAACATCCACTAAAAATAGGCTAGTGCTTAGTAGAAAAACGTTCATGGATTTTATTTTGGTACAACCTATTTGAATACCAAATAGTGTCGATGATGGTGCTACAGGACAAATGACAAAACCATTCCTGAAGTGCTCCATGAATTTATAAAACTCGACAACACGACTGTATGAGCACTTTACATGCAATGAATGCTCGAAGCTGATTCATCTGCAGCAAAAAATTAAAACAAAATATTAAACGTCTGGCAATTTTGCTAAATAAATTAAGTTTTATAATTTAAATATGTATCGCAATTTATCGCAGGTAGCTTTTATTTTTAAGAATTCAAGAGCATTACAAGTAATACTTCAGGTAAAACTCAACCGAAACTGGCAGTGACCCATAAACCTACAACACAGCATCTCTCTCTACCAGTGATTAAGGAAGTAAATTGAAACAAAAACTACGTACACGGTGACCAAAAAGTCTGCCACATTGAAGGCAACAGTACTAGGAAATAAAAGGAAAAGGTAAGAGAAAATAAAATTTAAAATAAAAATAAACACAGTAAATTAACTTGCATCTGAACTGTATACATGTATATATGAGAGCTTATATATTTATGTGTACAAATATGTTGAGTTTATGTATACATCTTATTTGTTGATGTGATTGCTTTTCTATTTTCCTTTCCTATTCAGAAATAGATTTTCGGTTGTTCATGAAAATTGCCAGCTTTGAAAACCACTATCAGGCTTTTATTCAATTTTGATCTGTCATTGTTTTCATAACACAATCGATAATACTTTTAAATAACCGATTCCTCTTTTTCAAAACTTTCGTTAGAACTAAATGGGATTAATTCGGTTATTTATAATTTTACTTGTGCGTCTATACTGAATAAGAATATTACCGCAACGGCTCCTAAAGGGTTAATCAATAGGATTTCTTTTTATTTTCTTTTTATTTCAATCAACAATTTCTTTTAATTGAAAACCAATTTCTTGAGTGAATGACAATGCTTAAACGAAATCGTTTTTGTTTAAATTTTCAAATAATATTAGGTCGCTACCAGCTCCTAGAGTGCGCTGGGCATCTTAATTTTATTGGCATCTACAACTGTCAAAAATGCTTTCGTTATATGGATGCCAGCTGCGTAAGCATTTTTTGTGTATGGATTAAATATATCTTTCAGATAAATCATAATCACAGACAACACCTAATTGCAGTTTAAACTAAATACGGGCTAACAAGTATTTTCGTCAGATAATTTTATTGATCAAGTTAATTTGTTCTTATTTAATCAAATCTGATTTGATAAACTAATACGACATTAAGGCTAAAAATCTAAAAATAAAGTAATTTATACAAAAAAATTAGTATTGTCAAATATTTGTTTTGCTTGTTAAGCTAGAGCTTATTTTAATGAAGTGTTTGTCATCGTAAATGTTTTTGCAAAATTAACGAGAGGTTATAAAAGACTTTTTATAATTATTCCATTGTAATCTAATTTATAAAGAAATATTGTTTTAAGAAATTAGCTTACGGTTACAAAATAAACTGAAGTGTGGATTTAATATTTAGTTATTTAACGTTTGGTTATTATATAGTTCGTACTTTTTCTCGTTTACTAAATATATATAGAAAATCTTTGGATGAATTTCTGTTAATTTTAAACTGTAAGTTTTAGTCAAATATTATTCATTGCGCAGTTTAGCTCACGTAGAATAAGTAATTAACATAACAATTTGGGAATATTTCGTCAATGGTTTTATAGCACGAGTATATATTAATTCTATGTGTTCTCGTGCCAAATGATTCATTTAAAAAAATTTCAAATTTCATAATTCTTCCTTTTTTTAGAAAAATACAGCACAAAATGTTTTCGATTCAGCAGTTGGTGAAAACTACGCGTAGACTGCAGGCGAATAATGTTTTTGCAACAAGTGCTGATCTCGCTAAAAGCTTAAAATATGACGCCGCCACTGGCAGTGGCAACATTATTCAGCATCAGCAACAGCAACACTTGGAAATCTGTAGTGGATCAGTGCTAGTTTACGAAATGACAATAACGTCAACATCAGCCCCGACATTGTCACTGTCATCAGAGCAACAAAAGCTACAAAACGTAGCCAATGCTACGAACAAAATGAAAGAACTAAACTTTTCGCAAACCAGTCAACAAAACGAAAGTATGAACAAATGCAGTTTGTGTTCGCCTTTGATTGAATTCGGTTCGTTATCGGCTAAAGGCTCCACCACGCAGAATCAGGAACAGTGTTGTTTAGCAACAACAAAAACACCAGCTGATTCAATTACTTTACCTTCACAAAATTTGTGTAATCGCAGTCAGCAAATACAGAATTTCTATCAACAGCAACTTCACCAGTTCCACACCCAACACAACCAAAGCCTTTGGGCCAAACAAAAGCAGATTCATTTTACGATGTCTTCGCTAGCTGCTGCTGCCACGGAGCCTCTGTCATCAATGAAAACGGTGGATAGTCTAAGTCCGATAGCGTCGAATGGTGATGATACTTCCAAATTAAATGGACGCGATGGGGTAAAAAATCCTTCAACATCTGCAGCTGAAAGTTCTGGGAAAACCTGTTTTAAGTCGGGAATGGCTGAGATACTGCAATTTATGGAACTAATTGGGAATCTTAAGGTATGTACAAGACATTCAATTTATATTTCAATGTCTGACACTATCGGTCGATGCAAATTACTTTCACGCCAAAAAGTTTAAGTTTATGCATGAAAGTGATTCCGCTTCCTCTTGAAATATCATTTGGCGAAGGTACTACCAAATCCTTGAAAAAATAGTACTTATAATTTGGTATATATATAGTCATACCTTCACGGGCGACGTATTCGCAGCATTTTTATATAAAAATTACTATTAAAATAATGACAATGGATTGCATCGAAAAATAAGTGAAACTTGTACGCTAAATGCTCGTATATCGTGATCGTGTGTGTGAGTGTTTGTGTGTGCGTATTTTTTTTAAATAAATTGGTATATTTATAGAATATTCTATAAGTTTTCTTAAGGCATACATATTGAAAATTTAGATTGAATTAAAATAAGAAACAGATTTTCAATCTCTGAAGTTTTCAAAAAAATATTGATAGTATTACATGCAATTGATAAAGCTAGGGCATTAGAAAACTAGGTTGAGCACGTGATAGAGAGTGAGAACACGTATTATCTTTTAGCGCGGTCATCTTACATCATCAGCTGTTTTATAGCGTCTAGCAACAAACATTAATGAAAGCGCACAGATAAACACATAGATACATATGTATTTGCTTGCATCATTGGATGCATTATACACGCACATACACGTATGCGTGTATGATGACAATTCAGTGAATTATCGGTATCGAAATCGCGGAAGACAGAGCGCCAAATTTTTATAGCTTTATGCTGAGGATCCATCAAGTATTGTGGATGGATGTTAATTACAAACATGAAACATGATTTATCATTATGATTTTAAAGAAAACATGATTCTATGAAGTGACACAAGAAGGCTATTTCAAGCCTTTAATTGAGTTGAGTAATATTTTTTGTTAAAAAATCAATGTCCATATCTAAATATGGCAACATTCCCTTTCGTACAACGCATCTTTTTTCATACCCTCAACACTCTCAATGATCTGTCTTTTCTTTCCTTTTTTGAGGAGTAATTCGTGTCGGAGTTTTCCCATGTAAAACAATGTCCAAATCTTGATTTTTCTTTTCATTTGTAGTAAACTTGTTCAGATGACAACCACTACATAACATCGCCAAAAATTCAATCCCATCTCCCCCTAGTCCTTCGCTCTATAGCATATCTGTTGTTGTATTTTCATTTATGTTAAATTGCTTTCTTCTTATATGTGGCCAAGACCCTCAGACATGTTCTTAATGCTGAATGCCAAGGACGTGTGTATTGAGGTTTTATTTTGCTCTACGTTTTCATTTCAAACTGTTGAATATTTTAGCACATTAGAAGACGGAATTTATATTGCAGTCAAATTAAATTTAAATTAGCACGTTAACGCGTTTATTTATGAATGATGTGATAGATTTTGCTTATTATGAACTTTTTACATATTTTCCATTGATTTTGGCCATTTGGGCCAGATTTTTTAAGGATCTCCAAAAAGAAATAGATGAATTACTGAATATGTTTAGGATTTTTTTAATAAAATCTTTAACAGTTTTGGCATATCTCGGAAGGAAACCAATGGAATCGATTACAGTAATTGATATTAGATCCATTTTTTGTGGGTATCTTTTTTGAAATTTTTTAGAAATTATATAACGTTTAGAAGTTTATCGATAAACAATTTAGTAATTTAGTAATCATATGAAAATGATACCAAGCAAAATAACCGCAACCGATTTCTTATTTAGATACGCTAATATTTTATTTCAATATTTTTGTTATTTTACGAAAACACGAAGCCATAGATAAATATCGTTTTGTATACAAAGTATGGTAATTATTAAATGTTAAACAAATTGTGAGAATATGAGGAACTGCCACCAAATGATTTCTCTTGCTAATTGGTCGGGGCATGTAATTAAAAGAATCGTATTTGAGATCAATTGGAAGCATTAAAAATTTTAGAAAAATTATCTTTTTGTTTATTATTCTTTATATGTTTTTTATTTTCCTGCTACCCCTCCGTTTTATGCCTCGTTTATTTCGACTAATTTTAATTAGACAAACGAGAGGAAGCAAGAAATTTTGTATAATCTAATTGAGATCATCAAAATCTTCTCAACCGGAATAAGACCGCCGTACAATTTCTATCAAAATGCTTTTTGTTTATTAAACAATTAGGTAGATTTATTGATCAAATAAGAGGAAATATGTACATTCTTGGCTGCATTCGCGTGTTCAAGGTCGTGCGTGTTATTGGCTTTCAACTTTCGATACGTACGGTCAAGGTTGTTTTCTAAGATTGCATTTGTATCGTATTGTATTCTATTTTCGTGGTAAAAGTTGTAAACTATTTTTATCTCATTCTATCTTAATATTAAATGATATAATAAGTATTACGTATAAGAGTGATGGGGGCCATTACATAAAACTGGGTGGCTCTTTTAAAAAACACTATTGCACAGAAAGCAGCGTTCAGTATAATCAATAATGCAAAGACGTTTTGCAAAAATAACTGTCTCGTTTGGTTCTGTAGTACGCTATCGTGGTAACCCAATTTCGTAACACCTTTACCAATTTCGGCAGTAGAGATTCAGCAATGTCCAAATAACTGCGACGTTCTCGATTTTCTGGCACAACATCGATTCCGAAGGGCAAGCTCATATAATAAAGCAATTAAATGAAGTTATATCACATTGTTAAAGTGATTGGACCTATTTATTATGCACGTTTAACAAGAATGTTTTGTTTAATTTAGGTTCTTTTGTTTCACGAAGATTGTATAAATTTTGAAACAAATTATTTCCAAAATTGAGTGAGAATATCAATATGATACAACATCAATTTATTTATTATAACATTTATTTTGTTATGATTTTGGTTTAGCTCACTTTCATATTGAATGACACTTCTTTAAATTTGTCTGATAGATTGCCTTTGAAAATCTGTTTACATATTTTTTAATTCCTTTTTATGAAATCACTGAAGCGGAATGTCCAAAATATTTTGGTTACTCACGTGATGTCTCAAACTCACGAGTTTAAATATTTCCGATATGATGAGTTTCAAATAAGATGATTTGAGCACTAATTTGATAAGCGGTTTATTGTATAAACAAAATACTCATGCCTTTACTTTTAGAATGTTATCAAAATCCTTAAAATGTTTTACTTTTTCTCGTATAGCACACTAAGCGTACTGGTTGGGTAATGCGTAATGTCAACGATTGTGAGTCTATATCTGGTCACATGTACCGCATGAGTGTAATGACATTTTTGCTCGATGGCACTGAGGGTTTGAATCAAATACGTTGCATGGAATTGGCATTAGTTCACGATTTGGCTGAGAGTATAGTTGGCGATTTAACACCTTTTTGCGGGATATCGAAAGAAGAAAAAAGAGCTATGGAATTCAAAGCCATGTACGATATTTGCAAATTAATTGAGCCGCGCGGCAAACGTATAATGGAACTGTTTGAGGTATATTTGAATATAAAATGGCATAGTGATGAATTCCGACATCGTTTTTTAATTTATTCCAGGAATACGAAACTGGTGAGAGTGAGGAATCTAAATTCGTAAAGGATCTAGATCGTTTGGATATGGTTATGCAAGCATTTGAGTATGAAAAACGTGACAATTGCTTGCTGAAGCATCAAGAATTCTTTAACTCCACCGAGGGGAAATTTAATCATCCTTTTATCAAGCAATTGGTTAAGGAAATCTATCAACAGCGCACCAATCTAGCGAAGGAACGTGGAGCGACACCGCCACCTAATGTGGTTGAAGTACCAGAATGGAAACAATCCTCGACATCAACCAATGGCGAACACACACAAGATCATCCTGACCAAGTGAATGGGGCTAACAAGTCCTCATCCTCATCGAGTTGATCGGTAGAAATAGGAAAATGAGAAAACCTAAAATGAACTTAGCTAATTTTATGCATACGGTTAAGACCAATATTTATAAGCATTATTCAAATGAAAACAATATTTATTTATTGAGGACCTATACGTAACGTAGCGGAATGTGGCTTATAATGCACATTAATCTCGATTCAACCAAGTACATCAAACCCACATCAAACGCTTATTCAAATCGCATCAACAAGGCATTGTGCATTAATAGTTATAAAAAGGTACCTTTTTATGTTGCCAACAAACAAACAAGAGCTAATGACATCTTCAGTAATTCTCACTAACCCCCCCCGTTTCGGTACGTTATATTGAAATTAATTGAATCTTTAAAGTCGAAAATGAGCGGAAATGATAACAAAATTTAATACATTGTAGTACACTCTCTTAGGAATCACAAAATTCTTTTATATCACAACTAACAAATATTTGATGGCTACAAACGCTTGAGTTGAAAAAGTGTTGAAAACTTCAGTGATTTAGCGAAATAGCGTTTGAATTTATTAAATAACAATCAAATGCGCGGACATATTTTTGATTAAAGAAATTTTGACGAATAAATTCGGACGCTATCAGTAATTGAATCGAAGCACCTTAGGTAGAATAGTCACCCACCAGAAAATAAGCTAAAATGTTGCAATTTTATCCTTCCTACCATTTAAGTAAATTATACTATATTAATCTTGTCTACGTATTTATTCTTGTTAAATCTTTTTCTTCATTCATCATGCGTAGGCATACGCTTCAACAATCGAGTGATAAATTATAAACAATAAATTCTTCATAGCTTTAAGCTTTGAGTTCTTTCAGTTATTTTGCAGGAAGTGAGAAAATGTACTGACGAGCGCATTGTATTTAAAAGACTTAAGCCAAAGAGACGATTATACTCACACACACACGCGTTTATTATAATTCAAAAAAGATACTACTCATGTCGTTACAGAAAAAGTTGCAGCAGTTTAATAAAATTATATAAAAACTGTTATAGAGAAGCTGAATTTATGACTATGATTTATTGCTTTAATAATTCAAATTGTAAGAAGCTTCTTTTGTTTATATATGTATCGATAATACTAATTTAACTCAACCAATCTTAGTAATTTGATTATTATTTAGTATTTGTAGTCAGTTCTTTATTATGTCATTTTATTTTTTTTATGTCGCCTATTGATGCTTTCGAATTTCCATTATAATAAATCAATAAAAAGTAGAACAACCTACAACAAAAAAGATTACATTAGTCTGTTCATATTTGTATTATCACACCCGATTTTGAGATCAATGAGATCCTATACGAAACGAGTGCAACAAATTAGAAAAATGAAGGTGGTTATATTTTGATCCATAGGTATTGCCAGATGTGAGACATATTTCGATTTTAATTGACAGCGTGTTTGTTTGATTATGCAGTTAACGGCTTTACCTCTCAAAAGTTATTCACCAAACTCTCGTATCCGTATCTATTAGGGCGTATGATAAGGATTCGCTTTTAAGTTTCTTATATGTAAGCTTATTGAAATACAGCTGATTAATATAAGTGAATACGCCCCCATTTCAGTTCTAAAAGCAGTAGCTATATCTATCTCGGCCAACGTCCTTTTTAGATATTAAAAAAAACCCAAAATTATCATCGTAAACGTTGAAGATTTCCCCACATTATGTATTTAATTATAATGCAATTATAATTTCTTTGAAGGCAAGCCGATCTTATTTCAGCTTAAACATTGAAGACACGCCAAAATTAAAAACAGGACTCTGTAGTCTATGTCGTGGCTGTATGGACCCACGCTGACTACATATTCTAACCGGAGAAAATACCATATAAATATCTTATATTCAATCTTTGTTAAATTTGCAAAAATACCTTCGATCAAGACCAACTTATTTCCCATTTCGCTCTTCTGGTGCAAATGGTGTATCTGCATCTTAGATTTGTCTAAAGAATTTTAAACTTAAGTTAAAATCAAATTTATTAAGGATCTTAAAAACTTACGATGAATCGTAATCGTACGTTCCGCTTCACCCAAAAAATTCCGTGCTTGGCATCTGTACTCGCCCAAGTCTTTTGGCTTTAGCACTTGAATTGTTAGACGCATTAAGATTTTTATAACATTATCTTCTTCAAATGATTCGTAGATACCGCCCTCAACTATATCCATGTCTTTTAACCACACATTATTGGGTGCCGGGTAAGACTCCGATGTGCAATCCAACAGAAGTTTTTGGCCCATACTGGCATAAATTGTGTCGTATCGTGTGGTCATTGTGGGAGCAACTGTATATTAAAACAAACCCCAATAGTACCATAAGTCTGCTTTCTGAAGCTCAATCACTTACAATTCACAGTCACCTGTATCCGTTTGCTCACCGTCGGCGGTACCCCGTTGGACGCAATGCACAGATAAACACCTGCTGTTTCGCGAGTCACACTCCATAATATGAGATTGTTGCCTTCGATGCTGCTGACCTCATCATCAGTAGTCGTATTTCTCAGCGGCAAATCATTCTCCCTCCGCCACGCTATCGTAGGTTTTGGTAGACCCTTGGCCGAACAAATAAGACTTCCATTTTGTCCCTCATTTATTGTCATATCGCTACTGGTCTGTAGGTCGATAATATCAGGTGGTACTACTACATCCAAGTAACCGACCTGACTCTTCATTGGGTCGGTGTTAATTTGGCACATGTACCACCCACGGTCAGATTCGCTCACGTCACGAATACGTAGTTGCCAAATACGATGTTCGGTATGACTTATTCCGATACGAAGATTTTTCGTTATTACGTGATTTTGTATGCTGAGGATCGTCTGGGTATCGACACGTAACCAAGCAATCTATTATGAAATGACGCACGAAGGTTACATCAAGGTAATTTGAAAATGAAATATTATACCTTATACGTCGTGAGAGCGTGAACCACACACGTTAGCAGCGCATCTCTTCCAACCGGAACTGTTACGTTATTTATAGGACCAGTAAAGGAGGGGTAGGCTGGAAATTTATTATAGAATGAAAATGAATATATTCTATGATTACTTTATTTATTAATTACGCGCCGATGAAAGTCATACGTTGAAACCTTTTGAATCTAGTAAGTAAGAACGCCGACTCCGGCCTAGCCGAAACTTGTATTCCCCACATATTAATGTAAATTTATAGCTGGTGGTATAATGGTACACGCCTCTTTTAAAATTTCATTCCCCTTTTTATACTTCTACGCCCCTTTTAAGCTTGCAACATATTATAGGAGGTAGGTAGGTGGTAGGCATAGAAAAATATATATATTCCTGCAATCCTTTAGGTATTTATATTCCTCCTAAATTTGATGGCGGTGTTCTCTTCCATTTGCTGTTCTTTGGTAGCAAAGGAAGTCGAGAATCAAGGAAATCCGTTCATCGTCGCGTCTGCTTTTAGATAAAATCTTAAAAGGGGCAGGGCCTTATCAGACTTTCCCAGTTTATAGCACAGTTTCGAAGATAATATTTTATAGCCAGGATAACCGCCTCGGACATTGGCATAACAAAAAAATGGGCACGCCCCGCCCATTATTGCACTGTACTATATACGGACTTTTATAAGAGTTGTGGTGGAAATGAGCTGGTATCTAAATATCCTAGGTATCTAAATTGGTTTTACTAGGTATCCAAATATTCCTTACAGGAAAACGAAAATAATCAAACCATAAATTTATATTAGGAGTGTATATGAGCTTCGGCCAGACCGAAGTTAGCGTTCTTATTTGCCTCGATTTATTTAAGTCTATTAACTAAACTTCAATTAAGTTTTACTAATAGTGGACGCGCCATGCCCATTTTTATGCAAAACGATTTCGCATTTGTGGGAGAGCGGGTCCGGCATAAAATAGTTTCAAACAAATCTCTCGTTCTCTCTGCTTTTCTCTTGTAATCGTGATTTCTCTGGACAGACGTACGTACGAGCGGGACTAAATCTATGCTTAAGATGATTCTGAGACAAAATATATTTAATCATTCTTAAATAAGTCTTAATCATTCCTTCCTATCCAAAAATTTTCCTAAATTAAATGAAATATAAAACGGCATTTATTTCATCTCTCTTAAAAGCAAAGTTAATTTTTACGAAATGATTTTATCTCATGGAGCGCTTAAAGCTCTTTACAAGATTTACAATGTCATGCACGTATTTTCTTATAAGAATTAAACATTTCAATTTATAAAAAAATACGTTTAGAGGATGTTTTCGATTTGTTAGACTCGTTGTGAGGTAGAGTAGCCTTGGCTGTTTAGGAAAGCAACAAATTAGGGTCTTTGGGATTAATGAAATTCTGAGCACTTTTAAGATAAAAAATGGAAAAATGTCATCTAAAAAGCAACACTTCTGCAATAAATGGTTTGGGATATATTTAATACTACAATTCGCCGAGAATCGTGACGAAACCTGTCATTTCATAATTATCATTTTTGGTCATAATTATCATTTTCCTCTTTATTATTTGCAGACTCATGAAAATCGAACATAAGTGAGGGAAAGTCATCCCTAATTTTATCTTCCATCTCGTTCCATAAGGCAAGCAATAAAAATTGGCTTAAACCTTAAAAACTTCCCAGTCTCGCGTTGGTAAGGATTTGTCTGTTCTGCAGCTGGCTTATAATTATCTAAATCAATTAGCGCGGATAAATAAATTATAATTTAATAAATATTAAGTGTTAGATTTAATCCACAGTTTGTCAGTGTAAAAGACTATTAAAGTGATTTGGATCGGTCTTAAAAATGAGAAGGAACCACGATGTTTCGAACAGCAGACGCTCCTGCGTGAGAATTAAAATATGAAACGATAATTGAGATGACATCGGGTCGATGATTTCGATATCATTATTTTTATTATTATAATTGTTTTCCGGGTTCTGTGAGCGATTTGCCTTGTTTTCAATGTTAGAAGGAAGGCAAATATCTTTTAATTTCGATAAAGCTTTTAAAAAAACAAATTCTTTTGTTTTAAAGAATTTATTTTGATACAATTATTTCGAGAAAAGTTTTAACGTTTGCTTTTTTAAAACGTTTTTGTAAGTCAACAGAATTACTAAAAATTTGGCAATATCAGAAAAATATTGATCATTATGTTTATATTCCTGGAATAGAAAATGAAATATGTTTGACATCGTACAAAACAGATTCTAATAACGTTTCGAAGAAAAAAAAACAACAAGAACAAAATTTGATTTTTGCAACGAAACAATATTTGGCTGCAACTAATTCACACGCTGTGCCGCTGTCTGGGACAATATCGAGTTTAACGCAAGTAACATTTTTCAAATCGACGTATTCTATAGTCTGCTAACGGTATAAGCGGGAAGTAGACAATCCAGACATCCGTTTCCACCAACTGCGACGAACAACAAACAATAGAAGAAATGAAATTTATACTGGCAGCGGCTTTAAGTGTTGCGTGTTCAAATATTTCTTTTTTTTACCTTATAATTTGATAATTTTTTTAGGGAGAGAAAGGAGCTAGACAAGTGAGAAATGTAAAAAGGCATACCGTTCGTAACTTCGAGGATTCTAAAACCGTTAGAGATTGAAATGTTTAAACCAGTTTAACAGTTTCTTCTTTTGCTGCGAAGTTTCTTGTCAGTTTTCTAGTTTTAAGACTAAGTATTTCCATGGAGTTTTATTTTAATGGATCTCAATTGTTTAATTTTTATGGAAATGCCCTATCCGGACATGAAAGCACCGGCGGTTTTGTATCTTTGATGAAATCGATCTCATTGATGATGTTAAAATTATTGCCTTCTATACAAAATACCGCACCGAAAAAAACTACGGAATTAAAATTGGCAAATTAATAATCATTCCCTAAAAATTTTCAAGGAACCCCAATTGTATTCGAAACGCCGGAATCAATGCTGGCAAATGAGAAAGTTGCAAAATATTTAAGTCTAAGAGTCCTGTCGTCTGGAGAAAGAGACGAAGCTAAAGAACGATAATAGTAAAGGGGAAAGGAGGCAATTCCAAAAGGAACAACCCATAATTTGCGATCATGTTTTTGCAATTTGTTTATTGCATGAGTGGCTACGAAGTCAAAAAAGGTGACTACTCTGGATGAAGGAATAAGAGGCCTGACCGTTTGTAGATGGCATGAAGGAGAGAGGTGGTAGGGCAGGTGTAGGCATGGTATAATAATGGTATATTGCACTGAATTGGCTGACTTATTAACTTTTTCAAAGCGTTAATTTCGATGGTCGCGTTCATAAAATTGTATTCCAAATCATTTCTATTTATTCAACAATCAGCACGAAAACCATGAAGGAATGTGAAATTGGTAGCGCTTTAAGTCATGCATTTCTTAATCGATTTAAGTCAAAGCCGTACTAGCAATTTTAATTATTAGACTTAAATATAAATTAGAAAGAAACCCGGCCAATTGAGCTCATGCTGAACGTAGCTGAAGTTGTTTTTTTTTTGGACCAATAATTGATTAATTAATTCTTTGAATGTTTTATCACAAATGTTTAATTTTAAAATATTAAGTTCAGTTTTATAAAATTGTTATAAATTTATTAATATAAAAATTTGTCAACTTTTGCCGGTTTTTGAATTGATTGATCAAATCGCTAAACACTTTTTCCATTTGCAATTCTATGAAGTAACAAAAATACTAACGCGTGATTTATGCACAAATTTATGCTAAACACTCACAATTATTTATTTCCGATATCATGGAGTAGGATTCATAAACACATTTTAATAGAAGCACGAGCCAAAAACGGAAATGCACCATTATTATCCTTGAAAATTTCGTTAGGAAAAACTTAGATAAAACAAGTCGCCTTCGCTTAACTGAATAATCCGCAGTAGAAAAAATGAAATATTTTATCCGACTTTTCAGAACCACAGCTCAAAAGCAACTGTAAACGCATAAGAATTCTGTCGGTCAAATTCAAATTTTAACTGCCATTATGCCTCACAAGAAGACCGCCACCAAACACACGAATGGTGTGTTACAGCGCATGTCGATTTCGTTGAAATTGCAACCAAACGGTTTCACGTCTTCCAAAATTTTGCATTACCGGAGGTATGAGGCGACGTAAGAAGAATTTTTCATCCATACCACTGCGCCAGAATTGATTACTACAACGTGTTTACCATTCGGGCTAAACTAATTCAGGTCCATATTTTCATTATTCGACAGTTTTGGATATGAGTGACAAAGGGTAGATGGAAGATTCTTAAGTAGAAAACCGTCAGCGACTTTGTACATCTTAATGAAATGTAAAATCAATTTCATGTATTTGAAGGTTTATTAAAAGCATCGTAGTGAAGTCAATTGAAACCGTTTATTTTCGGCTTTATTTCATTTCATTTCGAACATTTCTTAAAATGAAAACAACAACCTAATGATGTTGCGTGGGTGATTGAGTTCGTTAATAACAAACCGACTAATATATCACGGAGATGATACTGTTCTATGAGTAACCTCGATGAGATATGAGATATATGATATATATGAGACCACAATAACCACGGGAAAACGTTCCAAAATCTTGAGAAATCTAACCCGGTCGGAAATCTCAACGCATGTAAAGAAACAATGATAATTTCCTTGAAAGTCTATATATGCGATATTTAAAGAATTAATAACTGTAGACAGTCAATCTTCTCAGTTTCCAATGTCTTCTGGATGTCAAGCAGCTCTATTTCAAAAAAATTGACACGGTGTCAATTGTCTGGATCGTAATAATTTTGTTAATTAATCATTTTTGAAAAATGATTAAATTCACTCAAAATGGGCTTAATTTGTTTATTTAGAAAAATATCTAAACCTCCTAAATTTATTCAAAAGGCAAAAAGGGTATAATTTAGAATTTACTCCAAAATACAAAAATTCATTAAAAGAAACAAGTCCTGAAATGGGTTTAATTAATTTTTCGAAAAAAATTTACAATTTTTGTAAAATTGAATGAATCTGAAAATTAAACAGAATTAAATATTGACTCAATATTATTTTTAATAAAAGAAAGCGACTTTCACAAAATGATATTGTTTGATTTGGTCCAAAGCCCCTCCAAATTATTTTACGGAGCAGACCGAAAATATTTATAAAACGGCTTGTTTGTTTACCTTAGCATTTCTATACCGCCGCCCGAAGGGACAGGGGAGATATCACTAATTCCTTCTGTTTGTAGCACGTTAAAGAAGCGCGGTAGGTTTAGGAAAGGATATATTCTTGCTCAGATTCATTTTTCGTTCGTCTGTTTGATCTGCGGAAATCATAATTACAACCGAACGTAAAGAGATATCGGTATTAAATTTGGCGTGAATATTCTGCGACATTTTGGGCTGTGTGAGAATTGGCATAGTGAAATGCACAATTCTTTATGAAATAATAATTTAGAGCCTCATTTTTCGGTCTCTCTTTCAGAAATTTTCGAGCTGAAACTTTATGGGCGAGATGTCGGTGTTGAACGTTATAAAAGCACACAAAAGTGGGCGTGGCACGCCCACTATTATGGTTTATCATGTGTGTGCAGTTTTGAGAACAGAATGTGTTAGAAAATGAGTTAGTAGATCTAAATCAACCAAGAAAAGGAAAACGTGATATTGAAAGGGACAAACCCATCCACCCACGTGTGGTAAGATACATGAGCCTCGGCCAGGCCGAAGTTAGTGCTATTATTGATTTTATTTATTTTCATTTATAAACAACAGATAATAAAGTTATGAAAAAATTTATTACAATATTGTTTCCGGTCATTGGTTACAATTCGCCCAAATTAGACAATTTTTTGCAATTAAACGAAATGCATCGAAAGTAACCAATACAAATTTGGATGTAAAATTTAAGAAACAGAATTGTTTATGAGCAATCAACATAAACTATTTTAAAATTGACTGTTTTTATTTTTTCTTAAATATTGCCGATAAATTATCATTTACATTTGGCATAGGTTGTAACAATTACATAGTTTTATTTCGGATTATATTTATATAATTTTTCTGTTTAATAATCATACGTTGTAAATAAAAGCAATACACTAAAAATATTATAACTTACGTTTGCAAAACTTCATTAATTATTTGATAAAGTTTATCTTACATTTCGTTAATTTATTGGCGATTATTTACACGTTCTATTTGATTATGAGCACAACTCATGTGCGAGAAGTGTGCAATTGTTTTACTCTCATTGAAATACATACGTGATGGATTTTTCTGTATAAACAACAAAGTTAAAAGATGTTCGCGTAATTAGTTCAGGTGCTTGCTCTTTCTTATGCATTGTATTTGCAATGCTTAATTTTGCTTAATCTGCTAAAATGCGCGTCATGCTAAATGGGTTTAGGAATCATTAGATATTTCCTGTAAACCGATGAATTCTAAACTGGATGGTAACGCCTCGGATGGTGCTGAACGAGCAAGGAGGTCGTATTTACTTTATTCTAAAATACATTTTTGAACGTAGGAAGAAATATTTTAAATATAATTTCGCATAAAAAGATCTTCGATTTTTCGCTAAAAAGTAATTTTATTTACAATGGATCAGCAGAGGACAATTGCTATAAACTATCAGGATGAAGTACATCATAAGCAGATTCATCTACTACGAAATATGACGCCTGTTAAAAAATATAATACAAAGTGACAGTAGAGACTGTCAACTACTTAATAACGTTGTATAAAAATAAAAAATCATACAAGCCAACCGCTTATTTATGATTAAATGTATAAGACCATTTTGAACTTTGGTCCAAGAAGAACTTAAATCTGAAAGATGCAATTCGGGAACGTCAGAAGACAATGCAAATCAAAAAGCAACTGCAGAAATGGAACCGATATCACTAAGTAGAAGAGACACTAAATAAAGTGAAAGAATGTAGCAAGAACCAACAACTCTAAGGAAATGTGAGCGTTACCACAACTTCAGAGAATTTCCCTTTCAAGATACAGAAGATTAGTTAGAACCATTTTGTGGAAGCGGCAAGATTTCTATAGAGGTTTGGTTTAGAAGAATAGATTAATTAGACGTAATTTTGTAATGGTCAGATTCAGAACTGCTGGTTTATGGTAAAAAATGTTGTGCGGTGCTGATGAAACGTTTTTTTTTATCATACAGACAGACATAAGTCCATAAAAGGATTTTAATTATAAAATGGCACAGGTGTTTAAGGTACGCGTGAATATCAAGGAGCTTGAATAGAGTACATATATAATATGCAAACACTGGAAGCACACTTTTATTTGACAAACGTAATGAAAAATTAATCCTATATGTTGCTACATCTTGTTTGTAAAATTTGTGCGTATAAGGAGTGCGTATAAGCTTATGTTTCAAAATGAATCTAATAAAATTTCAAATGTTAACACCATCAAATGTTAACACTGTTAAATCAGATTTAGCCCACACTTATAACTATAAGAGATCAGGTTATTTCAGCGCTCGAAAATAAGTTATTTTCAAATTTCAGAAATAAGAGTCAGACTTTTACTTTCACTTTTAAAAATAAAAGTTTTCACTCAACTTTTAACTTTTATTTTTAAAAGTAAAAGTCTGACCTTTACTTTTATTTCTCAAAAATAAAAGTAAAAGTCTTCGAAAGACTTTTATTTTTAAAACTAAAAAATAAAAGTCTTTGAAAGACTTTTATTTTTAAAAGTCTTTGATAAGAGTTACTTAAGACTTATATTTTTAAAAGTCTTTGATAAGAGTTATTTAAGACTTTTATTTGAAAAAGTTTTTTAAGAGTTATTTGAGACTTTTTCACTATATAAGTCTGGAAAAAGTCTTTTGTTGATTAGGTGATGGTCAAACCAACCAGGCTCATTGAGCTACATATGCTCTTAGAGTTGCACCAGGGTCATTTTAATATTATAATCGATCGAATTGGATTTAGAAGCGGGTGGAAGGTGGGTGGAAACTACACTAGGGTATTTTCAACCCAAAAAAATAATTTTTCACTAATTGATAGGAAATGTGGCAAAATATATTTTGGACATAGTGGGAGGTGGGTGGGGCCACTCAATACCGGTAAAGGGGCGTTTCTTACGAAAAAATGACTTTGCGTCAATCGGTAGCAAATGTCGCGGAACGCATATAAAATCAGGTGGGAGGGGGAGTGGCCGCCCCAAAAGGGCGTAGTGGGCGGTTTTTGACAAAAAAACTACTTTGCGCTAATCGATAGGAAATATCATGAAACGGATTTGTGACATAGTGGAACGGGGCGTGGACTCCCCAAAGAGGCGAAAGGGGCGTTTTTTACCAGAAAAAACACTTTGCGCTAATCGATAGCATATATCATTAAATGGATTTGGAAGATGGTCTGAAGTAGGCGTGGCCTTCCGCCCCTTTTTAGTGTCCACGCCTACTTCAGACCATCTTCCAAATCCATTTAACGATATATGCTATCGATTAGCGCAAAGTGGTTTTTTGATAAAAAACGGCCCTTTCGCCCCTTTGGGGAGTCCACGCCCCGTTCCACTATGTCACAAATCCGTTTCATGATATTTCCTATCGATTAGCGCAAAGTAGTTTTTTGTCAAAAACCGCCCACTACGCCCTTTTGGGGCGGCCACTCCCCCTCCCACCTGATTTTATATGCGTTTCGCGACATTTGCTATCGATTGACGCAGTCATTTTTTCGTAAGAAACGCCCCTTTACCGGTATTGAGTGGCCCCACCCACCTCCCACTATGTCCAAAATATATTTTGCCACATTTCCTATCAATTAGTGAAAAAATATTTTTTGGGTTGAAAATACCCTAGTGTAGCTTCCACCCACCTTCCACCCGCTTCTAAATCCAATTCGTTAGATTATAATATTAAAATGACTTTGGTGCAACTCTAAGAGCAAATGTAGCTCAATGAGCCTGGTTGATTTGACCACCACCTAATCAACAAAAGACTTTTTCCAAAGACTTATATAGTGAAAAAGTCTCAAATCACTCTTAAAAGAAACTTTTTCAAATAAAAGTCTTAAATAACTCTTATCAAAGGCTTTTAAAAATATAAGTCTTAAATAACTCTTATCAAAGACTTTTAAAAGTAAAAGTCTTTCAATAACTCTTATTGAAGATTTTTAAAAATAAAAGTCTTTCAAAGACTTTTATTTTCGAGTTTTAAAAATAAAAGTCTTTCAATAACTTTAATTGAAGACTTTTAAAAATAAAAGTCTTCGAAAGACTTTTATTTCTAACTTTTAAAAATAAAAGTCATTGAATAACTGTTATTCCGAGACTTTTAAAATAAAAGTTATAAAAGTTTCAAGCTCTGGGTTATTTACGTACTTGACGCCGGAAGTTCATACACATTGTTGCGAACTGGCGAACTGGGTGTTTGAAATACAGGTAATCCCAAACTGCTACTACAATTGTAGCCTTTACGGATTAGCGTGTCTGAAATCTTACACGGGGGGAATATTTAAAGAACACATCCTTATCCAAGACGAAAAATACGAGGTTTAATTTTATGTAATGAACACATTTTATATTAATGAACAAATCATTCTTGGACTAGATTTTATGAAATTGAGAAAATCGTAAGTAAATAAATCAATTAAAAACACATATATGGAAGAGTTGAAAACATTAATGCAGTAGGAGATGGAACCTAGGATGATTATTATCAGAGATATATT
The DNA here is from genome assembly GCA_963966595.1 of Physocephala rufipes. Lineage (NCBI taxonomy): Eukaryota > Metazoa > Arthropoda > Insecta > Diptera > Conopidae > Physocephala > Physocephala rufipes. The sequence goes on from OZ016502.1 coordinate 10,342,176, forward strand.
ACCAGATATATTCAGAGATAAAGTCAATAATAAAGCCATACAAACCACAAAAAAGTTAGTGATCTATTAAAACAAATATTCTATCATATTAAATGATCCAACCTCTGAATACGTAAAACCAAGAAAACTATCCCCATTAGAACAAAATAGTCACAGGACAAGTTGGAGAGTGGCTTAAAGCTGGCATTATTGTCGCCATGTCACTCCGAATATTACAGTCATCATAATTGCTCATAAGAAGGTTCATAAGAAGGGTGCTGCCTGTGCACCCTGCAGAAAGCTGGATAAACTGTTTTTAGAGGATCGATTTCCTATGGAACGTATACATAATGAATTAATTACATAAGCTGTCTGAAGCTGAATACAAATCTCAAAGATTGATTTTTCCACCCTGCCTGTTGATAACGGTAGCATAAAAGCAGTATACATTATTTATACGTTTTTAAAGGACAGTGTGGCCTCAATTATATTCCATTCGGATTATTAATATCCTTGGTGTGCTTTATAAGGTTCACTAACATGGTATTTGATGGCTTTGTTAGGAATGGATGTAGTTTGGTTTATAATTTTTAGCAAAAATTTCAAAGATGAATTAATCATAGAAAAGACAGCTTAGGGTTTACAAATTTAAGGAAAATTTTGAATTTTTTTGAAAAGAAAGAGTAGAATATGTGGGCATATTATCGAAGAATCAAAAAATCATCTTTTCAAAAAAAAAAAAAAATCAAAAACAATTAGGGAATTCCCGACAGCAGTGAAGTAGCTGGGATATTTGCGAAATTGTATGGAAGTTATGGGACAACTACCTCACCGCTGACAAAGCCTTCAAGAAAGTATTAGTGCTTTAGTCTAAACGGTAAACAACTGAAGAAAATCGTATTTCTCGAAAAATAAAAACTTCAGAATTTGTGCTAGAAATAAACTGTGATGATGTGAGTTAAACTATGCTGCTAACAAGTTAGGTGTCGGTGATATCTTACTTCGAAAGTATTATAACGAATCACAATTTTTCCTGTGTACTGCTGGAGCAAAGCGACGACATATTCCGAGGAAAACTATCACAAATATGAACTAGAAGATCTGACAATAGTATCTGGAGTAAAATAATTTAGGCCCTACCTGTCAGCCTTAAAATTTCAAATTATTACAGCTTCTGCATTTCAAAAATCTGTGAACAAAACCACCACGGGTTAATAAATTTATGGTGCTTCCTGAAAGCGATGTCAGCGGTTTGAGGCAAAACTAGTTTTTACAGGTTTAAACCAAAGCTAAAACCAAGAAAGTACATTGGGATTGTTGTTGTGAAATAAAACCAAAACGCGAAATATTTCTGATTCAGGCGGTTCGAATTTCGAAACTCTATACTGTATATTTTTATCTCGTTCTACAGTTCGTTTGAGAGAAAGAAATATTTAACACAAAAAAATCATATGATTTAGATTCTGGACTTTTCTATTTCTAGCGATTGATTAACTTTATTAATTATTGAAATATAGATTTGTACACAATTGAGTCCGGTTTGAATTTTATGCGTTTTTACCCATTTATTTTTACTGGATTTGATTTTATCAATTAAAATTTCTAAACATTAAACAGTGTTTCTCTAACTAAAACCTAGTTTATAATAGAACACCTAACGTAAACCAAAACTAAAACTGCTTTCAGGAAAAACCATATTAGATATACATGAAATGCAAACAAACTAGTCATTCAGCAACAAACAATGACGATCATTCTATGTCAATCAAAAATTATCATTAGAGGAGATTTAGAATTCGATGATTATTTCCTATCAAACGAAGCAAGATGCGATAGAGAGCTGCAAGAGCTAATAAAAAATCTTTTTGGCAATGTCAAAAAAAAAAAAAAATGACGAAAAAACAAGATATAAGAGCAAAAAGGCCGAATACGGGAATGTTCTTTGTTGTATAGATAATTATCAAAGCAAACCAACTTGCCAACAACTGTCTTTTGATGCCAGCAATTGTCCACTTATTACCGAAGTGAATTGGTCGAGATTGCTAGCGATCGCCTATTTCCTTTTACTATCCCTCGTCCTCTATATCGTCATATATCCTGCAGCCTTGAAAAAGAAACTGCTGTACGTAACAGAAGAGAATTTGTTGTTGTTATTTTACAGAATTTTAAATTCTCGCATTCTATATTATTAAATATTGGAAACAAATCATGCGTTTGAACACCAAGATTTCAGGAGATGCAACAAATTTATTCTTCTCCAATGATTTCGAAAACGAAAAAGTGTAATCTTCAAATCATGGCAAACCACACAAATTTTAACAGTCACATGTTTCCTGTCGTTCGTTTCAGATAATTTCATTTTTGATACATTTAATCAAAGCACTTCAGGGTGCATTTAGTTATTTAGCTTTAGTCCAAAAGGAATTTAAGTACAGGAATACAGATTTTTATCAATGCTACAATCATAATTTATATATTTCATTTCAAACGATCCGGTTGCGGTCCTCGCTAATTATTGTAAGCGTTGCTTAAAAGTCGATTACAAATGTATTGGCCATACCTGGTTGACATTAATGTATGGTTTACACCGAACATGACAACAAACAGCTGATTGCCTAAATTAGAATTAATATACACGTCAGTGATACTGACAGTCACCGACTTTGATAAAAGTTTGATTGCGTGGGTAAATTAAAGAAGTTGAAAGGATCTCTTTGAAAATTTCGTTTTTTAGGATATAAAATGCTCTTTAAAAGAGAAACTGGAATTAGTTTAAATTGCAGAAGGAATAGAATAGAGTTATCTTGACTGCAGTGGAGGTAAAAAAGGAGGGTAGGCCCAGGAGCAGCTACGTTTATTTGTGTTTCTAAGTCGTTAGCGTCATCAGCTTAACGGTATGACCACCGAAAGATTAATCAATGGAACCATAACAATGTCACCACTTCCAGAGCAGCCAAAACAAAAGCCTCAGCATAATGAAATCAACGCACAACAATACCACAACTCCGAATTGCTCGCAAACATTAGCTGCCACAAAATGCAGTCGCCATTGATACAATCGCATCGCTTATCTTTACTTACCAATGTTTTTATCTTCATTGCGGGCACCTTTTCAGCTCTTCTTATTTATGAACTCTACCGATTTGTTCTATCAGACGGACTATTTCGTCGTCAATACGGTTCTAGCCAACTTCAGTACCTGCCTAATGAAAACTATTTGCAAAGTCGTGATGACTTCGCCGTTTATTCTGGATCTGAATTAGAGAACGCTATCAAAGAATTCTATGGTGGTGTCAGACGTTCTGAAGTGGAAACGTCAGAGGGAAATCCTGCCAGTGATGCTAATGTTATGGAGGCGCTGGGGGCATTAAAGTCTGCGCAGGATATGCGATCCGCTGGTAAAGATGAAAAGGCGCGACGTTTGTTCGAACATGCATTCGCTTTAGCTCCTCGCCATCCGGAAGTGCTGCTGCGTTACGGTGAATATTTAGAATATAATAGACGCGATATTTTGACGGCGGATCAATTCTATTTTCAAGTAAGTACGAGAAGAACGAACCTCAGCGATTTCGATATATAAATTTCTATAAATAATTTTTTTCAAAAGGCACTTTCCCTCAATCCGAGTAATTCGGAGGCATTAGCAAATCGTGAACGTACTGCTTCTATTGTGCAGATAATGGATGAACGCCGTTTGCAACTGCTCGATGAGAAACGTGATGCTCTCTCCGGCATCCATGAATCGAATTCAGCATTGAGACGTGCCAAGAAGGAAGCATATTTTCAACATATTTACCATTCTGTTGGGATTGAAGGTAACACCATGACTCTAGCGCAAACTCGCTCAGTACTTGAGACCCGGATGGCAGTCGATGGGAAATCGATAGACGAGCACAATGAAATTTTAGGTTTAGATTTAGCTATGAAATATATTAATGCCAGCTTGGTAAACAAGTAAGTAACCGTGAAATGCATCAAGTAGTAAATCGTGCAAGTAATTACATTAATAAAATGTCTTTGTTTCGTTAAATAGAATCGAAATTACTTTAAAAGACATTCTAGAAATACATCGCCGAGTTCTGGGTCATGTAGACCCAATAGAGGGTGGAGAATTTCGTCGTACTCAAGTATATGTTGGTGGTCATGTCCCGCCTGGACCAGGCCATTTAGCCATCTTAATGCGACATTTTGAGACCTGGCTGAATTCAGACCAAACCATGAGGCTACATCCTGTCAAGTAAATAAAATTAATGTAAAATTCAATGCTTTACTGAAATCAATGCTTTTGACAAGCAGGCTGGCCGCTTTGGCGCATTATAAACTGGTGCATATTCATCCTTTTATAGATGGAAATGGGCGAACTTCTCGCCTCTTAATGAATGCCTTATTGATGCGTGCTGGTTATCCTCCAATAATTATACCAAAACAACAGCGGTAAGTAACCATTAAATCGTTCTGTTAGCATACGACTAAACTGTCTATCGTAGACATAAGTACTATCAGTTACTACAACTGGCTAATGAAGGCGATATACGACCATTCATACGTTTCATTGCTGATTGCACCGAGAAGACTTTAGATTTATATCTTTGGGCTACGAGTGATTTACCTCAACAGATTCCTATGCTGGTTGAAACAGAACATACTACTAGTAATGTAGCAGCACAAACTGTAACAGAAAGAAACTCCGCTCATTTGTATACCGTTCGAAAAGACGATGATAATAATACGTTGAATGAAGAATCAGGTTCTGCAGAGATTTTGTAATTCATTAGTTCGTATTTCTTATTTTTGTGAATAACAGAATAATAGCCAAATTTATGTGTCTGATACTACAATTCTCTAATGATATTATGAATATGCCTAGACCTAAATGTTTTTGTGTTTGCTTTTTTTATTATTAACTTTTGTTTTATTTATCTTCATTATAAAAACATTTTGAAATTGTACTTACTCTGAAGAAAAATCAGAATTGAAAGATAAATTGATTGCACGGAGGGCATTAATTCTTTATATATGTTAAGCATAATTGGATTTTATAGATGTTAAGCATAATTACGTTGTTAATTATTTGAATATGATTTTACCCAAAGAATGAAATCGTGTTATATTTTAGTTATAAATTAATTGTTCAAAGATATTCCCTTCACCCTGAAGATTAAGACGCGTAGTGAATAAAAACGAGAATACAATTACAAAAATATCAGTTGTAAACTACAAGAAACCATCTGTGATTGCTAAAATTTAAATAAATCTTATAAGATTGGAAAGAAGTTTTCCATTTCGTTCATTTTTATGGTATAAATAAATTATATATATTTATATAGAAACATAATTTATGTTATCGAATAATTCGAATTCAAGTAAAGTACAATCGATATATAGAAAAAATAGCCTTAATTTCCTGTAACTAAAAAATTAAATATCACATACATGCGTTTGCTGATGAAAAATATGAAATAAATTACTGAATTTACTCTTTTGTCAGTTTGCTTGGAAAATATTTTTAGTAGGTCACTCCACTTGACCATTGTGGGCGCTGTAATATATCTTTTGATCAAATATAACCCCCCTGTAATAAAAGAGGATCTTCTGTTTGGCGGTTTGTGAATAGAATGTTGAGCTTACTGAAAACTACAAGTGAAATACTGAAGGATATGTTTTCTAAAAATCGGGGGTTGTGTTTTAGAAATTTGTGTTAATTATAATAAGGTAATGGAAATGCATTTTTCCCATTTGTTTTGGGTGGCATTAAATTGGGTAGAGTGACTACTAAGGTAATTTTATGCCAAAAAATAATGCTAATCGCTCAGAATCGCAATGAATGGAATAAGGAATGGGTTATTGCGTGATATTTGATTCAATAAATCTGCCGTTATAAATTTCAATAACTTTGGTAGGTTGAAACGCAAAATTAATGGAAGGGAGCTTATATTTTCCATTGTGAAAATTATTAATCGATAACACCTTCAAATGTGAATAAATTTTATGTTCGATTTTTTTTAATTGCAGCCGTTGTAATTAATCTGATTTATTTCATTTTCTTTCCTTTAAAAAAGTTATTGAAAAAAATTATCGTAATTTCATTGCTTCAGCATTTTTTATATTTTTTCACACTTTCATCGGTAATATAATTCTTACAAAACGATGATTTTTTTGCTTTCCAACGTATTGCAAAATCATTAATTTGCCATTTTTCATCGAACGTGCGTTACGTATTTATTTTGCAATATTTCTTCTTTTACAATTTATTTAATTTATTTTTTGTTCTTCATCAATTCGATGTCAAACGTTATTTATTTCCATATATTATTTATCGCAACAAATATTTAAGGTTTCAATAAGCGCTGTAAGTTCGCGTTGGTTCTCTTAATGTCTTTCGCTTACATTTTGTCCCAAAAGTGAGCAATTAATTTAATTGAATTACGAGAGGGAGCAGTTTATAATTTTGTATTTTTAGAGAATATTACATGTCGATTATGTATCTGTTATAATCTGGTATAATAAATGAGTTTAATAGATCGCAATATATCGAAAAGTTATTATTTACAAATATTTTTTTTAATTTTACGAAAGTTTCTTCATACTCCTTAAAATTTAAAAATAACTGCAACATATCCACTAGGTGGCAACACGGAACATAAATTGTTTACAATGGAATACGAAGTAATTTTTATTATAATTTTTATGGAAAGTATACGCGAATTGTGTTACTTTTCCCTGCATCGTTGCGATATTTCTTTGTTCATTATTTTATTCGTGAAGCCTATTGTGCATAAAATTAAAATCGACATTGTTTTCCGTACTTTGTATTTAATATTTACATACGAATTATTTTCATTATTTTGATTTTCAATTTCATTCATAACAGAAATAATAAAAAGAGGGAAAAATATCTGCACTCCACTCTTTCTAAAAATCGTCGTTTGCAAATTAAGTCTGAAACATGTATTCAAAAAATGTATTAGTATGTGTATAAAAAAGCTCGTGTGTGTAAAAACCTGTGTGCTAATTATTGTATCAGTGATAAACAATCGATAAGCATGAAAAATTTTGCTTAATCGCATAATTTCTGCGGTCAGCATAAAATTGGGTTTATTAATAAATAAAATAATCTCGTCACGGAATGTGATAAATTCTGTGCACGCAGAATATCCTTTCCTTTGAGAATATTTTATCATAACGTATTTTCATCGCTAGGACTAAATCTCTGGCTTGTTTCCGGCTGTGAATGCTGAAAATGCGACAGAGGAACATCCTTTAATTAATTGATGAAAATTTATATGGCTTTAAGAAACATCTTTTGTAAATTTAACTAAGGATCACTTTTAAGCGAAAAAAGGCCGGTTCTGATTTTGAAACAAGTAATGAAGCCTTACCGAAAGCTTTTCAGTCCAGTCAGTTCATGCTAAAATTTTATCAGTGGTAATAACAAAAATTTCAAGAAACCTTTAACCATAAAACGTCATTACTTTCGCAATTTTGAAGGAACAAAATGCTTATGAGTGTTTATTACTTCAGTAAAGACTTAACCACTTGACTAATATTGATAATTAATTAATACTGATAATTAAGTAATTCAAAAATCTATAGTAATTGAAGTGAGATCAAAAAGTGATAACACTGCAAACTACACCGCACGATAATTTAATGAGGCTTAACTGCGGATGTTACGTAGTGTTAAAAAATTGTATCGTCAGTAAATCCGTGATATGTGAGAATGTGTGTAAAGGCTTCGTTAAGCAATTCAGTTCTTTTCACATAAAAACTCACGTAGCCACACACACACACACACATGCATATCCAAGTAATTAAGAGATACATGCATTTGATTTATTCGCTACATATAAATGCAAAATTAATACATTTCGTCTTGTTTAAGGTTGGCTGAAGCGATTTACGTTTGTTTCAGCAATTAAAAATGAACGAGTCTGGCCAAAAGCATGATTGATCTTATTGAAAATTATGAGATTCTCATATATTCGGATTATGGGACTTTTTTTCCACTTTAGGACTATTAAAACTTGAAGTGACTTGGAGTGGCTTTCTCAAAATTTATTTATATCTTTTCATTTTTCCTTCTCTTTAACTTTTTCGTAGTTTATTCTAATGAACTCTTGCAAATTCATTCAAACAATTCAGATATTCATAGTATTTTAAATATTTTTATTTTAATATTTTAAAAACGATGACTATTTGAGCCAAATTTTACTCTTGCCCCTTTTTGTTGTTGCTTGGTTTCATGATTTTATTGTTTTCTTTATAACTGCATTAACATCATCAGCAGAGTATATGCATGTATGGTTTTGGGTGGATGCGCGTGTGTGTGTATGCATGAGTGCATATGTATGAGTGTGTGTATGTGTTCTTTAATTTTTAATACTACATATAAATAGGTGGAAATTTAATTACCTGAAATCAAAGAGGATTACGATTTTTTCTCGTATTTTTATGCTGTTTTGTTTTGATGTATTATTTATCAATATTAAGTGAAAGGTTAAACATTTATAATCGCTTTTTGAATTTAAAAAATTTACTTTTTCATGACAAAAAAATTATCAATTGCCTGACTATAAAAGTTTAGTAATGGAAATAATAAAAAATTGTAAATTATCAATTGGAATTAATTACGAATGCTTAAATCCAAAATCGATTGTTTACGCAATTTATGAAATAGTGTTTGCTTTAATATTTAAATTTAATATAGGTCTCATAACGATAATAATGAGCTAAATTGTGTGAAAGTTGTTGAAATGGATTCTGTTTATGAAGAGCCTTCCAGATAAACCAAGGAATAAATATAGGAGGGTTAAATGAAATTTCTGTCTTTTGTGAAGAAGAAACTTATATTGTAATGGAACACATTTGTTGTCATAAGTTTGAAAATATAGCGCTCTTCGCCTCTGCAGTTGATTCTCAAGTTCATTCTCCCAAAATTTTTACCAAATTAAAAGCAAGCAAAAGTTGCCGTTTGAGAGATTTATGAATAAATTTATGATATAAAATCCCGAAATTAAATCCTCTACACCTGCTCAGGAGATACACTGCGGCATTAACAAAAATTCAGGACACGACATTTACAAAAGTCCTTCATCGTTGAATTTAACAAATCTGTTACATCGCCATGGGGTATATGGGCGCCAGCAATATCCACTCTAAGACTTAATATCCATAACTGAGGCCTCCACGTGATACAAATTCTAACAAATTTTCTAGTGTTGCACCAGTTTGCACTGCTTGCTTATAACGTCAGCCGATTAGCAACTCCTAAAGATTATGATCGATCGCAATGATCCCAAACTGTGTGCGCTTCACTTACGTTCGATGACTCCGGCGCACCGTCGTTGAACGATGGTTTATTCTGCAGTATTCTTTATATCGATACACTTTATATCGCTTTATTATTCACAACGATAAGGTTATAAATATCAATATAAACATTTGAAGAATTGAAATGAAATCAACCCTTTATTGGCAACAGTATGAATTGTCTAAAATATTGCCCGCTGGTCGTTTTAACTTTTTACCTCTTAATAATTCCTTTGTCTCGTAATTGTGTTAAGATTTCGAAATGCATTTTGCTTGATATTCAGTTAAACCAATAAAAGCCAAAACGTATTAAAATCCTTTTAACTTTTATTACCATCTAACTAGCTACAAACTGTTTTTTTCTGTTATCGCGCTAAGATACGCTTTTATGGCGAAATTGCTTTCTTTAGTTCAATCGAAATGAAATCAAATGGATTCCACGACACCGTTAATTGGAAAACCTTACCCATAAATGTAACTGAATGGTGAGAATAATGATGACTCTTCGGGCAAAGAAAGGAGGTCATTTACGTCTTCATTCACTTACCGTTATTTTGGCTTTAAAGATGTGCGGATTTTATTGTCCCCATATTGGCCGAAATGAACGTTGTTAGAAATTGCTAATACCACATTGTTGCGGTGCAATATGTTGGCAAGCAACAGCGGGTATGTCGGCTACCGGGAATATATTAATTCAATGACTTTGGTGCTTCCACAGAAGGACGTAAATATATCTTTTTCTATTGTTCATTTGTCTAAACGAGTAACGAAATTGTTTATTTGCTAATGCTGATGTTGTTGTAGGCTGTTGATGGTTTTGATGTTGTTACCGATAAGTGAGTGGTGTTGCCACAATTCGGCCAATTAGTTCGCTTTTCGTTACTGCTTTCATTCTGAATTTTTGTGTCAACTACCATTAGCCAGTACTACTGTGTTTTGAAGGTAAATGAGGTTTTGGTATTCATTAGGTATAAAAAGGCAGTAGAAAAACGTAACACTTGTAAATCGCGACAACGGATAAATTGGTAGAGGTGAAGGGACATACAGAGAGTTATAGATCTCTTTATCTAGATTACTTAATGTTTTTACTTTTAATCAATATAAATCATTTCGAAAAATTAACAGTAAACATATTTTTTTCATATAATATAAAAAACTAAGAAATACTTCGAAAAAATAAACCTTTTTAAATGAGTGGTGGTAGAAAGGAATAAAGGAGGGGGAGAACAAATTCCGATGAATCGCTTGAAAGTTTAACCCTCATCCCAAAAAATCAATTCAATTAATAAAGCTTTCAAAGCCAAACAAGAAGTCGGTTAACAAATAGTTCAATCATGACGGAAGCAATCCATATTCGAACGGTATGACGATATACTTTAATGAAATTCCCACAGAATAAATTAAGCAAAAAGCCATGGAGATTAATAAAAAATCTAGTTTATGGTTATTAAGGAAATACTAAAGAAATGAAGAAATGCTGAAAATGAATATGCGATAACAGAAAACGCAGAGTTCAAAAAATACAAATTCTTTCGTAAAATATAAACTGAGGGGAAAATTTTTTGTGAAAAAGTTATGTCGGGTAGAGCCAGCAGTTAGAGTCAGCCACTCTATCACGCTGGGAAGGGGCAGAATGATTGCTCTTAGTGGCCATCAGTGGTAAACCTCCCTGGATTAATGATGAAGCCTTTGGCTGCATTAAAGCAGAATCTTTTAGATCAATCAGAGGCCTCAAAAGTGTGAATTTGTTACTGGCAGTGTTGGTCAGTCGCAGGGCAATTGGTAGATACCTCATCCCTTTTTTATTGTAATAATCATAACGTAATAATTAAGTATTTATTTTTCTTTTTACGCAAAAGCTTATTTTTCTTTTATTTATATGAATATTTTAATTTTGTTTACTTTTATATATTTCGCCTTCATTTTGCAATTCTTCCCGTTCCATCTTTCACCCATATTATCACGTAGTCATTCATCGGTTTTGTGATTCTTAGTCTCCTTTCACTGATGTCTTTCTTTCAAATATTAGGATCATGTCAAATGCTTCATCATAAAAGGCCCCTAAAGTTAAAAAGTTTTTATTGCGCTTTTTTTCTTATTGCACTCATTTCTCTCCTCCCTGGGGAAAGGATAAATAATCTTAAGATTTCATTCTCATTCGGCTTGGAAGTTTTTGTCTGCTCAACAGCGTCTTCTCAAGAGCAGAGATATGACATGACGCATTCGTCGCACAAGTCCTTGTTCTTCTATGTAATTTTGAATGACCTGAGATGAGATACTCCTTTTGGTTAATTCGTACATACGTACGTTAGATTATGTTGTCGAGACTTTCGTGTCGAGTTTCATCAACTTTCTAAAATTCATCTAATCGGTTGACTGAAATCAAACTAATACATGCATCGTTTATGAAGTTCGGCTTTCGCTGCTCCACTACTACCACTACTACTGCCGGTTATAGATATGCCACACCTCTACTTGTATCGTACACCAATCTATGGTACCACGTGTTGTGAATTGCATTTACAACGCTGGCAAATCTGTTCGTTTCCATAATATTTTCTGTACTCTACTCCTGCATTCATATAAATAATTCTTTAGCCTTTGCTTGAAACTTTCGAGAATGTTAAGATTTACTGCTGTGTGAGAACACTTGTGTCTGGAGTGCGTTTGGTTGACGGGAGGCATAAGTTACTTGATTTCATTATATCACATCTACATATCTTAGGTACACTCCACCAGTTTGTGTATGTGTATGCGCGTTAGTATATATGTGTGTGTGCAAGTTCTTAACATAAAGCACACATTTTTGTGTTTCGTTTTTAAAGACATTTTATGTGATTTCTATTATTGTTTAATAAATTATTTTTGTACAGTTTCTTATTTTAACTCTATTTTATTTGGATTTCATTATATTTTTTAAAATCTTCCAATAAATTTATTTTTGCTGCTAAATTTCTGATTTTGTAATGAACAATTTTAGTTAATTTATTAATTTGAATTTCAAATAATTATTTGTACGATCCTTATCTGTATTTGTGTTTTCCTAACTTTTACTTTTTGTGCAATTTCAAATTTTCCAGTTTTTTAATTAAATTATTTGTTGGTTTTATTTTTGAATTTTTGGTTAAAACTTTTATTCAATTTATTAGTTTAAATTCTTTAATTGCTAATTTCTATCAATTTTTTTTAAAATACTCTTTTTTTATTTATCCTATTTTATATATCTTCGCATTTCGAATGTGGCAATTAATTATGCAACTAAATTAATTACCTCTTAATCTTGATATTCTATTCATGTTATCGTGTTTGTTAATATTTTAGTTTATTTTCTAATTTGAATTTAATTTTTTATATTTCATACGTTGTTTTTATTTTTGTTGTTTTTAATTTTACATTTTAATAATTTTTCTTTTTTATTTTTGTATAATTTTTCATTTTAATTTATATTAATATTTTTAATATATATAATGTTTTAAAATTTTAATGTTTTAATATTTTTCATACTCGAGTTTCTAATTCCTCACTTAATTTTGATGTTTAATTTTGATGGCTTCATTAATATTTTTGTGTATTATTAAAATTTTTAAATTAATTTTTAATTTTTTTCTGTGTGTCAATTTATTCAATTATAGTGGTTTCACTTTAGTTTTTTGAGTCATTAATTTCGTTGAAATCTTTTAATTGTTTCTTGTAATTTTAAATATTAGTTATTAATATTTAAGTTGAGTTATTTAACATATCCTTTTTTAAATGGAGTTTCTTTCTGAATGAATTTATATTTTTTAAAAATATTGTAGTTTATCGATTTTTAGTATGATTAATTTATTTTTTAACAGAACTTTTCATTAATATTGAAATCGTGTCAGGGTTTTATTATTTATTATATTTTTGTTACAAAAAATATTGTCGCTTAAAAAATGAATGAATCCCAAGGCACAAAATGAATTGAAAAAACTTTATATTTCCATTTCATCATCCTCATTACCCTCTGTCCCCCCTTACTTCTCTTACTGTTGCTTCTTTTGGAAGTGTTCAGGTAAACGTTTATCGAGAGAAGTCATTTAATTAATTGCTTTGTCTGGTGTTAATCTCGCTTGTGCGTTAAATTAAACGTAGTCAAGTCGGCGTTAGTGACCTACTTAAAGACGTTGGTTCCGCTGTATTTGTTTCCCTGGACCGATATAATGTTTCGATGCCGAGAATGGAATTTTGTTTATATCAAAAATAAAAGGTCCGCCGCCGACGTAATCGGTGTGAATATGCGATGATACAACAGTAATTAATACATTCAGTTCCGGTGCGAGGAAAAAGAGAAATTGTTAAGAGTAGTTTAGTTTAGAAATAAAATTCAAGAGAATATAATTTCTCACTTTAAGAGTATTAGTTTTCGAGAGTTTGGGAGTAATATGCGAGAAAACTTTCGCTCTTGCTCTCTGACTGTTACAAAAAATAGCTTTTGCGAAGACGATTTCCTTTAGAATGTTTGTTGGAGGATAATTTTGAGAACTTATCCGTTAAAATTTAAAACTCCTAAAGATAACTCTTTAGTGATTAATACAAGGTTCATTCCAGACTTCATAGTTGAAACTTCTAAAGAGATATAATTCTAAAGAGATATAATCGCGGTAAGATTTAACTTTTAATTAGGGATTGTAATACCCGTGAAATGACCTGTTAATTGGACCACAAGTTAATAAAGGATATACTTTTTAATATCTTTTGATACTTATAATAATTTCTTTCGGAAAATATATAAAGTTCCTTAAAAACTTTCTTTCAAATAATACTGCATTTAAGTGCTAAACTAATCGAAAATTACTAATTACTTATGATACAACACAAATGCATACACACGCATACTTTCACAACCATACGTCGACTTGTACAGACAAACGAGTGCATTTGTAGTAACAATACGGACACACTTCGGGGCACTCAATTAGATAGTATGAATTAAACGGAATTGACCTCTGGCACTTCTCGAGCATACAGGAAGGAAGAGTTCACAGCTCATATTGTTGCTGAGCTGGATTCTTGTGCTAAGTAGTATCTGAAGGAAGGGAGGGTGGGTGATGGTAGCGAGGCAAGCTCAAAATGTTGTGTAAAAGTTAAAAAACTTTTAGCAATTATTTGTGAGATTTAAAACTTTTCGAGTTTTAGTAAATGTTTTTAATACCTTTTTATTTATTTTATTTTTTGCTGTCACTGTTGTTGTTGGTACTATTGTTGTTCCTCCGTGTAACGAATTCAGTGCTCTTGACCGCTTACCATGTGTCGGTCAGTTACGCAGGGACGTTGGTTTCAAACAGCTGCTGATCTTGGTTTCAATTCTGGTGAAACCTTCTACGTTTCGCCTAAACCGACCCAAATCCAACAAAATCCGATAAAGGAATTCTAGGATAAAGGGAATGGATGGGAAGGCATGGGTGATTAGATAGATGTTGGTGAATCAGTTGGAATGAAAGGACTAAGGTTAGATCAAGTTTTAAAGGAGCTTTTTTTAGAAATAATTCCACTCATTTGTAATGGCTTTCTAAGTTTTAAGTAGTCAACTTCATATTTATTCCTGTTAAGATCTTGATGACCCTTGGCAATGATCTCATTCTAGATCTTCCAATATTGATGAACAATTGTTATAATTAAAGAGTTATTAAGATCCGTTGATGATGGTGCGGGCATGATTTTGGAGATCTTAATGAAGTTTTCATTAATTTTAAAGAGGAAAAAAATTAAAGTAAGAGAAACAGAAAACGTTATCATTGATTTTATTATCACTCGACCTTTTTTAAGAAACTAACACTTTAATTATGATTTGGGTCACTGTTAGTTAAAATTTTTTATAAACTAATTTTAAATAAAAACTAACAAAGTAATATACGTTGAAAAAGAGGAAGATGAAGAAGAATAAGAAGAAGACCAGTGTCAAGACCGCTGGCAAAGGAAAAGAATTTGGTAAACGAACTTTTAATTATTCGGTTAAATTGGAAGTAATTACAAATTTATTGCGGAAATTTCGCGTTAGCAAACGTAAATGCTGTTTGAGGGCTCTTTAAAATGTTGAAATTAAAAGGTTGGGGAAAAGAGCAGAGGTAGCATCAGAGCGGGAGCATCAGAGGCAGCAGAAGCTCATAATTCTTTTATTGATATGTTTCACCACAAATGACAAAACTATTTAAAGACGTTATATAAAAGCTATTGTAAATAATGCTTCTACCAGTATTTGGTGACCGTAAACTAGAGGAAGCATGGGCAATAATAATTTAAAATTCGCCTCTTAGATTTTTTCCTCTGCTTAATAATCATAAGAAAAGTTTCTCAGTTTATTACGAACTTTTTAAAGGTTTTTTGCAAGTAGTTCCGTAAGAAGAAATGGCTCCAGCATAAAATTCCATCCTCGTTTCTATCCTCAGGAGTTATGATTTGGCAGCTTTGCTGTTTTGCAGTCATAACAATAGAATTTTCCTCCATTTTCAATTTACGGTTGTTCATATTTCAAAACGGCTTCATCCTTACCCGCACGTTACGTATTATGATTATCTATGTTGGAGCATGGAATATGTCGAGGCCATGCAACTTCATATAATTCACGCTTACGGCATTCGCACAACTCTAGAGAAGGCCCATAAACTTGGTCTAAACTAAATGCGGAAACTTGTGACGAGTAGACAGAAAAGAAAAAAGCTAAAGTAAAAAAGAAAAGAAGTAATTTTTCACGATGTCTTCCCGAAACCGAGAGGGAAACTTTTCGAAATTCGCTACGTGCGCGCAACCACTCTAAGGTTTTCGAATGGAAAACAGGACATGACGTGTGAATGGAATGCTCTGCAATGATTGACGCCGAGCGATAAATAGGGTGGAATTACGAGGTGGGTGGGTAAGACTTCAGGACTATTAAAGGAATTTTTGTCATAATTGATGCCTCAAATATAATTTTTAATGCTTGTGATTGAATTATTTATTTAAAGTTTTTAATTTATCTCTTTGCATTTACAATTAAATTCGTCGCAAAGTATAATTTGTATATTTGCTAAAAATACTTATTTTAAACGATTTCTCAGGTTAAATTTATTCCTCCAATTTTAAGCTGCATCCCCTTAATTCTCGTTGAGTAAAATGAAGTAGGTGTGTTCATGTGGAGTATTGGGGTTGAATAAAACGAAATAATGGCAAAACATAAGCCACATTGGGTCCCATTCGGAAGCGATGACATATTTGATTCGATCAAAAGAATTATGAATTGTTGTTCGCCTCACCCAAGAAGTAATACCAGGATCGCCGTAATACCAGAAGACAGAGTTATTTGAAGTTATCATCATCATGGTCATCGTCACCATCACCACCATTAATGTCGGAACGACGGGTGTTGATATGGCACAACTCATGCGACAATTTCGGTTCCCTTCTTTGTCATCTTTCAAATGCATACAAACCAGGCTGGGAAAAACGATGCAGTAAGTGGTGCCACTTGTGCCTTTTGTGTATGCGTGCTTTTATTTAAATAGGTTCGTCTGTGTGTGAGTATATTCACATATGTGTTAGTATTAGTAGGGAGACATAATCGAAATATTCTTACTCAATGTAATAAATTTTAGTCCTTGTATTTGGAAAGTTATTGTTGTTCTTGCTCTTGTTTTTTGTGTTAGGTTCTTTAAGTTGCTGTTGTTGTTGTTTTGGATTGTTGTTTATATTGTCACTTTGTCTGTTACTATTGTTGTTGTTGTTGTTGTTGCCAGTGTTTCATTGTTAATTAATGTTACATTTTCAACATGTCAACCGTGTTTA
Organism: Physocephala rufipes; assembly: GCA_963966595.1. Taxonomy (NCBI): domain Eukaryota; kingdom Metazoa; phylum Arthropoda; class Insecta; order Diptera; family Conopidae; genus Physocephala; species Physocephala rufipes. The sequence goes on from OZ016502.1 coordinate 10,359,246, forward strand.
GGCAAGGCCACAAAATTATAGACTTCAAATAGTCATACGCAAATGCACACGCTCATTCATACAATCTGTTTCATATAAGCTAGAAATATTTGCAAGATTTTCTTCTCTTTGCTTCATATTTGGGAAGTATTTAAATTGTAGTGGATTATATTAATGGATTTATGAATTCAATAGAAGGCAAAGTTTTCAACAACTGCATGCCGACGATTTTGAATAATTTATATTGCAAATAATTTTGTAATTCCTTAAGCTCTCTCGGTCAAGAATTTGAGATCACTGATATCACAAGTAACACAATATTGTTGTTCATTAGTATATACTACTGAATTTCTTTCGAACTTAAAACAAAGTAGAAGACATTTGTTTACAATGTCTTACAATTTTAGTTTAGTTTAATGTGTTTCGTGACCGACACCATCGCTTTCACTTACAGAACAATGAGGACAGTAAATAATATTACTCTTTACCGAAAATCTTTCCGAAGATTACAAATTTGTTACATAAAAAGTATTTACACTCGCTTTCAAAAAATCGACATAAAAAAGACATATTATTTCCTATGACATGCCTGTGTGAAAGGTGAATAGTTTTTGCACATGACGTAAGGTATCATAATTGCCTGCTAATACTTAATAACGCATGAGTAGCTACCTTTGTTAAGCTTACTTCCTTTACTGGTTTGTTACCTTTCGTCAGTAATTGACACAGCTATTTTCTAAAATATTAATTTAGAACTTAGTAAAGTTATAAACGCCTTCGTTTAAATAAATAATATACTTCCAATAGTTTTCGACTAATTAAAAGCCATGCTCATTGACGTTTGCAGTCACAGCAATGTGTTTGGCATGCATAAAATTCATTGAATCGCACCATTTTTATGCTTTTATGTTGCACAAAATCCCCTTATTCTCTTTATGCTGCATATTCGCCGCAGAACACGGTTCAAAGAGAAGTACTTCCTTAACTTGTTTATAAAACCCAACTGTCTGGTCTCACATTCTTTAACGTGATCATAGTGATGCACATGCAAACATGCACGTGTGGAAATATGGAAACAATTAAACAAGTATGTGAGGTAGAAGACACATAAAAATGTGAAATTCCTAAAAGTGGGATTACCTTAAGAATTAAAATTGAAACAAAAAGAAATGAAAAAATTGTACGATCCAATTTTATAGTCGAGGTGGAGACTAATTCGTTGAATTATGGAAGTTTTTGTTGCTGAAAATTTAGATTTGTTTTCATTCATAATATTTATTTATTCCCGTTAGAAAACTAAACAAAGCAGATCTAATAGGGTAGATTATAAGTATGTTTAAAAGCATCTAACACGATCGACGTGCTTTCTGAAATCCTATCAAACGAAAATCTTCCTGACTTGGAGATAAAATTTTAGATGTCAGGCGTCATATGGCGTCTTTAAGCGAATTTCTTTTTTTAATGTAAATTATGTTTGTAAAAATATCGAATTTAATAAGTGCCCGAATAAATAAAAGACTAAACTGGATCTGAATGTTTATTATTCTAGGAAGATTTTTATGTTTTCTTAACCTTTTAATTTCTTTTAGTCCATTTAATAAATAAATACCGTTAAATTAAACAGACAATATCTAGCTATAATTTAACCGTGCATTATCATACAAAAGTTTATATAAATCTTTTAAATTGTCAAAGGATGTCAGGATAAACAAAGAGACTTCAAAAAGTTATGCAATGAATGCAGAATTAAGAAAGAACAAAAGTAATTCTCGCATTTTTTATGGAGACATCTTCAGGCAGCAGTTGTGCATTCATATAAATGTCACACACACACTTACACGCACATTTGTACGCTTCCCACGTATGTACGTACGTATGATCACTCAGCCAATGTGGATTCTTTTCCTTTCCTTACAAAAAATATTTATCACGGAAACGGAAAAATATTGAAGTAACAAAAGCATCTAAGAAAACAGCAGATTACATAAGAAATCTTCAGACGTTATGGAAATCACGGTATAAGTATTCAACAACAACAACCACATCACTAGCATGTTGCTTTGACTAGGTGCGTGGGAGAATACGTAGGATTGGCAAGTGTGAATGCGGTGCGAAATGGGTGTAAAGGGTATGTCGACAATCGACCAAATGGTACCTTGTTGTGCAATCTATGGCGAAGGATAGTGCTTTATATAATCATCTCTACCTCCAGCCTATTGGTTTGTTATTGGTTTGAACAATGAGATGAAGAGTGTTTGTTTATTTGTGGTGAAATTATTAAGTCCTTAGGAACAATCAGGAAGAATCCAGAATCTACATAAGTCTTGAGAATAATTTAAACAATATCAGAGTTTATTTGGCATGAAAATTGTTCAATAACGATCTATTGTGATGCGGATATCATTAGCTAATACCGTTTAATACGTTTTATCACTCTTACCTTAACTTACATGACTTGTTTTCCAATTCCATTCCATTCTTAAAAGTTCCTTTTATTTTCAAAATGTTCCGCCTATTGAACTTTTCATCTTACTCATCTACCTCTTACGGGTCGCTTAGTTATCTATTATTTTTCGTTTCGAAAGGCGTTGAATTTAAATTCCTGTAATTTTTCTATTCATCAATTCAAAAAACTTTTAGAATGCTGTTTCTGCGGTCGCCCGACGGAGTATTGGTGTGACAATGATAGCGATGATAACAACTACAACAGCAATGACAACGAAACGAACAACTCTGCACGAGCTGCACTCATAGCAATAACAATTCACCAGGTGTATTCCAAAATTTTATCGCCATAATAAATCGATATGTCTCTCGTAAATCTTTATGGTTTCTACAATCTTGGAATCCTTCTGTACCGCTGACATATAGCATCCTGCTCGTGCCATAAGATTACACGAGTAATCGTGATCATGTCTGAAAGGAATTTCTTGTGGGTGTGTATGTTAGAGGTTAAGTGCTGTGATTGTGAATAGTTGTGATAATTCTGTGTGAGATTTTAATGTGATCTTCACAATGGTATCTGCACCAATTTTCTCTTCTTTAAAGAATATGACTTTTTATATTGTTATCGTACAACTGAAAGATGACAAGCGACAAAAATAATAATACTTATTGCGACATAACGGTTTCTGACATTGTGATTTATAAAGGATTGTTACAAGAAAATTTATGTCTTCGAAATTTTACCTTCTACGTGAGATTTTGTAAGGGTTTATACAACGTTTTAATATTTTGCATAGCCGAAATTAGGAAAAATCATTAATCGTAATGAAATTCTAAATTTTATTTATATAATTGATTACTTATGAAAAACCGTGCCAGCTCAGTATCTCCCACTGACTTTTGGGATAACAAATCTAAGAGCATCTCAAGTACTTTTATAATATAGCATAATCCAAGTAGCTGGATCTGGATCACTCAGTTTATACAATTTTGTTCCGCATTTCCAAAGTTTTTGATGCTTACGTCAGTATTGGCTCGAGTACAAATACATTGGCTTGTATAGTATTGGCTCGAGTACAGTACAAATTCTTTCTACTTAGATGGCATAGGTTAATAATTTATACTTTTGCTAAGAATATTTTACCCTTTATGGTCACAAATTTAAAGACCATTTCATGACCATTATTGTTTATTTACCTCTCACCACTGGGATTGTCTTGAATCAAAAAGAGTTATTTTTTCGACAATCATTCGATCATTCAATCACTTACTTTACAAAGTTCCCCCCCCCCCTTCCTACCGCCCCCAGCTTTGAAGTGTGTATAAAGGTCCTCAAGCACTCCTCCTGCGTGAGAAGCAGAACACAAACAAAGAAAAAAAATGTAATTTATCATTGGATATCGAATCGTATAACATACTCGAGCTATTACAGTATTCATCATCAGTAAACTTTAAAATATCACGCCTAGTTTCGTACGCTTTGTTCAAGATTGTTTGAAGGAGGAGTTAATGAGGGTGCAGCAATTTTCTTTTGTACCGTTACAGCTACTTTTCTATTGTATTGAACTTGAGGAAATTCCTATAAATTACATTCCGGAATAAATCACAACGAAAGAATTACACTTCCCACGGAATATTTTTCACAATCCGTTACCACGCCTGCTGCTACGATGTTGAAATTTTGCGGAGAGAGAATTTATTTTTATACCGTTCTGATAAAAATTAATTTGGTCGGTTTAAAGAAATGATTTTTTTACTCTGGTACCAAAGGAGCAGGATACGTGGTAGAAGAAAAGCCCTTAGCGATTGAATTTGTATAAGAATGTTGTCAAATACATTTAGCATGCGAGTACACCAGAGAAGAGTGTTTAATTTATTAATAATGTTATCTCCTTTTTTATGTTATTCATCAAATTTTAAAAAAAATTCGTCTCGACTAGTTCTATTTTAGGAAATTTTTGTTAAAATTTTCTTATCACTTAAAATACAGAGACAGCTGAAACCGACAAATACTAGGAGACAATGAACACACTTATTTACTCGTGCGCCGACGATGATTTCACTATAATTTTTTTTGTTTACAATAATCTGCAGCTTAGAAGGTTTTATTTAAATTGTAAGGAAATATTTTTGTGGGTATGACTTTGGTCTTGTTGGCTTATCTTCTATAAGATAGCTCTATTTGTGAATAATAATAAATAAAGGAAAGTAAATTAAAAAGGAAATTATAAAATTAACAACTTCATTGAATTAAAAGCACTGCATGTAAGAAATATTCGTTTCTTAATAAATTAAGAAGGGAGTTCAATATGTTTTCGAAATCGACAAAAAAGCGTTTATGTAATTAGCATTATTTCAGAGATCTAATACCCCAAAATGTCAAGAATTTTTTAAAATTTGAATATAAAATTTTTAATGGTCTGCAAAAAGCGAATTTTCTTTCTAGGAAAAGTCGACTCATTTAGCTACTCATGAAAGAAATAGTATTACCCACGAAAGTATTGTCCAAGTAAGAACACAGTAATCAATAGGGGTTAAAATTGTATTGAAAGTCGTTGGAAAAATAACCATTAATTATTGTGTTATTGTACAGTAGCCATTGTCACACCAACATGCATCGCGCCAACCGTTAGTTTACCACATCTTTCTGTGATGCTCCCTTGCAAAGAATGCGTAGCGGTTGGGTAATATGTAGTAAAACGTTTCTAATTTTTTTATAGACTCATCAGTAGCACTTTTTTTTAGTCACAATGAGCAGATATAATAAGTGGAGGAGTCTTTTTGAATTTTATATAGAGTCTATACTCCCTTTGGGCTCACTGTACGTTATCGTGCTTAGTTTTGGAGCAGTTTTGGTGAACTCGCCTTTCACCATCAGTAAGAATTTAATTGATAGTACTTGATGGATCTTTACAAACAGCATTCAAATCTCTGCCCATTACTCATTTACGTCAAAATTGTCGCCCTGGCCATTTCAACTGCCGCTAATTGGAGTTAAATCGTAAACTATTGATCACAATTTTGTTTTTAGGGAGGGTATCCTATTCCCTTTTAAAAAAGGGAAAAAAGATATATTAACGTTGATACTAAGTTTGTAACGCAGTGGAGGAGCCACAATAGATATATAAAAATATATATATTCTGGCTCAGAATGATCTCCTGAGTCGATTTATCCCTGTCTGTCCGTCTGTCTGTCTGTCCGTCTGTTTGTCTGTGGAAATCGCGATTACAAAAGAACGAATGAAGCTATGATCATGAAATTTGGTATGAATATTTCGTGTTAGGATAGACTATGTAGTTGGTATTGAAAATGGCCGAAATCGGACAACTTCCACGCCTACTTTGGTATTTAATGTGATTTAAATCGTATTTAGAGCTCAATTTCTCAGTGAGTACGAACTTGGTGAAATTGTATATTCGAGTCTACTACCTCATTTGAAAATACAATCCGAAAAACGGGCGTGGTCCGCTCACTAAAGACAAAATTTGTACAGGCGTACGGGCGTAAAAATAGAAATATTGACATGAAATTAGGCTCAAATATTCCCTATCATCATAGGATAGGTGGTGTTGAAAATGGGTGAAATCACAAAAATTGAGCGTTGAAAAGAATAAATAAAGCACGAAATTTGGTACGAATGTTCTCTGTCATCATAGGCTGGTTGTAAATGTAAATATAATAATATAAATATAAATAAGTAATATATTTATATAACCGGCCGACATTTTATTAGAACGTTGCTATCAAGAAATCCGGGAATCGGATATATAAGTTTCGGCCAGGCCGAAGATAACGTTCTTACTAGTTTATAATTTGTTTTTTCATCCGGCGTGGTGTCACTAACGAAGCCATTAGTAAAATCACTGATTAATAGTTTGGTTTTATATTTCGAAGAAGCTCAATTCGCTGTTTAGGTAGAATGATTTTTCAAAAAACAAACAATTTTCAAATTTTCGTCTTTCGATTAGTCGATTTGCTTTAACAAATACTACGAAAATCCAGATATATCAATTCCTTTTGAGTGTGCGAACGAGTTTGAAGAACGAAAAATTTTTCGATTAATTGCGGGGATAATTTCATTCATGTTGTTGTCTCAATCGATTGTGCAACAAGCGATTTTTACTGTTTAATTTCGCAGAACGTTTTAATGGTTTTAATATGGCGAAGCAATAGACCGAACAATATTGTGTTTAATTATCTGCAACGTTTCTGCTTTATTGGGCAAATGCCGATAATTAATGGCTCTTCACAAAAAAATCTCTATCTGTTAAAAAAGTTTGCGACTCGAAAAAAATTTCGAAACGTGGTTTGGCTTGCACTAATTGTTTTTTTATTTTTCCTTCGCATCACTTTTATTTAGGCCTTTAATTGCTTTTGTTCATCTCGTTGATTTTAATATTGTTGGTGTTTTGGATTTTTCAAGCATTTATTTTATAAATAAATTGTTAGTGAAAAATAACATGAAAGTGGGTTAGCAAAATGATGACGTTAGAGAGTTCATTATTCTCAAAATAATCATTTTTTAATCTTTGGTTGACATTGGGCACTCAATACGAGATACGAGCGTGAGATGGAAGAAAGAGAGAGAGAGAAAGAGAGGAATAGAGGCAAGCACACACTATTATGCGACTGATGTGGGAACATATTGTTTTGATGTTTTTCCATTGCTTTCAAACCGATGTTGAAAGAATTTATAATAATTGATGCGTTATTAATACGTGTATCATGACATTGTCGAACGGAAATGACGAGCTGGTATCACCAGCTGGTATACCTTTGGTTTATCTTTGTCTTCCTCTTTTCCTGTCATTTATTCCAAAGAATTCACAGCACGAGGGGGGTAATTTCATAGATTATATCTCAATTATCCGCGGAATCCCGTCATGAAGAGACTTTCTGTTTGCCCTCGGTTATCGGTTGCTGATGGCATTTCCCATTAAAATAAATGATAGGCAGCGCCTATCAATCAATCAACGAATAAAACAACAACACTGCAGCGTTTCTCAGCTCAAATATATCTCCTTTTACAGAATTTCTAAAATGGACATGTGTTGAATTCTGTGATATTATTGCTGCCATTCTATTTGTCACAGCATTATCGTCATTATTGTCACGTTATCATCATGCCGTCGTCGTTGTAATTGCTACACATTTCAAACGGAATGTAATGTACGAGAATGTTGGGGCGCAACACGATCAGTCCTCTGTCATTCCGAAAACGGGGTAATTAGACATCCATGAATCATGTGTGGCATGTTTTTGGCAATGATAAATCGTTTTATATTTTAGTAATGGACAATCGACAGAGAGTATTCGGTGAAAGCAATGACTTTCAAAGCGATGAGTTATTCAAGCTAAATCGAAATTTTAAAAATTGACCGAACGGTAGAAGATAACGGTTGTTTAATAATACAAAGATTTTAAAATTTTATAAATTTTATCAATTATTTAGTTAATGCAAACTTTAAAATCAACTTTTTAAATAATAATTAATCATGGTTTTATTCATTAAACCTTCTAAACCTTCTAAACCATAATTAGTAAATTTTCATGGCTTTATTTAATAGTTTACAAACCAAACAATTTTATAATTCGAAACAATTTAAATCGAAGTTATCCTAATAATTTAAAAGAGATTATATGATTAATAAAGGTCCTTTTGAAACAATAATCGATAAATTACAAAATTATCACAATATGTGATATTTTAGGTGTGAAATGTTAAATGAAAAAAAACTAAATAAAAATGGTATAATAATCCTTAAACGATACTTACAATAAAAAATTCATTAAAATCCGACGGAGCTTAAGAAATTTACAATTTATTTTCTAGAATCTCTTCAATGTTTTTCCTTCTCTTTCATCCATTTCATTTCATTCGTGCATTCCATCCATTTATCCATTCTTTCATCCATTCGTTCTTCCAACGAAGGGATAGTTGCTTGCTAATTAATTTTTAAGTGTCCTTTGGAGGGACCAAATGGTCGTGTTCTTTTTTTGGTACCAATTTTGGCGCTAACTCAAATTTGATTGCATTGTGCTCCTCGCGCCGACTGCTAATAATTTTCGCTAACGGCTGACCGTCTCACTGCGCACTTGAAAGCAGTGTTCGAAATGCCTTCGAGTGGCTTGGAAGTGGCCTGGATGACGGAGTGACCTAGCGTCCAACAGTATTAACACTAATTTTTGTTGCTGCCTGCCAACAATTGAAGTGACTGTAAAGAGCGGCACCCGAAAAAAAATCATACTACGACTGTCATAAAAATTAATAAGAGGTACGTGCCTCCTGACAGCGGAGACTTTTTGACATTTTTTCTTTCCGAAAATATTATTAATTTTAAAGTAAACAGAAAATAAAAAACTAATATCTGCAAGCATATTATTTGTTTTGTAGTAAGAGGTATTTTTATTGCTATCGAAATGAACCGATGTTTTAACGTATAATTTTTTATTTACTTCCAGTGATAGGTTTTTGGTTATGAAGCGTTATTCGTGCAATTTCAGATAGTATGACGCAACGTATTGGAACGCAATTGTCTCAGTGACTGTAAAATGAATGTTGTATTTACAGAAGCATTTCCCTTTCACACTATTTCATCAAACTTACTAAATTTGAATATATATAATGAGAGTCGCGTAACGAATATCGTGTTATCCTTTTCCTGCCAGAACCAGTCCGCCTGCTCCTTGCTACCGCTTTCGAAATTCGGGCGGAATATCTCGGCGAAGACATTTTTAAAGAAAAAGTTTACCATCAAGACAACCGTACATAAGTATGCAATAGTCCAAGAGAAGCACAGCATTTCATTTTGCTGCAATTATCAATTGTTTTATTGTCTATGTTTAAGAGGTATCCACGGCATGTATCTACCAATAACACCGCTACTATGAGGATAATGCAACAGACGATGTATACAACATCCAAGACCACAACGATAGTCGAAGCAAATCCGACTGAAAAAAGAACATTTTTTAATTACACAAAGAATACACTTCTTCGCCGGTACTTTACGTATAAATGCCGCGATTAAATGAATCACTTCTATTCCTAGATAGACGCTCGCAATAATCACACAAGTTTTCCCTAGAGTGAGGTTGAAACAGCTTTCTTCCACAAGAAACACCATCCCGAGGATAAAAAGAAATGTGACTAGAATAAGATTTGACAATTTTTAAAAATAATATTTTATCAGAATTCATAAATCAAAATTTGAATTTGATGTTAACTAAGGGGTATAAATTTTCTAGTTAAAATCACATAAGGATCTGTGGTATAAAGGTATATTGCATTTAGTTGCAATGCAAAATAATTAATAGTTCTTTCAAACTTCAGTTTTTATCACAGATAATGTTCCTTTCTTGGTCACGGTCAGGTATTTGTCAACTCATAAAGATAATCACAGAATTACGATATCCAAACTCTCTTCAAGTATTCGAAGCAATTGTTTTAAAATTGGGGCTTTCCGACGTTTTAGTAATGAGAATTTTTCAGTGGCAGATCGGGCAAAGGGAAAAGTCAAACTTATTCAAAATGTCTTGAGCTTATTTTATACTTTTGAAGGTGTTATAAAGCTTCTCAAGAGTTTAAACTGTCGCAATTTTTGAAAATTTCATGTTTAGATTACCTTGATGTTGAAAGTTGAGGCCGTAACTGGTGGTAATACGACTTCATATACTGCAATAGAATGGTCTCTAGAACTGCCGTGGAGTAAAAATGAATATCCTTCGACAATTTATTAGATAGAGAATAAAGCTTTATTGAGTGACTGTTTATTTCTTTCAATTAATCTATATATACAAACAAAGTTATATACCGCCAATAGCATTCGCCCAGGATATAATCAAGCAAGTTATTCCAATCACAAATCTGGGAGCTTGTAAGGAAGTGGAACAGTACTCTTTTTCAGTGAAGAATTCCATAATAAAACTAGGAAAACGCGAAATATTTAATTAAGAATGAATATAATGAATATGATTGAATATAAATTAAAAACTTTTTTATATTGCAACGTAAGTCATTACCTAACTTATTTTCAGAGGTAACGTTCCCTAAGGATGTCATCAAAAATATTTCGTTTCATTGACATTTTCCATCAGTATCAAATTTTGAGCTATAATTTTTAATTTTTTTGAGTTTGAGTTATAATGTTTTATTAACTTTCTTTGCCAATATCTTTAAATTCTTGAAAAATGTTGCCTAAATGAATATTTTTTGGAGTAAGGTTATCAGTTAAGGAAACGTTTCACCGCAAGTATTACAGATAAGAATTTTCCCTAAAGTAATAAAAGTAAAAAATCTATTGAAAGTCAACAATCGCATCGAAACAAAATCAACTGAATAAATATAATCAAGAGAAAGAAGAAAAAAAGCCGGTTAAGCAAAGCTACGCAAATCACGTGCGGCTCATAACGAAATCGTTGGCAAGATATAATCCTGTGACAGATCAATGTGTCGCAGTCTTACAGAGTCATAAATACATTCGAATAGTCTGACGTGACAAAAATATTGTATTCATTTCACGACAAGATATTACAATTTGTGTTTGTAGTTTCTGTTCTGCTTGCCGATTTTTGTCGGGTAATTTTACCAGTTTTTCGCTTCATTTGCTTTAATTTAAGTACATGGCCTAGAGGATCAATACCGATTTCCGACGCCGATTTACTCGTAAAATAAAAGTCATTGATGCATTGATGAGAAGTGAAAAAATCACATTGTTGAATTAAATGTTTTTGTAATTTGCGATTTTTTTTATTAATTGCCAATTTCATTTCAGAAAACACTTGTCAAGATCATTTGACCTTCATCAGCTAGCCTTTCACCAAATAAATGGTTTTTGCTCCCCGAGGTCGAATATGAGTCGCTGAATAAATCGTACTACTAAATGTTTCGATTTCTATTCAGGCTTAAAAGGAAATCTAAAAATGGAAACTAAAGAAACATTTTTGTGCAAAATATACCAAATTGAGTCAGGGTTACCAATTCAGAAAAACAATTTTGTATTGCAAAGTATGAAGAGAAATTGCATCGACTGTGACGCAAAAAATGCATTTTTTTAAAGAAATGCTACGAAGTAATTGAATTATAAGTTGTTTAGGTTTGAGCGAGAGGAACACATTAATTTTCTTGGCATCATTTGCAGAAGCAAACACACACAGGCACAGACACACACAATACACACAAATCTGAAACTAGTTAAAGTGAAGGAACTTTAGTCGACCTCGGGAATTCATGATAAAAGAAATACTTCGCCGTAACAATTTTTTATATTTGTTTCAGATATTCGGATTTATTTCGTCAAAATTAAGGTTTTTTACTAACTATTTCAAAACTATTTTTGGTATGAAATGAACAAATTTGTGAAAACTTAACCATTTTATAGAAATTTTGATATACTTGGAGTTAAAAAAAAATCAAAAATTTCAGAATTAAAAAATGCCCACAGATAGTCTGGATTTAATTAGCCAGTATTTTAAAATATATTTAAAAGTTTTGTCTAAAACGCCTTAAACAAATTCATATTACTACAATTATTATCGTCACGGGCACCAACATTTTTGCTAAGTTTTGAAGGAATAATAAAAATACTGAAAAACGAAAAATGCATTATCGTATATATCAAACCATTTTCACTAAAAGTTCTTCCCTTGATTTCCTCAGGAACTCCTTGAAAAGTGGACAATAATACGTCACGTGAACTTTCAAGTGACTTTTGTTAATCTGTCAACTTCTTTTGGGAAGTCTTTAATTATAATTGGAAGGAAAGTCAATAGTTTTTCCCGTGAGCATATTCCTAAAATATCGAATTCTACTTCAAAAGAGTTTTCCCACGGTAAAAAGCAAAAAAAAAAAAAAACAAATCAAGCCAATTGCTTCAAATTTGGTAACTGATCTCCCCCGAAATCCTCTTTCCAACCAACAACAAACGTGGAAGGAAAAACTTATTCTTGAGTTTAACTTAATAAATCTTCACCAACTGAATAATTTTCAAATTAACGATATTCGCAGAAATTCCTCATAAATTACAATACTCACACATAAAGACGTGCAAACTTACTACCTCTAATCCATTCATCCGATATTCTTTTCCTTTCGGCTTCTACATTTGTTTTCCTATTGGAGTAACGAGAAAGTTATACAAATTGATTCTGTCGCGTCGGTGTGTGCGTGCAGATTTAAGTTGTCTATAGTATTTTCTTGAAAATGCGTCCCACTACGCACTGGTATGTCATTCCAAACATCTGCTACATTATTTTTATATCAAAAACTTGTTTTTTGGTGAATACATATAAATATATTCCACACAGGACTAGCTCATATGCGTGCGAGTGTGTTGGTTCCATTAGGAGCTCTTCATGAGATGTGATTTTATTCAGAAAGTAGAACAAAAAGGAGACAGAACATTACCGTAACAAAATCCCTTAAACCAAATTAGGGCCCATCAGACATTTATTGCTTGATCATGATCAAAAAGTCAATTGACAGATGTAGATAAAAAGAATTGGAAGCTTAATCAAAAATTAATTTGTATTATTGAAAACGATTTTTTACAAATTATTAAAGAATTATTATCCTTTCAACTCCTTACTAGCAAATGTAATAATTTTAGATAAAATTAAATAAAGGGAAATTCTCATCACAAACAATTAAAGTTAGATGTCCTCTAATAAAATTATTTATAAATTAACAAATATCATGTGTTCCTATAAGGACATAACGCAGTTTCAAGAGTGACTAAGTTTCAATATCTCGAATTATCGATAAACAGACTGAGTTTGTACCTTATGCCTTTGACATTTTACGCCTTCAGTCAGTGCTTTTCCATCTCTTAACATCTATAGCGAAGTTTAATAAAACGAGCTACCCACTCAAGAATATATACAAGCTTAATCACTTTAAGAAATGGTGATACGAATTACTTCTCTCAAAAGAGGAAAATGTAATGCAGTGTCATATTACATCTCAAACTTTTGCGACGCATGGTTTCTTTCTAATACTGTGACTAACGCTTACCCCTTCTGTTGCGCCGCAATAATGAATTAAAAACAATTTGATAATTTGGCCAAACAAAAGTTTGCAATGTAATATGGCGCTTATCCATTCTCCTCTTTCCATAAATCAATTAAATGAGTGATTTGGCTGCCCTACGACCTATCCCCTCGTATCGAGTTAACGGTGTTAGTTATCTACATAAGCGGTTATACGCTTATTTTGGCATGCAAAATTTTCCATAAGCGTATACGCAAGACAAAAGAGACACGACTGTTTATATTTCCTAGACTTGGTGGCTCCTTTAAAGGAATTTGTTTGTGCCTTAAGATTTCTTTTTTTGTAATCTCTCACTTGGTAGATATCGACGAATCATGAATTATAGCCGTAGTTTCGCCCAACTCCTTAATTTTAGTGTTGGCCAAAATAACTTCTATTTATATGCCTCTGTTAAAATGAATTTCCAACATATCCTTGTATATTGTCGTTAATATATTGCTTTTGTAGTTGTGTGTGTTTTGTGTTTTGTATAAATCCATGGTGAGATCGTATGCCTGAGAAAATTGTATTCATAGGCATTAATTAACAATTTCTCGGGTTGCTTGTCAGGTTTTAATATAATCATTCCATACTTACTAAACATGATTTTATAAAACTGTTAAAACTTTAGTAGACAAAGCCTTGTCCTTGGAGAGAAATACTTTTTCATTATCCGTTGCAAATAATTTTTTCGGAAGCTATGCATTTGCATGTGGCGACCTTCGGCCGCGACAGAGATTACAACCGATAATTGGTAAAACAGTAACTTGGCTACAAACAATTGTTCCACAAGTGCTGTTTCGACAAATTCCTCTCGATGATGTCTTTTTTCGATCCAGATTGTCACTACGTGGCGGATCTCGGTCACAGCAACCCAACACAACTCTGTTTTCTTAAAAGTACATTGGAATTACTGAACGAAATGTTTAAAATAGGGAGCTTTGCATTGTTGGAATTCCAAAACTGGAGTTCTGCTTTTGATTTGTTGTTTGTTGTTGGTTCTGATAGCTGATTTTGTTGCTGTTGGATTTGTTAAAATTTAAATATCGAATCTTGTGGCAATTTGAGTTTATAATGTTGAATTTGTTGGTACTTCTACAATTAATTACTTCCACAATACGCTAGCGTTGGTCGCATTGGCTCGACTCGGCAAAAAATTATCAAATTTTACTTCACACCTCCACACATTTACAAAATCAAATTAACATATAGAAAATTACAAAATTGTTATGTGCCTGTTGGAAAACACGACGTACGTATTTACCATAAAAAATCGAAATAATGAAAATGAGATACCGAAAGTCTTAAATTTTTTTTACTTTTTCTTATACTCATATTTCCATACGCTTTTACCAAAAATTGTTTTCCTCACATCTTTCTGAGTTTTAATTCTAATCAGACAATTTTCTTTCAAACATTTAAATTGAAGGCTATTTTTATATTAGTCTTTGAATGCCTTTTAGTTGAGTATTTTTAAAAGAGACGGTATCTTTAAGATTCATTATACTTTGGATTATTATTATCCACACATTCTTTTTACATAATGTAATTAATATTCCTCTCTCGCCACCGTATCGGTTCATACCAATCTTGTCCCAACCCATGTCCAATCCTCACATCATTCGCCTCTTCCGACCCAGACTTACCGGAGAACCAACAAAATGCCACAGGCCTTTTGTTAACTTCTCACCAATGAAATACAAACATTCAGAATAGCATGAAAAGCAAACATCATGTAGCAACGACTTCTCAGGCGACGGTACTAGCAGCAGCAGAGGCGAAACAAAACAACAAAAGCAACATCAAGGGTTCTCAAATGAAACGATTTACTTTATCGAGGTTGACTTTGGTAAACCTAATTTCCATGCAAACATCAAGCAAAACAACGGAAATACATGCAAGCGAATAGACAAAATCGGAAGCACTTTGATGGCCTTGTCACTTCCGATTGCCCTGATTGTACGATAAAATAACGTGGCAGATATATTTTCTTTAATAAGTATCACGTTCAGTAATGAAGCCTCTTCTATGCGTGTATGCAACAACAAAGCAGTAGATCGTAATGTAAATGCGGTTAACAACACTTTGGTCTACTCTATGAGACTAGAAACAACAGCAGGTACATCTTCGGGCAACTAATTGAGTGATTAAGTTGTACACGAGACTTTATGAAAGCATTTGCACTTAGACCACTCAAACGCCTTCCATAAAACCTTTTCGTAAGATTCGACGACCTAAAAAACAACCTGAAAATCGTTTAGAAAATGGAAAAAGTTTCAAATCACTGAGGTGTCAACCCGTACCAACGTTTGGCGCAATCAAAGCATTATTAATCAATCATTCATTATTTCAAGGCAGCTGGACCTCCAGACCGTTGTCTTTTATAAAATATGCATCACTTTAGTCAGAACGAGTAGCCCTAAAGTTATTTAAAATAATTAGTTATTCTTTTAACGCCCGTTGGGAAATTAAGCAAGGAATAGTTCATTATTTCAAACTTTATGCTAGAGTCCTTTATCCTGGTGGTAGAGAGCTTGAAAGGAGGTATGTTCGTAATTAATGTAAATGTGCCACGATTGTTTCGGCGACATTTTTTCATTCATGGATTTTTTTGTGAGGTAGTCTTTTTTTGGGAGTATACTAAAGACTCTAAGGAAGTAAAAGCGTGGCAAAGAGAGAGAAAAAATGGCTTGATTGGTGTCTAAACACTCTACAGTATTCGGAACTCGGTGTTTTATATGCGTTCTCTGTTCTACAAATACAGCCCTGAAATATAGATGTATAAATATTTACTTAGAATGTAGGTGTAATGTAAAACAGATTTTCTCTATTGTGGATTTAAAATCAATCGCATTGGGTAGAGGAAATTTTTGCTTAATTTAGGTGAGAGTAAGTTACAAGATGGTCGTGAATATTATACGCCCCATTAGGACCGCAGTGCAGATTCTGCAGCCTAAGAAATTAACCCATAAATGGCAGGCGACTAAATGACAAAATAGATGCAAGTGATTGAAGAATGTCATCTTAAATAATTCTAGGGATTTATATTTATAAAATATCTCGATTAGATTTTTCGAAAACTTTACAAGCCGTGCGTATTCTTCTTTCACGTGTAGGGTATAAAAACTAAATAGGTTCCCATGGCTTTGGAAAAGGAGGGAGTTATTGAAATTATTAATTTAGATTAATTAAAATATGACTTTCAGAGATACGTTTACATCAAAACTGTTAAATTAATTTTTAAGTTTTTGAAATTGTTTTTATTATCCCGCGGAGAGTTATTTTATTTTACATTAAATTATATATTTAGTTTTTTATTTAAGCTTTCTATATTTCTACTAAAGTGACTAAAAGAATTACTAAAATAGTTAAATATAAAACAAAATAAAACAAAAACAATAACAAGAATGAGGTGCCCGCGATACAACAGCGAAAGTTCTTTTAAATTTTCGCAATTCTTAAATAAAACTACGAAAATTTGAATCCTCGAAAAAGTTGTAACTATAAAGAATCTGCTATTCCTGTGGCGATAATGATGGCGATGTCAGAGCTTGGAAAATATAAAACAATTTTAAATTAATTCTTATTAAAAAATCCATTGTAGTGACAAGAGAAGATGCGAAGGAAGTGAGAAGATAATCAGTTTTTAGTTTTTATGAAATAACTAAATTTGCATTAAGCTCACCTCAGTTCAATTTTGGCTCGCGATGAAAAAGAACTCACGAGTATGAAATTCGGCAAGGGAACTAAAAGTGGACCGTCAGAACTGCCAACACGAAATTGGATAAGAATTTACTTCATGACGGCAGGATTTAGTTAAGCAAACGCCAGTGACAGTAACTAAAGCAAAAATAACAACAATAACGCCAGTTATAACAAAATAACTTGAAAAGCAACATAAAGGCAAACGAACCGCTATACCAATGAGTAAGTCACGTTGACAATCAAGCTTAGAACAATATGGCAATACACACACAGCTTCACAGCTTCAGTAAAGGCTGCATCGTATCTGCAGTGAGAATAACGCAGTGGCCTAGGTTGATGTGGCGCTTCCTGGTCTATGAAGCGAGATGGCGTTGTACGCGATCATTCGAATAAACAATATTAACAACACACTGGATTATGAACAAAACAACGACAGGACCAACGATAAAGACGACTTTGTTCCTTCAGTTGTTTGCGTTGATTCGGGAATGCATAAAGAGGTTAGAGAAAAAGAACAGCGGGTAGGTGGAAGAGGTATTTCAGCTCTACTTCTGCCATTATTGTTGTTTTTATATTGGTACGTGCTATTATCCTTGTTGGGCGTTTTACTTGGCTTGGCTTGGCGCAAAATATTTAATTGTTTTAATGGCGTCAAACGTTAGAACGCGAAAACTCGAAATTATTAATTATGAAGGATGATGCACAATTTCATTAGCATCTTTCAGTGCAAATGGCGTTAAAGACTTAAGCTTAAAAACGAAATGAAAAAGTGAAGGGGCAGGATTGAAAGACAAAATTGTGACCGATACGTACTTAATTAAATTTACTGGATTGACTGGCCTTAAGGCAGTAATATTATTAAAAACGTAATATTATTAAAAGATGATATTATTAAACGTAATAATAATAAAATTCCCTACGAATAGGCAGTGAACGAAATCCGTTTATTTTCGGATCGAATCCTGACACGGAATATCCATCATAATTCCCATCAAAACATATTATTTTGCCATAAAAAATAGCGTGAGATATCAAAAGAAATGACGCGTATCCTTTAATCGTAAGACCTCTTTAAGGTTCTCTGTAGAATTTTCTTTCTTACCAAAACATAAGAAGCAGCTGTCTCCATCCGGCTTTTAGAATTCTCTTGGTAGCGTCATCTGCGTGCCGGACTCAATCCAGGAAACCATAAATTTTTCTAACACTTTCTTAGAATATTCGCAGGAAGTTGAAACTTTTTTACCGAATAAACAGCCAACAACAAAACTTAAAATCACTTCCGAGGGAAAAAGTTGTGAAAGAGATTGAAACTGTTGGCGCACTGCATTGCATTTCTCAGATGCTGGTAATGTTGCTGGTGTTGTTGCTGTTGGTTTTGTTGTTGCTATTGTTGGTGCCGTGCCAGTTGTAAAGCTTTACACGCACACTATTGCTGCGAAGCAAAGTTTTCATTCCTCACAACCAGCGAATGTCAAAACTTCTACGCAAAAGACAAAATATTTCGAAACAACAAACCGAGATTTTTTCAGCAGCAACATTTGCCACTGCACCCGTTGACTTCATAGTGATAATAAATAGCAAAAAATTAAATTACAAAAAAGATTATCAAGGGATAAAAGTCAACTGAAACAAATGTACCGTGTGTGGTTTACATTCAGCTCACTTAAGGAAGCAGCAGTTGTACATTTTAAATGTCACACGTCAGATTGTCGGGTAGATGGAAAAAAGGAGCCTACCGCACTGTTTCTTATTAAACAAAAAACGTGCCGCGTGGCATTGTTTAATATTATGCAAGTGATGCGAGACTAGAGAGCGTTATCTTTTCTAACTTCTTAAGAGCTTTTCAATGAGTTTAAGATTGGTTTTGTTCTACCTGTGACATTTTAAATCGGGGGAATTATCACAGTTTTAGCATAACATTAACTTGATTTATATGGGTTGATATTTAAAGCCGCAATTTGGAGTGGCGTAATTTTATCTGAATCAGTTACAAAAACCGAAATAAATCATAATCATAATTTCAAATTATCTCGAATCCTTTTCAGATATTTCGATTTTTACGCACTTCCTTTATATTATAGAAGAGATGAAGTCCGTTACTAAAAACTTCTTAGACATGATTACTCCTCCATCCATGCTTTCTCCCAGTTATCATTATTCGATTAACTAGCATAAACACTGCTAGTTGATTAGCAAATTGTGCAGCACTTGTTATAATTTATTCTTTATCTTTTTCTATCCCTTAACCTTCTTCTTCGTTGTCCCGCTCCTTTTCTTTATCTTTTATCTTTATAATCAGCTCAAATCGATTACTCAACGAGATTCCCAAGGGTGTATTTTCTTCTTCTTCTTCTTTTCCGCCTTTCAAATTTATTCAACGATTTCAATTGAATTGGATAAATTTCCTTAGTCCTTTTAGTCCTGCTGGAACTGCTTTTGCCACTTTTCGATTGTTCTTATTCATTCCCTGGTACGTCTTTTAAACTGCCTTTAACTGCGGTTGCCAGTTCGTGTTCATTGTTCGATTGAAACAAAACAATTGCCAGTTAATTTTTAAGAGTCTACCATTTCCACCTTCTTAGACTTTCCCCTTTCTCTACTGCTGCTTTTATTGTGGTCTGCATTTCTTACAAAATGGACCCACCCGTCCGTAGGGCACCTATGGCTAGGTCCCGGTTGTGGCCACGTTTGATTTATTGCAACTGTTTTGCCCCTCTCGTACACCACCTTACGTTCATACTTCCGCCGGCTCACCTTTCGTAGATTACGTTGAAAGCTGAATAAGATGATTTAGCTGCTTTTCCTTTGCAAATAATGCATGAAGGTTTGGAGGAGTGGGAGTGAGGTAAGTATTGATCGAGGTTTTACTAAGTTGGCCAAATGAGACTTGGAGTCCCTTTCACTTAATTTAAATTGAATAAATTAGTTTTGAATGCAAGCGTACATAAATAGAAAGGCAACAAATTCTTCGCTTCACATTTTTCCTATTATAATTTTCAAAACTTAAGAAGTGTAAATATATGATTTACTTTTTTTCACAAAGATCACCGATTCAGATTTTGAGGGTTGAATACCGTCGATTTCAAAGTCAAGAGAATAGAAAATTGCTTTCTTCTATTCTCCTTTATATTCGTTTTTTAGGTCTCAAACCGTTTAATAGCCTTAATAACGGTGTTAACAACCTTGTCAATATCGGTGTAAATATTAATTGTTGACGTTTTAATAACCGTTTCACACTACTAGGATCGAGATTAATGATGAATTAATATGCCAAACTAAGAACAGATTAATGCAATTCTCTGCTTTATAAATAATATAAAGAATAAAATGTTTTGATCATTCCATTCGCTGTCATTGATATTAATATTTTGAATTGATATACATCTTGCCTGATTTCTCTTATTTACCTTTCATTTTCTTATTCGACATTTTAATATTATAATAAATAAATACTTCCTTGAGTTTTATATAGTCTCTTCTTTTATTTATTTAATTTATTTATTTATCAAACATGTCAAACATGTTTCTATATACAAGATTAAGGATACAAATTTTTAAAATAGAACTGAACTATTTCTAAACCTTCCTTCGTAATTCATTTCTTCATTTTTCGTCATCTGTTTACTGTTATTTCCTTTTTGTTTTGTCTTTCACGGAAAAATCATAAATTTCGAAGCGTCTGTGAATGACATGAAAAATGCTCATAAAACTTTGCTGCAAACAACTACTTTGGGCCGAATGGTAACATTTGAGACGGAAACAGATCATGGTAAAGCTTTTCACCAACGGAAATATCAACACATTACGAGTACTTTTCGTTTCTTTTAATGCAGTTCCTCTGTAAGCTATTAAACCGACCTTGCTCTACGTTTTTACATTACTCGTAAGCATTATAAAATAGTGTGTATTTGTATTTGGGGTTATTTTTGTATGCACTTATCGGATTTTCGAGCAGCCACTTAACAATTTTGAATATGCTTTTAGGGGTTTCTTATAATATGTAACAGTGTTAAAAACTCGGTTAAAACTCTAGAATATCCCGTTTGAGCACCGAAAAGAAGGAATTATGGAATTGCAGTTTTTACAAATGGAATCTGTTAGGAATGCGTTATGCTCTTATTGGAAAACTATTTTATTAATACGACTCTCATCATGAAATTCGCTTTCGATTAAAAATACAAAATTGACGTCGACAAAGAGTTTTCAAAAATTATGCATGTAAACATAGACGCCCTCTTCATTAATAACTCATAGTACTCACAAATTAGGGGTCAATAGACCAAACTTAAGGTCCCCTTCTTTTTGGGGATATCATTGCAAAATTTAGGGCTATTTCGTTGAAAAGTTGAAAAAAATTATGAAATATGTTTGAAAACATTGTGTAGTCAAATTTGAAAGTATTTCTAATTTGGATTTCTGGAAAAATCTTAAATATCATTATCATTTTGCTCCTACAACAGCAGTTTACAGAATGCGATTAAAATTTTTTAATAGATACAAGATTAAAACAATAGAATTTTGGTCCCTCAAATATACACAAACGAATAAAAGGACACACACACACTCCGTCATCAACAGACTATTTACTTCCAGGTTTTTTTGAATCGAATCTGTTCATGAAGGAATCTTAAGCATTTTTTGTATGGTCGTCACGTATTTAGCAATTTAGTATCAGTTCCAGTAATTTACTAATACTACCACCGCTACTGCTACTACTAATACTACGAAATTTTGAGTTAGTGTACGCTTGTGTGAATACCTTGATTTTCTGTGAATTCTTTGGATTTTATTCCCTCAACCTCTCTTCTGAATTTAGTTTCTCTGATTGGAAAATTCCGTTGCAAAATTTCTATTCGCGTTTTTATATGAACAAATATTTTCTTAATTTAAATAAACTTGTAAAAGTTAAAATAATTAGTTTTAGGCTTATAAGTAGTGGGCCATCGAATGGATTTTCTCGAATAAATCTGACGTTAAAAAATCGATACTATACCAATAAAATTCATATTGATATATCAAAAGCCATTAAACAGACGAAAAAATTAAATTATTTAAAATAACAAACAATGAATTCAGGCTACTTTAAAAATCCATTAACAATCCCTCTTGCCAACAAATCATTTAGACTTTGACAGCAGTCTTTAATTCATGAAAGTGTTGACAATAATTACATGCCCAAAAGAAATAATTATATTTTATAAATCACGGACATTATTAGACCTTGTACGACGGCATGACAATGACACCTCCACCGTGTTTATCAGTGTCTATTGATGATGCCTCCTGTGCCAACGGTATTAGCTAAAGGGAGTAAGTCAGCACTAATTCCGACTTCTATAAATAGTTTATGCCCGTTAATTTTCGATGACGGTAATGAAGATATTCATTTTTAATTCATTTCGATAAAT
Organism: Physocephala rufipes; assembly: GCA_963966595.1. Taxonomy (NCBI): domain Eukaryota; kingdom Metazoa; phylum Arthropoda; class Insecta; order Diptera; family Conopidae; genus Physocephala; species Physocephala rufipes. The sequence goes on from OZ016502.1 coordinate 10,381,810, forward strand.
GAACGCAAAACAATCACGAGCTGTCAGCCGAGGCTAAACACCGATCAATTACGGGAATATTCAATCAAGAATATTACAAGCAGGTTATTAGGCTGTCTTTTGTTACGCGAAACGATTTAAAACGTGTTAAAGTAGGAGGAGAAATAGTTGCGGTGGAAGAGGGTAGACATGAAAATTTGGCAAATCTAAGCTGAAAATCGATAGAGCGTTTGGTGTGGGTGTAGTGAAGTATAAGTAATACTTGAAGCTTGTAAATGAGTCATACATTTTTAATAGCTGTTTGAAACTCACGAGTTTAATTTGAAAGTTAACTAAATTCATTTCAGGGAGAAATATTAAGGTTATGAAATCGAGGGCCTGAGGAAAAAATTCTCCTCTTTTAGTCCAAATTCAAGAATTTCCCTTGTTCGAAATTATTGTATTGGAGAATGTGTTAGCCCGCTTTTCTAAAAACTGAGTACGAGAAATTAAGTTATACCGATTGTAATTTAATCTCAGTAATGTCCGAACGAACTTATTTGCCAATCTAATAAACAAAAATTAAGCTTTTATTTTGTGTTTAACCTCAGCGGACATAGCGCACTTCAATAAATTGTTCAAAGATCTGTTGGCTCAAATAAAAAGTTTTTAACAGTCATCGTAGATAAACCGTAGCAATTTATTACTAAGCCCTGTTGTGGTTCCTGTAGCAATATAAATATTAATAATGTGAAATAAATATATTATTAACGAAAACTTTAAAGAAAATTAACTAGATAAACATTGCAAAAAAAATCTGGAGAAAGGTTAAGAAAAAGATCACAACACTGCTACAACAAAGGTTCACAAATAGTGATTTCATATAGCATTTTTAAAATAAAGAGGGCATTAAACATCCTCCGATTTAATAGGCAAGGAACGTTAATAAATCTGTGAAAAATTACAGAGACACAAAAGCAATAACTGCTTTCGTACCGATTTAAATGACGAGATTTTACTTAATTCTTTCGCCTAGCGCTTGATTAATTCTGTAACGCCTTCTTAAAAATATAATTAAAATGGACGTCGATACGCAATTTATAATCCAGAAGGAGTCCAAAGTCATCAAATATTTGAATTGCTATAATTTTTCATAATTATTTATTATTTTCCACAACTCCTCTCATACATTTGTCAATAATTCCGTTCAGTATTTATTACTTTTGTAAATGAAATAGAGCTTTCAAAACCAAAATTTAATCATTACGTCATCTCTATAATTGTCATATTTTTTCGAGTGATTTAGTAATTATTCACAGCTATTGCGCGTTTTCAAAAACAAAGAAAGTGTTGCTCTTTTCTACTCTATTGTAAGCGTAGTCACTAAGTCTGCCAGTCCGTTGCCAGTCCGTTGCCAATCGGTAGATAACGCCCCTCGAGACCGGTCATAATTCATTTTCAGGGAGGGAGAGAAAAGGAGAAAAACAGACAAAGAGAATATAGATGAAAACTGCGCTTCCGTTGCGTCAACATTTCCCGTTTGGTACATCTTTCTGTTATTCTTTTTGTACAAACTTTCATTCGTGTTGCTGCAACTGCAACTGCTTTTGCTGGCTAGAGCATCTGTTGCACCAGCAAGGTGCCAGCTAAAGCAAATGATCCAATATGATGAATGTGTTGATGCGGAGCTTGCGGTGTGTTGATGTGTTTGCCGCCAGCATGTTTGTTAGCAGGTTTTGTTCATAAATTAGCATTTTTCATATCAAAAAACATGTGACAAAATACAATGAGAGCAACATCGAAAACGAAGGCAAAAAACAACAGCAACAGCGTGTAAAAAGCGTGCTAAAAATTATCAATACGCAGCATTGTCGATGTGATTTATATAGGTTTTATTTTGGAAGCGTATCTAGTCTATTGCTGTTTTGTTGTTTTTGTTGTTATTATTGTTCCCTTTTGCATTGGTTAATGGAGAATTATTCCTCTGGCCAAATAATTTTCACGTGTCGCAAACGTTGCGGACGACAAAAACGCTTCGTCATTAACCAAATTGATGCTGTCGTCGTTCAGAAGTCTTGCTGTTGCAATTTTTGCTGCTGTTGTTGCGCTTGTTATTGACAACGCTTTTGTTGTTTGTCACTGCTTTCATAGTTAATTTTTTATTAAGAGTGTACTCAAATATTGTGTACTAGTTTTGAAATTCGGCTTCGTTGATTAATAGTTTTCTAAAAAAAGTTTTTAAACTTTTGCTTAATTAAAACATATATCGCGCTCTCAACAAACATTTCATCTAAAACCTTCAAAAATATTTTTATATAAAAATCGCAAAAATTTCAAATAATTAATTCAAATAATTAAATATCAAAAATTTCAAATAAATTAAAAAAATAATAAAAAATAAAAATAATTAATTTCTCTTTCTTTGAACAGAGAAACAGTTTATAATGTGCACAATATAAATCTAATGAATTTAATGTAAACAATATTTTGAAGAAATTTAAATAGAATTGTCTCGCACATTATTTTGCTGGCAACGAGACCATTGTTCACTTAATCATGAACAAAATCCAGATAAAAAGCTTTAACTTCAGACTTCGACTCATACCAATGCGGATGGTCTATGATGATGGTTTTGTATTGAGTGACTTACCGCAATTTTCGTATTGTGTTCATTATTCACTCCCCTCCTAGCGGAAATCTTCTTGGACTGTCAAATCTTTTGTTGGTATGTCAGGTAGAACATTCAGAATCTGATGTTTAGAACACATGTCGGTTCATTCGACTGTGCCGAGTACATTGAATGCATGCGCATACCGCTCCGAATTCCGATTTTACACTTTGTTGCTTTCTTCTGAATGTAATAAATCGGATATATTGTTTATAGTTTCTCTTGATTTTCACTTTTGTTTATCGTCGTCGGTAAATTTTAAGGTTTTCTTTTGTTAGCTGACAATTGAATGAAATTTAATACGGGATATATTAAGAGAGATTACCCTACATGTGGTCTATTTGTTTACAAGGGGGCCGTTAGAATAATATTTGCTTTTTGACACACCAATTTTTGTTTAAAACAATATAAAAGTTTTTCAAATAAGATCAGGGCGATGTTGAAATGGAATTAAACAAGCTATGTGTGAGGTATTAACGAATTTTTTTGAAAGATGTCATCGTTCAAATGCCCTCCGTGGCTTCGCATAGTGGAACGGATCGGAGAGGTTCTATTTTCAATGACTGCCGCATAGATCCGCCTGAATTTGAGCGATTGCCTTAGCTCTGTTGACTTTGATGGCATCGGTCGATTTATCGATCGACTTAATCGCATAGACCTTCGACTTGATGAATCTCGGGTTGGCGTCGTCCTTTATATGGTAATTTCGCTTGTTTAGATTGCCATTCATCCAAAAATGATAATAAGGTTTTATCATCTGGACGTGCTGCTCAATAGTGTAACTTACCACGGTGATTTGGCATTACTGACTGAATTACAAACATGAGATTTCCCACTCGCTGGTTAAACATCGTTTTCGCTATAATATGCGCGTTTCCACGTCGACCCGCTCTTATTGGAAAACTCTTTACATTTGCAGCCATTATCAAATCTTCCAGTAAAACTATTGCACTCTATGCCTTAAGATATAATTTTCGACTTTGTAATTTTTTTTGATGGAATACAATTTTGATGAATACTCATGTTGGAATACAAAATTAGTCAATTTCTCTTTTTTTAGTTTCTTTATTTGATTTCTTTAATTTTTCCGATCACATCTTATAATTGCTAAAATATTCAACATTCTCACAAGTTGTCAACCACCACCAAAAAGATATATACGCGATTGCACTGATATAATCCTTTCATTTCCTAACATGTTATTCCTTTGAAATATTCCTCATTTCAGCTGTCCCTTCAATCAGATAGCGATGACACAGCTTTCAGTCAATCAGTCACACCGCTAATCTCCTCCAGCACACACCACCATCAGCCATTCAGTCGAGGTTTTACAAAAGGCAGGAGTGTGGCCAACCAAAATTAGAACACCTAAAATTGGTTTTCTTAGAACGTAGAAAATCATGGAATCCGAGTATCGACTCATGTTTAAACTCATGTTTGCTAGAAGGAGAGAGAGAAGGAGAGTGATTTTGTTGAAATGGTGTCGCCAGATTTAACGAAACGAGGGATACAATTTAATTTTTGTCTATTTGTAGTTCTTAATTGAAGTATTGAAGAAATATAAAATTCTGGCTTGTTTTTATTTTCTCGTTTTCGCTTAATTTTGTTTCATACTTAATTATTCAAAAATTTTCTTAATTATTCAAAAATTAACTTTTCCTTAAACTTCCAAATTATTTTCACTCATTATTCTTTTTAATCTTTTATTTTAATTTCAAATATTTCGTATTTTTCAACTAACAGAAATATTCTCTCTTGCATATTCGAATTTTGGTCCGGGTAAAGAAATACCTATTTGTTTGCAAAGTGCTTTGAAAAAAGATGATAAAAAGGAATTAGAAAAACTATAGAAAACACATGTTCCATCCACTCCATCCATCATCGCCGTGATGATGATAAGGTTGCGTCTTTTGGCAACCATCCAAAACAAAACAAATATTTAAGTTGATTGACTAAAGTAAAGCAAGTAAAGCGAATTTCTTGTACTGCATGAGGTACACTCACGGTCCTTTACAAAAATATTCCAATAAAGGACACAAACATTCCACAATTTTAAGTATTTCCCATTTTATTTCGAAGAAGAAGGAGAAAAAACTATTTCTTAAATATTGACCAACCGTTGGATTAAATAACTTGTATTTTATCAAATTTGTAATTTCGAAAAATTCGACATTTACACAATAGCTCGCTATTAATATTATTATTATTAAAGCCAAGTACATTTTACTTAGCCGCTTTCTTTTGGGTAAAACAAGCATTCAATTTTGAAGCTTAAAATCATATTTTACATTTTCACTGTTTATTGTTTAACAGTAGTATTTTATATAAGTTTACCAGAGTCGATTCGAAAGAATTTCGACACTTCATGCGATTAAAACATAAACATGAGAAAACATTTTGATTTTGGTAAAGATAACTGGATGATTAATCAATTGATGATTAAATGATGGCCTGCCTTCAGTAATGTTCGTTTATATTTAACCTTAAATTACACATAAATAAAGCTCTAAAAGAAATTTATAAGGCTTTATTTGTTGCATTAGGGCGTTGAAAAAGTGTTATATAAAAATAATTTTTAAAATATTTAAAACTGAACAAGTAAGTGAAAATACAAGTATCACATAATTGTTAACGAGGTATATTTTTTTAATTATTTTCTCCAATTGGATAATTTAACTTTTTAACTCTTATTTAATTTATTGTTCAGACCTCTCATATTTTTGTCTGAAATTAAATTATCTGCCCTATATGAATATATTTTATCTACTAAACTTTAACTGATTGATAAAATTTCTTATGCGTGACTTCGTTGCTGGAAGTGATGGATTCAGCATAACAATAATAAAGACAATAATAATGCAACAAATTTTAATAACTTTGCAGAAATGAAATAAAATAATTTAAGAAATGAAATATTGTATCGGGCAGGACAGTGATAACGGTTTAAATCCGCTCTAATTTCATTCGAGAATGTTGTGGATACAACGACCAAATGTTGTTTTGTGTAATTCTAAAAGTTTTTTTCTAAAATCTAAAAGGAGTTTTCTAACTTTAGCTCTGATTTGTGCGCGTTTTTCCAAGCATTAATTTTTCGTGGTTTCATTCCTCAATTCCTGCCGCTAGTGGTGACAGCAGAAGAAGATAAATGACAATGTATTGAAGTTAAGTTGACATCAGTAATTACTTTATGTCCTTTCTCGGTTTAGTAACAGGATGGATGGCTCTGTTTATCTACCATTTGAACCTTCCCGGCGAAAATTGATCGTCGAGTATTTTTTTATAACTTCTCTATTTGGTTTTTCCACCTCCGCTATTTTTTTCTTGCAGGTAAGTTGAATTTAATTAGAATCATTTGTGTCGTCAAATCTGTCAGCTTTTAACGCCAAGCCTTTAGGTAAGTATGCTTAGCAAGTAAACCACAATAGGGCAATTTTTCTCCAACTATTTTTAAAATAGTCATAGCGTCCTTCCGATTTCTGTTATTTATAAACTCATTCGTAAACCCTTCTAGGATGTAGAAATCATCGTCCTGTAACTTTCTGTATGTTCAAAACTGAATTGCATTATTTATTATTTTTCGCAATAAATAAATATAAATGTCTTTCATACATGTCATTTCACTTTCTATTTTCACTTTCTATTTTATTTCATTCTTCAATTAAAAATTCTTGCTTTTTACGAACAATCCAAAACTAGATTTTGCGGAACAACTTACAAATCACTATGCGGTGCATGATGTAAATTGTAGATAAATCTTACTCAATACCTACCCGTGGTATCTTCTTATGCCATAATTGCTTTTCCTTTCAGAAGAAATATCGTTTAATGTAAAATTCAAAAATAAATAATCGAATTTCCGCAAGCGTTTGCGTTGGTTATCCGCAGCAAATAAGGAAAGAAGGGAGAAAGAAAGCGTAATGTATCTATGGATGTATAGAAAATATCAAAAAGAAGTGGGTGTTGAGCGAAGGATTGGAATTAAATTGCTGTGTTACCACATTCAACTGAACTGTAGAGGATTGGTTCTTTCGTATTTTCGCGTACACGAATGTCGATTGGTGGCAATACGTGCCGGAACACATTCAGCGAAAATCAATAAACAAACACACACACACACACATGCACACACATACATCCAAACAGGACACGTGAATATATATTTAACAGCTATTGTGCAGCTAGCCTCGTCCCGTTATTTTCCTTCCAGTCAAATTGTCGAAGGATGCTGCCAGCAAACCAGAAAATGACTTCTTTTCATTTTTTTCTGTTTACCTCGCTGCCTTGTTGTTTTATTTTGATGCTTGATTACGGTTACAGTTACGATTTACCTTCAATTCAAGAATTCGTTATGTTCGCTTTTCTTTTCTAGAATTTTTCTTTGATTTTGGTATTTAGAAATCTTTTGTTTGGTCTTTGTTTTTTTCAAATTCGTCCGAAAAAGCTTAATACGTTTCAAATTGATGCAGAATGAGCGAATTTTGTAATGTTACCAATTCCCTCATTCCAGCCCTTTTGCCTGCGCTTTAATCAACCCAATTTCCTTTACTCCATCCATATACTGCTAACTCTGAGTCACCTTTTCTTGCCGACATTCCTCCATCTAGAAGTCTCGACAGCCTCTTGACATTTTTCACGTTCTGGAAGATTGCCAAATCAAATTTATTTATTGCCGTTAAGCGTTGCAGCAATAATTTTGCTGTTGCATTATGAAATGGCATTTGCTGGTCTGCTTCGTATCGACAAGACCATATCGAGAATAGCTGGTACGAAGGTGGCTTGGAAAAGTTATGACAAAATATCAAAATGTCACGTTCTTTAGGGTTTCATTCTTAGTTTATTTTTTGTGTGCGACATTTGTTCTTTGATTTTCAATGAATTTTTTATAACAAAATTTTAGAAGTTCCTTTGAAATCCCGATACAACAGTTTAAAGTTTTAATTAGTTTGCTCAAGAGATTTAGTTGCTTTATATTTAATTCAAGGCTTTTTAAACCTTTCGATAAGTTAGCCTAAAAGATAACCTTGCAATGATAAAAGAAATGAATATACACGATGACGCTACTTTTAACAATTTTGAAAAGAGATTTGCATTAATTTGATTCGGTACAAACTGTCTTGAGGTGTTTGATTTAGGCCAAAGCCTTAGGGTCGCATTAGAGGATTAGAAGATTGTTTGTTACCACATTTTTTTTAATTGGTAAAGCCTATTCGAAGCAAATCTTCGCTGTGTTTAATCTGACCAACGGCTCAAATATTCAAGCTTATGTTTGCGCTTTTGATTACGCCTGAAGCTTCGTTAATGCTTTGCAAAATAATTAAAGCTGTGCGTAAATTCTCAATTACCTCTCATTTTCAACGCTCGGTCTATTCACACATACACATATATATATATATATATATATATATATATATATATATTGTGTATTACACAGTGCACACACATACGTTGCGTGCATACACACGAATACAACACACACATATATGTGTGTGTGTAGTGTGAATTCTCAATTTCCTTTTATTTTATTTATTTATTTTTTTAAAAGTTGATTTGTCCAGTTAAGTGACATTACATGGCAAAACAGACTGCGGTGTCACTTTTAGTCTTTTAAAATTAAACTTCCTCAATCAAACCGTTTGAGGTTTGGCGAATTGAAGTTTAAACTTTTCTCTACTTATCATTAATTGCCAGCGCTTTAAGCTTGATTCGGCTGGAGAATGTTATTAAATGTAGCGTAGATATTGACGGCTGCAATGTGTCAAATTAAAAACGTTTGCTTGGGATAGATGCCCATACCCACACAATTTCATTAAAAACGTATTTAATTTTTTTATCAAGGCTTAAATGGACTCTAACCTATAAAAGTTCTTCTTTAAAAAAAGATGTCTGACCAATTTTTTCATCGAAGTTTGAGTAATTTTTCCAAACTCATTTTTCCAAAACCAAACTCATTTCTTTTCTTGCTCTGAAGTATAGCATTCTGTATATGATCTACGAACAAATAAAGATAAGAATTCTCTTCACCAAAGAAAATTCTTCTACGATCCTACAAGGATTAGTTTACCTCTTTATGGTACGAGTACATCGAGCAGATATTCCTAGTGTTTCACGGTGTGGTCGACTATATATATTTCAATAGCAAGTAATCGTTTATTATGCGAGATTAGTTATGCAGTCTCGTGAAGAGGTATTATAATTGCTGCATTTGTTATTGACGCGCTTTAAAAAGCATTAGATGAAAAAAAGCATAGAATTCATATAAAATTTAAATTTAAAACCAAAAACAAAATTTGGAAAAAATTACTCAGAATGATACAATATTGTGTTCAGGGTTAATGATTACGCGTGCAATTTAGATAAAATATTTAGAAATAATAAGAATTTGAGAATGAATTTTAAAGTCGTTTATGCACTTCACTTTTATAATTATTTATTGTACTTAAGAGGATTATTTTATTATTACGATGTGAAACAAATTTCTACATAGAATACAATTATGATTTCTTTATGGAATAACCAGTGTTCTCCGTAATAAGTATGACAATGCTCGCCGATCCGACATTTGGTATATTAAATGATATTAGCAGCTATATATTAAAGATGACAATCTATGTGGCAGACGAAGGCTTCAATATGCAAGTAATTGGTATACAAAATTCTGTTTGCATCGAAGCTTAAATTTAACATATTGGAGATTACAATCCCTGTGGTTAGTTAACAATAAAGCCTAAATTTTATATAATGGAGGTGACGACCATTGGTATAATAAACTCTTTCACATCGAAGCTGAAATTCTATTTACTAAGGATTACAATCCTTGTTTCGGCTGAAGGTCGCCGTACGCAAGAAGCTGTTGTATAATAATAATGTTATCAACGAAGCATTAGTTATATGCGTATCAGAAAATTTCGCGATTTGTTCCGGATTTTGTCGTTCGGGATTTTGCTACAAACTCGACCTGAAATAAATATTTATCATTATGTGAGATTTGGATTTTAGGACAGGTATTTTTTACCTTAGAACAGATAATGAGACTAATAAAGTAATTAATTAAGCCAGCTGCAATAGAAAATCGCCACGGATCCCGGAAATGCATTGTTCGCCCTTTATTAATTTCATGCCTGCTAAAGAGTTCTCAGTAATACACTAATGCGAACGGCGTAAATACTTCAGTTGTCACTCCTCTCCTTCAAGAAATCACTTCCTTAGAAATCGTTAAACAAATTATTTGTTTTCTTTGGTCGAAAGAAATCTTTCTCTGTCGAAATCCTTTTGACAGTGTAAAATATCGTCGATGCCCAATTAAATAAATTTTTGCCTTCAGCAAATTCTAATTGTCATTGAAAAGCTAATTATCTAGGCGTTTTCAGTCAAGCACTTATTTTTATATTTTCTATCCTAAGCACTTATTTTTATATCTATCCATCTATCTTAATTTCATACATTCTTCTACCTTTCCTTCAACGCGAAAATTGAAGTCACAGATTGGTTAGTGTCGTGGTGTCACTTATTTCACCGTTCGATAACTATTTAAGACCATTTGCAGATTTGTTGGTGTTGATTTTGTTGTTATTTGTGAACTATTATATAATAGCACATTTATCGCCTCTATTGATTAAACATACATAAATTATACTTTTCACTTCTGCCTTCGTTTCCATTTTCGTTACTGATTTCTTTCAACATCGTTACCGTTGTCGTTGTTATTTTTGTTTATGGGGGTAGTTATAATGATAGGAGCCTCATTGAATTACTGCAGGCAGCTCCATTGCCCTTTCTCCTGTGCTTGAATTTAGAATCGTCCATTAGCAGCTTCATGAATTATTTAAATACATTTTCGCTGTTGTCGAACGATGGACGGACCGTTTTTGTTTCCTTGAATGAACGATTTATTTCAACGTATTTAAGAAAGATCTCAATCTTATAAGAACTTTTTTATTTACACTGTTATTGAACATTTCTCTCAGCGAAAAGTCATACTTTAATCTTTCGCACTTGTGTGTTAAATATTTCCAAATTTTGTGGAAACAACGAAAAAGCAAAATAGATCCTTCTTTATCATGGAATTTTCTACTTAAATTTTTAATAATTTGAAAACTGTCTAATTTCTAAAGCAATATTTAATTTTTTAAAATTTTTATAATGTTTTTATTTATATTTCAGTCCTTATTTTTTCAGACTGGAGACTTTCTAGCATAGTCAAAAATGGCTTATTGTAAGGTAGGCAACACTTTTAATAGCAATTGTCAATGATTTTAGCTCAAAACTTTTTTTGAATCAGAAAATGACAGAAATTGTCTTTGAAATAAATGTGTTTTAGATAATGTTTTTACCAAACGTTGGTTCTAGAAATTAGTGTAAGTGATTTCAATGTTATTTTCATGTGATGTGGTTTTCAAATGATGCAGCATCAAGTTCGTTCTCTTTTTTGGAATCAAAACAAAGGCTTGGCATATCACAATGAAATATATTACTGATGAAGGGTGCTGTCACCATTCCCTGAGAGGGACCTGCTATGTAATTGGGATTGTTTGCTTAGTTCTGAGTGCATTTAACGTTACTACCGGTTTACTCTGTATGTAAATATTTGCAAGTTTAAGAATTGATCAGTTAATGCCAGAGCGATAACGCTTCACTTTTACAGGGACATATAGCAGTTCCTTAATCATGATGCTTTCAAATACCGCACACATTTTTGGCGCGATCTTCTTAATTTTAGCTTGCATTCTGGTTCGTTCCTTTAACTGAAAATCGGACACACTTGTATTTGATATCTATGATTTTTAGAAAAAGAAATTTCTATGTGGCCCCTGGTGTTTCGCTTATATGTTTACAATATTAACGCTTGCGGTTTTATTATTGTCTCGATTCTTCAGTTGGCTGGCGAATGATTATGAGTGTCAACCCGCGCTTAATGATTTTTTATATCGCCTACTTGGCTGTATAGTAAACTGTGGTAAGATTTTAAATAAAACATGCCTTTTCGAAATTAGGTACTAATGTATGTCTAACGACAGTTGTAGAGACCATTTTGGTGCGATATGTAGTATCATATTATGTTGAACTGATGCGTTATGAAGACGCAAATGAATAACTCCTAGTGACTCACTGTGTAGTGACGACATATATTAGGTCTTCGAAAATTCTGTTTTGAATATGTGTTATACGATTTTGCGATGACAAAAATAAAAACTACAGTCAGTCAAAATTACCTAATTTGTCTATTTGTCTTTTTTCATGCAATGAAATTATAAAAACATAAGTTCTAATTTAAAGCAGCTTTGTAATTTTTATGTGGTATAATAATCATTATTATCCATTTATTGATTGATTTTGATTGCGCAAACAGCAAACACACTTCTGCATTCGAATAACATTAAACGACATAATAGAATGTACTATTCTTTTTAAAGTAATTAAGAAACTGTAAAACTCTCAATAAAGCACAGAATAATTTACGTCTGGTAAACTTTAGCTAATTTCTTTTTAGATCTAAATATTTTCCATTATATATTACAATACTAGACATGTAGATCAATTTAGTTTATATGATCAATCGCAGCGACCGTATCCATTTTTCAAAATTATACATGTTTCATCCAATATACCACGAATACCGCCAAGAAATCACACTACATGACACTTCTTATGATTACAATGTATCTCTTAGTGAAATCTTTGTGATTGCAATGGATAACTAAAACATAGTTTACATGACAGACGCAAAAACAATATTGAGGAATATATAATATTGACATACACATTTTACTTACGTTCGACTGATAATTTAATCAGTAGGTTTAGGTTTATCAACGAAATCTTTATTTGTGTTCCGTTTATACAAAGGTATTTTTAAAAAGGTATATTTTATTTCTCTTTGATTGTTCTCGTTATTATTATTATTCTTATTATTACTATTGTTGCTTTGATGTTATTAATGCAGTGCTGGTGTATCCTTCAGGCAGATATTTAGTTGAGCGTAACGTGAACATTTTGTCAAAACCGCGTATTCTATTTTCTGGCAATTTACATGCAGTATTAAAGAAACGAAATCGAGCGTAACAGCAATAACACTAACAAGAATAGCAAAAGTAACAACATGTTAACGAAAGTAGCAAAAAAGGAACGTAATAAAAATTCAGCAACTCGAAAAGAACGAAACTTGTAAATTCGTTTGTTTTGATGATTTCTAGGATTTTCAGAGGATTCTACTTATTTCAATCCCCTCCTCTGTCGCTCTTTCTCTTTTCTTCTACACTGAATTTTATAAACGGACCAGAGACGGACAGAGAAAATCTCTCAGAGAAAGAAAAGCTTTTAAGGCAAGGAAAAATATTTTCAGGTGATTGAAACGGCAAAAGGGAAAGGGAAAAGAAACTACTGAAAAAGTTCTTTGAATTATTGGAAAATTATTACAAATAAAATGCATTCATAGAAAATGAAGTAGGCAAACTTTTCATCGCGTAAACCTTTTAAAACAATTTTTTTCAATTCAATGAAGAATAATAATAATTCTCAAATAAATTCAAACAATTTAGTAAATTACACAACTAGATGGAATTTCCCGAATTCACACCTCCTCCGCATCATTACCAATAAATAGAGCAGATACCAAGTACGATTTTGTCTTTGACATTTAGTAGAAATATGGCTAGATTTTTAAAAGTCAATTTGGAAAATCCATTTTTTGATAAGGTTCTTTGGTGAGATTGGTAAGATTTTAATTTTATACTAAGTGTTAATATACATGCTTGAATAATGTAATATATATTTTATAAAATTTCTCACGAATTTGTATTCCTTAAAATTCATTTGGCACGTAGCAATCTTTCTTAGCTTTCAATTCATTAATGTACTAACTTGTTGCTCTCGAAAATCCACCCTAAGCTCCTTTTGTTTGTCCTGTTCTTCCATTTTTTCTCCTCCTCTTCTATAACGAACGCATGAATGTGCTCAAATCTTGATATTGTTCCCCTTCTTCCTCTTTAACGGTTGAACTCTTGATGGCTAGCATTTCATTTAAGCTGCTTCATAGAAATTCTCACGCTAATCAAATTTTAAACGGATTTCAACACCAACTCATTCAAAATCATAACTTGTCAGCGGCATGCCTTGCGTGCCAACGGCGTATTTTGCTGCCGCTAACATTTGCGCTGCTACTGCTACTGCTTAGCGCCGCTGCGCTACTGCTTTTCGCCAATACTTGTTAGCTTGTCATGCATAGGAATGAAAACATTTTCATCACCAACTTCATCATAAACATCTTCCTACGTCATATAAATTCCGAAGTCAGCAGAAAACAATTCGTCTGAGAGAGCTGTGAAGTTAATGAATTTTATTCGTAGTTTGTAAAATACGAGAGGAGAAGGATAAAGACATACGAGAGTGTACTCGTAATTTTGATAACAATGTTTACAAAAGAAAATCCGATAATAACATTTAGGGAATTAATAGATGGTATTTATGCAGATGATTGTATTTTTGGGTGGATTCAACGATAGTATTCAAAGTCTTTTAAATTAAGAACTTGAAAAACCGAACCTGAGTTGAATTTTTCTCGTAGTTCTTAAGTGGTGGCGTCTGGAAATGTAAACTGGTAAGTAGACGAATCTTGGTGCTTTTATTAAATGCCTACGCGCCAAAGAACTGCCTACTTATTAGTTCAATTTCAATTCAATTGCTCACATAGTGATTTTAAATATACATCTAAAGTTGCAGACACAAATTCAATTTAAATGAATAATTACATAACATTTCTAATATGAAAACACTTGGGATTTTATTAATAATTGTTTTTTAAATCAAAATTCTTATTATAATTGCTAACTAAATTTTATTTTCATTTAGATGGTTTTTTTCAAATAGGCGGAGGGCTGTGAAGGCTCTTTTTAAGTAAAGCGGTCATCAGTCATCTTCCTAATTGAAAAGTTTATTATTTTAATATCCATGTTTCATACTTGTTTAACACTTTTTGATACTTTTGTTTAAAATTTTATAGACACCACTTATATATTTAATTGCAGAACATTTCTAACGTATAAAGAACAACAATTAATAATTCTCCTTTTACGTACGACTCGTTCAAGACTTTTTGTTAATAATATGGAAATTAAAACGAATATTCATGATGACTTCACGAATTTCAATGACTGCCAGAAGCGCTTGTAGTCATTTTTATATAACGAATATTTTGACGGAACCCACCCTCCTTCGCCAACAATTACATCTCAATTAGAACGTTCTTATCAAAATTCCAAAGCAAATATTTTCGAAAATCGCTTTGGCTAATTGATTTAATATTTCAAGAAAATGCGAGATAAAGAAATGCAAAGGTTCATTATCGGCAATTCCTATACGTATTTAATTATTTCATTGTAATCATACACCGTTAAAATTCTCTATGAATGAAATTAATATGACACAACATCTCCTTTTTTAAAGTTACTCCTAAGTATATCTGTAAAGGAATTCAATATATTTTATGTGAAAATCATAAATAAAATCATAAATAAAATCATAAACAAACCAGAATTTTTAGTGGGTGCATAACCGTTTGTTATTTTACTGCGAACGCACCATGTCATTTGCGATTTTGTTGAAGTTATTTGCGATTTTCCAACGTCAAAACAATCATTAATAAATTTTGTTAAAATATTTTTAATTTATTTCCAGTGTAGTAAACCCACAACCATCTAATGAACTGAAAACAACATCGAATATTAAGATAAACCATAAATGCTTGAAAAGGGTTTTAACTATCACCGTATTCTATTATTTATTCACTTTTCCGTAACGTCTTCCGTAGAATAAGGAAGACATTAAAATTTCATCTCCGTTACCCAGAAAAACGAAAGATATATGAAAAAGAAGAATTAATAGCATATAAATATGAAGTGCTCCAAAGAATTCGAAAAGTTACTTAAGAAATTTTGTCAAGGAAAACCTAAACATTGACACATACACGTTTCTAGCGAAAGGATTTAGTTGAAAAAGCGCCAAACCACGCTCAATCGATTTTAGTCAGTCCTAAGCCTTTAGTAAACAAATGCAGTCACAATTTTGTTCGCCCAAACAATTTATAAACTTGAGAAAATTAAAAAACGCTATGGCAAAGAGTTGTATTCGGGATGGCGACTGAGGTTGAAGGAGAGTGAGCATTCACGAAAGAGTACATTCCTTATGTCGATTGTAAAAATATCCTGGGGTTAACATGTTTACAAGAAATGTTCTTCAAATCTTACTCGAATGACTTAAGCAGAATGCATTACTTCTTATTTCAATAAAAAAATATTGTTATTTGATTCGAGGAGAGGAAAATTCAAATCTGATCTTGTGAGAGACAGACATATTTTCTCATATTTAGGTTTTATTTTCAAAAGTGATTTAATTTGAAATTTGTTTATAGATTTTGAATTGCTAAAACTGGCTTTGGGTTAGAAATTAATAAATAAGTAAGTACTTCAAATATTAGTTAAAAGCCATGTCTTTTTAAAAAATAATTACGTTATGAAGAAAAGTTTATTGATTTATATCTTTGATTGATTGGCATAAAAGAAAAAACAGAGGAGAGGATTTGGTCTCAAAATCAAATAAAAGAAACCAATAATGGCATTTGAAGATTAATAACTAATAATAATTTTGGCACCTTAAAATCTGTTCACTTCTCCTTTACGAGTATTCCTAATTCTTCAATTTTCCTTGCCTTCGGCTTAACCAAAAATAAATGACAAATTAATCCTACTTATTTGTTTTAAATTTTAAGAAAATTATAATCATGAAAAAAGAATGCATTAATAATTATAAGAAGGCAAATAATTACTAAAAGATGTTACTAACTCAATTTTTGTCCACTCAAGCCCATTAAACGTTTACATTACTTTTGTGTTTCCCCCCACTTCTATTCCCCCCCCACACTTCTATTCCCCTTCTGTTCTATAAAATTTTCTTTGATTTACTTCTAGAATTGTCCACGTCGCGCCAGTATTTAGATTCCTTCAACTTGATCGTCATATCATATATGATATCATATCTTCTTCTGTTTTATTCATCGGCGTCGTCCAGCCTTTTGAGTATTTTTTGAAAGGTGGTTTTGTTTACCCTCTCGGACGTCTGGAGCTATATGTGTGTATGTATATATCCCTTCCTCCCATTTCGTTATCTACAACATGTTGATTCAAAAGTTTCGCCATTAAAATTTTTACTCCGTTGAACTTTTTCTTAGAAACTTTTGCAGAATCAGCTATAATAAAAACAAGTTTAGCAACGACAACAACAACAACTGTTATGGAAGGAAAACTGCTATAGGCAGTCGTCTGTAGCTCTAAACTTTCATTTTCTCTTATTCTTCTACCTTTTTTTCATATTATCCTTATTTAGCTGCAATTTTTGCCAACATTTCTTTGCCAGTTTTGCACTTTTTGTTTATTGTTTTATTTATTGCAAAGAGGGCAGTTTATTTAGCAAACGTTTATGAATTCGAGAGTTCTTGAAAAAACGGGGTCTGACGAATTAAACCCAAACTAATAAACCCAAAATGCTCAGGAAGGATGAGCAATAATATATATACTTTTCTATATCTTTTCTTTTCTATTACCTGGCGCGCCTCCTTTAGTGCGTTGGAAACGGAAGAACATTAAAATTTGTACTCTAAAATTTTTTTTTTAATTTTATTTTAGTTATATACCTTCATCCCTTTAGATGCAGGGTATAAAAATAAATTAAAATATAATAGAAATTAATAAAAATAATAAAAAATTTATTAGAAATAAATGTTAGGACAATAATATATAAATAATAAAAAAATTAAAAATAATAAAACGTTAATAAATGGGAAAACTAAAAAAAGAAATAAATAAATAAAATAGTAAAAATTAAAACAATAAAATGATTCATCTAATAAAAGACAAAATTAATAGCTATAAATATTTAATTAAACTTTCATTTATTAAAAATAATGATAACATAATACAAATTATAAAAGAAATAAAGATTAACTATTCAAAAATTAAAATAACACAGTGGTAAAAATAACAGGAAAATATTAAAATGTAAATTTAGCAATTTCTTCGTAATGAAGGTTTTTAAACCGGCCACCAATATTTTAATAAAATAATTATTTTTTAAAAATAATGAAAACGCAAAAATAATAAAATAAGTAGAACATAAAATGATGAAAATGATCAAAAATGAAAGTAAGACAAACATTAAGAAATTAGCAAACAATCATAGGGTTAATGGAAACATTAAAATAATAAAGAAAAACTAATTATAAAATTTATGATATTAAAATAAAGGAATGGGAGCAATAATGAAATTCAAATATTAAAAAATAAAAATACGAAAAATTATTAGTCAAAAGTTCATAATATCGCCGATATAGAGCATTTCTAATTAACCATTAAAACTATTAATTTGATAATTGATGTTCTTCACAAAAATTAAAGGTTCTTTATTTTCTTAGAACAGACTGATAGCCGGGTAGTCGAATAGTCGGGCATATGCTGTTTGTTGTTTCTCTCTGAATAATGATAACACTTATGATGATAATATTCTTTCTAAGTGTCGTGTTGTCAAATTTCAATTGAAATCTAAATTTAAACTAGTAAGAACGTTATCTTCGGCCTGGCCGAAGCTTACATAACCTATTCCCGAATCTCTTGATAACAACGTTCAAATAAAATGTCGGCAGCTATATAAATACATTATATATTTATATTTCAATTATTATATTTACATTTATAACCAGTCAGTGATGACTGAGAACATTCGTACCAAATTTCGTGGTTTATTTGTTCTTTTCCACGCTCTTTTTTGTGAAACAGTTTAATTTACATTAAATACCAAAAGTGGGCGTGGGAGTTGTCCGAATTCGCCCACCATTTTCAACAGAAACCAGCCTATCGTAACACGAAATATTCATACCAAATTTCATGATCATAGCTTCATTCCCTCCCTTGTAATCGTGATTTCCACAGACAGACAGACAGACAGGCTAAATCGACTCAGGGGATCATTCTGAGCCAGAATATATATACTTTTCAACATCTATTGTAGCTCCATTACTGTGTTACAAACTTAGTATCAACGTTAATATATCCTATTTCACTTTTTTAAAGGGAATAGGATATAAAAAGTAATTTTCATCTGTACATGAATCAACGTGAAAATTTAATTATCTTGAAGTACCTTTGGGACGTTTACTTTTCGGTTGTTTTCCTTTACATTCGTGCTTATCAAACGTTAAACAGTTTAAAATGAGATAATTTAATTTAGGAGCTTTAATTTGTATTAAATAATTTTTCATTTTGCTTTTTCCAACGAGATTCTAACCTACACCGTTTATTCATTAGCTTCGTCGGTTTTAATAGAAAAAACAAACCAAACATTTTAAATAAATCGGCGGTCAAAGGAATAATTGAGCGCTTTGTGGGATCGTTTTTGATTAGACGAGCCGCTTTACGGTTTAATAATTAAAATGCGCCACTTCAAAATCACTCGTCCGTGTATAATATTAAGCTGCTGCCCCTTGAACGAGAAGGATCTCACACACACTAAACGTCCGAGCGTAAAAGGAGGGTAGTTTAATTAGTCCGGAACCAACAGTTTGGTGTTTCGTAGATGAATCGAAGATATGAAGGGCGCGCGCTTACTTATTTTTCGCTAATTAATGTAAATTAAAAGCAATCTTCGTCTGGTTGTTGAGGCAGAATTAGTGTTTTCTTCACGGTTTTCAACAGAACGTGAAAACATAATTATATGAATAAAAACAACCTTAGAACCGCGCTAACGCGGTTCAGTTTCAGCCAGAAGAGCTAATTAGCTTATAAAAAATACGCTTTAAGCGCATTCAAAATACGAATTTTTGAGGAAGGATTTACTTTCTCAATTCCGCTTTTGAAGTTTTCTTATTTACGTTTTTCATTTTAGTAGTTTCCTTGCCGAAACTTTGTGAAGACATTCTTCTTTCTCCCCTCACTTTTGCGTGTGCTAATTAGAATAAAACGTTTGCTGTGGGATCTTTCGCCGTCGATTTATTATAAAAGATCTACCTGAATCAAACTCTACGAACAATCTCGTCATTAATTGTTGTTGATTGTTATATGTATGTTGGTTTGGTTTAGGCAAAATTCAAAATAAAAGTGCAGAAGTGTATTCTGACGAGGCAAAAAATATAATATTTGCAATAAAAGTTTGATGATATCGTAAAGGATCAAAAATTGTTTTCGGTACACGGTATGAGAGTATTTATTAAACAGCCCTGTTAGTTCTTTCACATTTTTTCGTTGTAATAACAGAAAATTTTCAAAGATCTCTTTGCTTTTCAGTAAGGACATATTAAAACTTTATCGAATCGTAAAAGTTTCGGTGCCTCACACCAGAAGGCTTCAGTTATTGAGTTACTGTTGAGTTCGAGAAGTTATAAACCAGACTGTTCCCGTAAATGTCACCATTATCCAACCAATTCGCGAAGGTGGTTGTGAATTTATTGACGCGACCCCTCTTGAATCGAAGTTCTTACGGCTATGAAATTTTCAGTACTACGCCGGCTTGGGTATTACCTTACCGCCGTAGCAACATATATGGGCGAATACTATAAAATTCATTCACTACAGCCCGTGCGGTTTGTGCGGTAAACCGTTTATTACCATCAAAAGTTACAGGAGAGGCGTAATTGCCGACAAAGACACGCGCTGCCAATTTGTAATTCGGTAGATTACTCACGGTCTGTGGTTCTAACGCCTATAATAAGTTAAGCTTGAGGGATGTTGGGGGATGGTCAGGTCTTGTAAAATAACTTTCAACTGGAATACAAATTTGTCGTGCACCTGATGAAACAGAGTTGTAGAATATAATTAATAATTCAATCAAATAAATAAAATTATATTAAAACTGAAATTGATTTTATTTAAAACAATACCATCATTCTGGAAAATAAACTAATAATCGTTTTATTTGGATCATGTTCCATTTAATAAATTAAATCTGTTTTTGGAAGCAGCTGGTATTTTCCTTAATGTGTTTGTATAGGAATTTTATACAGAATTAAGTAAATGTAAAGCCAATTACTTTAATGCAAAAGCTAAAGCTGAAATACTGATGCTGCATTGATACCAAATGATGGGTCTGGAATTGTTCTAATTTTATTACCTCTAAAATCATGAATACGATTGTAATAAAATCACGTTCCTCGGTCATTTTAAAGGTTTTACCTATATGAGATGAAGTCTCATGAAGTCTCAAGTAAGAGAGCGTTGGCATTTCAATAGTTTGGTGTTTCCAATTTCTTGTTGCTGTTTCCGTTTCCGTCAGCTTAATTTCCTCTGCCATTTCCATTTGCGATTTAATCTGCTTTCGAATATGAATACTTGTATTTCCACTCCTACTGTCACTCCTGCTGGCGTTACCACCACCAGATTATTTATTGCTGGTAATGTTTGGTTCCTACAGCAAATTGTTGTAGTTTCCTTGGCGGTGGTGGGGAGAATAGTGGTGGCATTTAAGCATACTGTAAACGTGTTTATTTTTTCGTGCTGGTGCTTTTGCTAGCATTTAAAAAAAAGCAATCGAGAAAAGTTTAATTGAGAAGGAGAATTTATTACAGATGATGCACGTATCGCAAGCACTGGATCGGAGCAATAAAATGTTTTTAGACTAAATAGAAATTTCAGAAACAAACGCACGGTAAATGGATAATAATATAAAATAAAATAAAACTAAATACATTTTTAAAAGCAATTAAACAAAAACAATATAATATAGACTGGAAATTTTATGTCCTTAATATTCATAAAATACGAGTATCCTTAAAAGATTACATTTTAATTGTTCTTTCTGCTCAACAGAAATTATTTCGACATTTTTAAACTCGATCTAAATCCAGGGATGAAGGTGCGTAAAAAAAGCGTTTTCCTAGTCGAGTTCTAATTCATTTTAGAAGGATTTATTCCGTCGAGCCCTAGACCCAATACATCACTCCTCTTGATCAAATATGCACTGTAGGGTTTAATGCCAGAGATTTTTGCTATATGTTTTTCATTTTCGAAAAATTATCGATAAACCTTTATTTTACACCGATATGTCTATTTTGCGTATAAATGCAATTGATTTGAAATTCCTTTAATATGGAGTTTTTCGAAAAGCTCTCAAGGATGTATTCTCGAAACAAAGCAGACTTGTCTGAGGGTAAGTCATATTCGGCACTCAATCAACCATGAAGTTATTATTCTGATATAAATAGCAAATTTTTTGTAATACTTTCGGATTTATGCAATTACTTTGGTAAGTTACTTCATTTAAAATATCGTTTGTCCGACCAATCAATTAGCATTAGCAATTAGTTTCTAATGATTGACCCTAAATCGTTCAAAATAATATACAAATACTAGCGAACAAATTAAAAAGCGCTGCTTCGAAATATTTTGTTGCTGCTGAGTAAGTTCTTGCAAACAACAATTACTTCGAAACTTAAATTTTCCCCCGCGCTTTGAAAAAATACCATTTGGAGATGCAGAAATTCTGCAGAAGGAGAACCGTACTTTATGGCTTAATTGCAGACACAAAAGATCCTTCTTACAAAAATCAAGTAAACTTGTCGCGAAAGAAAGTTTTTAATGCGAAAACTTTTATAAAATTATGAAATTTGTTCTGGGCTATTGCTAATTTGTTAATTGAAGTAATTATCATAATTTAATTAAAGGCGACAATTATTGAAATCACTTACGACAAACTTCTGTTGCAATATGTAAATATAATAATTATCACGTTGCAGCAGAAAAAAAGAATGTAATTAAATATGCAAGACGACACTTAAACTGTTTAAAAAAGCTCTTATAATTACTGTTAGGAGGGCAAATGGGGCCCCTGCGGGATAGTGATTACTTGCATCTCTAAGCTAATTGTATTGTTGTTGAAAATGGCATCTCATACTATTTAATGTAATAGAAAAAACGAATCATAACCCACCGAAGCTAACAGCGTTGATGATTAATTAATTAGCTTCATTGCGCCCATTTGATTTGCAATTTTATGGGCGTGGAAGACATATTCGTTCAGAATTTAATATTAAACACGTTCTTTCGTGCATCGGGAAAAAATAAAAGCGAGTCATAATTAATTATGGAAACCACAAACCGATTGAACTCACTTGCCAACCAAATATAAACACATATATATTTCATAATGAGCTCATATCGACAAAGTCATTTACAAGTTGTGTCCTTAATGCAACAGTCATAATAAAACCCCCATAGAAGGTAGAAATCTTGTTGTTTGATAATAACGCCAACTGGCCTCACTTCCGTAGAAGGGCGAACTTTATCGTGAGAAAACATCGATGCATAATAATTTTCAGAGAGTTTGCCGGGCCCAATAAGACTAACTAGTACACATACAAAGCTACCATTGCTGCCTTCGCCCTTGCTCCGAACTGTGTACAAAGAGTAAGTTTTTCTGCAATAAAATCTTTTAACTTCTTCTTTTACGCCCATATTTTATCATTAACGATTTTATAGCTGTCGCTGCTGTTAGCGTTGCTCGGGTATTTGTTATTGTTGTTATTTATATTGCTGTTGTGGACCTACTATGATAAATTATGTTTCTTGCAAAATATCTAAAAGTTGCAAAATATGATGAAGAAAGATTTTCTTCGTAAAATTTTCTCTCCAAACTTATGGAAAAAATTGTGGACTGGCAACTAACTCATTAGCAGCATTAGCAGCAGAAACAAGTATTATTAGCAACATTCATGGTGTCCTTCAACACTTTGCTGCAATTCGTGAGCTTGTGGGTTGGAGGGCTTGTTGGCGATGTGAGCGATCTCGTTACTTTACCAAAACTTTTTTGGGAGGCTTGAATGTTGTTGACTACCAAGTTTGACTTGTGAAACTTGTTGCTAGTGTTGTTGTTTTTGATGTTATCAGTAGCAATATTAATTCAGTTATTAAATTGTAATCCAATCAGGCAAATCAGAAAAAGTTCTCAAAAAATTCTTATTTTTTGTAAAATCCATGACGCAGAGAAATTCTTTTAAACTTTTTTCTTCTGGAATGTTTCCAGAATTTCCTTCAGAACGTTTTGGATTTTTGACAGAAATTGTTGAAGTTTTTTCTTCCTAATAATTGATTCTAAATTATGGATACTTAAGGTTTGTTTTTAAGTATAGAATTATTCAAAGTAATGAAGTAAAAAAGTTTCTATACAAAATTCAATTATATTTAATTTTATGGATACATTTTAATTATTAATTAATATTTCATTTGTTTGGAATTATTTTTAATTGATATCATAATTATTCTAATTATTTAAAATAATTTTATCCATTTTATGATGAAAAGTTAATTAAAAAATTTTTTTCAAAGGAAGGAACTTTTGAAGGTAAAATAGGTGATTTGTAAATTGTATAAAAAAGTTTCAGTAGAAAAATATTTCATGAAAAACTGTTTTATAAAAAAGAACTCGAAAGATAATTTGATAATGAAAAACTGATGAGAGGACTTCTTAAGCGTAGTATTTATTAAAAAATTTCTGCGAACAAACAATATTGTTACGAATATTTTTAAGAAAAAAATTTGTAAAAAGAACAAGATAGAAACAAAATTTTGAGAAGAGAAATTTTTGATGCAACATTTTATAACAAAAAAATGGAAGTACAAATTTTATAAAAATAGTTTTATAAGAAAGAACTCCATTAGAAAATTTTCCTGGAAAGAAATTTATATGTTGTGAGAGAAATAATATATGTTTTTAAGGAAAAACTTCGTAAAGGAAATTTAAAAAGAAAAAATATTTTTCAGCAAAATTTGATGAAGAAAATTAATGAAAGAGAAAATTATTATTATTAGGTTTTATAAATAAAACCCAAAACGTTGTGAAGATGCAATTTATAAAGGATACCTAATAGAGAAATATTTTATAAAGAAAATTTTTGTTGGTTTTGATTTTCGATTAATATAAAAACTCGATCCACTCTATTCAATGCGTTTTATTAGACTGTACTAGAGTTGTGTTCAAAAGTAATGTAGTGTAAAAAGAATCAATTGGAAATGAACAGTTGGGTTGAACAATATATATATGTACCTAAAACAGGGTGATTAACAAATATATATATTTATAACATTCTCTACCTCAACCCAAGTGTTCTCACATATTTATATTAAGTAATTGACAAAAGTATTTATGCTTCTCTTTAGGTAAACATTTTGTAAAAATATCTGCGACATTATCTGAAGATGAAATATATTCTATAGCAATTTCATTAGTACAACATTTTTCCCTTATATAATGATACCTTATGTCGATGTGTTTACTTCTCTTCTGAGTCATGTTGTTCTTGGCTAAGAATTCGGCACCTTGATTGTCGCATCTAATTTTCGTTGGTTGCAATATGTAGGATGAAAGTTTCATTTCCTGTAGTAAACTTCGCAGATAGGTTATCTCCTTTGCTCCCTGGCATAGAGCTACATATTCCGCTTCCATCGTGCTCAATGAGACACTCTGTTGCTTCTTCGATTCCCATGAAATTGGTCCTCCTCCCATAAATACTACAAATCCGCTGTAAGACCTTCGATCGGTTGAGTCGTTCGCCCAATCAGCATCAGTATGACATATCAAATTATTGTTTGATTTGTACGATAATGTTGCTTTCGGTGTTTGTTTTAAGTATCTCAGTATATGTTTTGCAGCAACAAAATGCTCGTCGTGAGGATGACTGTTGAATTGTGAAAGCTTTGATATCGCGTGAGAAATATCAGGTCTAGAGATGATTGAAAGATACATTAATTCGCCGATCAATGATTGGTACTTCTGTGAATTCAAATTTTCACAATCTGCTTTATGACATTTCTCTAGTTTTGTACCGCACGCAAGTGGAGTATTCGAGGGCTTACAGTCCTTCATTCCCCATTTTTCCAACAGTTCGTTAACGTATTTATGTTGATGGATAAAAATATCTCCACGTAGTCCATTTCTCTCAATTTCCATTCCCAAGTAGTAACTAATTGGACCACGATTTACTGCATCTACATGTTTGTTTAATTCGGTAATAATATTTTGCATATACGATTCATTTGAGCAAGCAAGAATTATGTCATCAACATACAACGCTAGTATGTTAATGTCACCTTCGCTCATTTTTATATAAATGCAGCTATCTGTAGAACATCTAGTGAATCCCATTGTATTTAATATTTCGGATATTTTTACATTCCACTCTCGGCCTGCTTGTTTCAATCCATACAGTGTTTTTTCGAGCTTACATACCTTTCCCGGCTGAGACGAATCCACGAAACCCTTTGGCTGCTTCATAAAAATATCTTCTTTCAAGTCGCTGTTTAAATACGCCGCTGCGACGTCGATGTGATTCACTAGGAGCTTATGCTGCACTGACAAGGCCAAAATAAGTCTAATTGTGGAATGCCTAACTACCGGTGCAAAGGTTTCCGAATAATCAATATTGAATCGCTGTGAGCATCCTTGTGCTACTAAGCGTGCCTTATATTTTTCGACACTTCTGTCCGGTTTCAATTTCTTGGTATAAACCCATTTACATCCGATAATATTTCCTTGTCTTGGCTTGTCTACTAGCTTCCAAGTTCCATTCTTGATCAGAGTGCTATATTCCTTTTCCATCGAGTTTTTCCACTCGAAACTTTCCATGGCTTCTTCTACTGACAGTGGAATATCCTCAATAAGACACAGTGAATTCATTTCTGGTGCGTTTGGAGAAATTTTTCTGGGTCTGCCAGGATTTCCGGTTCTTAAAATGCGATATCTTCCCGGCTTAAGTTTCGGCCTTTCATTTTGAAGCTCTTCCTCATCAGATGATTCTGTAGTCGATGATAGATCTACTTTTTCGGTAGGCGCCGATGATGCAGGAACTGAAGATTCAGTTGTCATAATTTGTTGTGAATTCGAATTTGCATCCATTCTAACTTCTATAGTTTCTTCTTCACATGGATCGGTGCTAAAAATGTTTTGATAATTATTCTGATTTACGTTACTATAAAACAAATTCCTGTTATCACGTTTGAGCGAATCTTCAAAAAACTTGACGTCTCTACCTATAGTGATAGTCCTTTGCTGCGTATCATAAAGCCTGTAGGCTTTCACAGAATCTGCGTATCCTACGAATGTCGTCAATTTCCCCTTTGGTTGAAACTTCTGCTTACCTGGAAAAAGCCGTGTTGACCGCCTCTGTCCATAAATTTTGGGGTAAGCCTGAATCAGTGAGCAGACACCTGGCCATTTCGACGATCGTCCTATTGATGCGCTCCGCAACTCCGTTTTGCTGAGGAGTATAGCACACAGTTCTTTGATTAATTATACCTTTCGACTTCAAGAAATTTCCGAACGCTTCATTCACATATTCGCGCCCATTATCTGAACGTAAAATTTTTAGTTTACAATTGGTTTGTCTTTCGGCGTTTATTAAATATTCTTTGAACACTTCTAGTGCTTCTGATTTTTCTTTAAGAAAATATATCATTGTAAACCGCGAAAAGTCATCTATAAAAGTAATGAAATATCTGCTCCCGCTTTGGGATGGAACACGTATCGGACCGCAGATGTCTGTATGAACTATTTCCAATCGACGTTTAGTAAAAATGGTTTTATAACTTTGAAACGGCTGCACATGTTACACACGAAATGTCTTTCGGCACTGTAAAGCTTTCTATTCCTCGGACTACATTATTCGTCGACAAAACTTGCAAATCTTTGAAATTAATGTGGCCGAATCTTCTATGCCACCTTTCATAGTGTGCAACAGCACTTAAAACGAAATGCTTAACTTGACAGAAAAAATTATTCACTTGAAAAATTCCTTTGCATAATTTTGCTTTTATTAGTTCTTTATTTTCTCGTGTAAGCACAACAGCCATGTTTTTCGAAAATTCAACCTTATTTCCACTTTCAATTATTTTTCCGACCGACAAATAATTTGACGTTAAGGCAGGAACATATAAAGCTTTGCTCAAAATTATATAATTTTCTATTGATTTCACACTTATGTCGCCAATGCCCTCAGCATTAACAGCTTCACCGCTCGCCATTAGCACAACCTGATTTATAGGTCTGAACGAAATAAAAGAACTTTTACTTTTACACATATGCGATGATGCTCCGCTGTCAAGGATCCATTTATCGACGCGAGAGTCATTTAGAACATGTATACTTAATGCACTTTCTTCTACGGTTTTTGGTGTCGTTGCACTCAAAACAACCGCTTGTTTTGCAAAGTTTTGCCCTTTTTTGCACTGTCTTTGGATATGACCACGCATACCGCACTTATAACATTTAACTTTACTTTTGTTCAAAATTTTCGGTTCATAACTTTTTTCTTGCACTCGTTCGTTATTCGTCATTTTTTTATATTTCATACCGAAAACTTTTTCATAATATTCTACTGGTTTATTTTCACGACGTTGTTCCTCTTCCAATATTTTGACCTTGAGTTGGTCTAACGCTGGAAGCTCGTCTCTGGCTTCGATAGCCACAACGAAGTTTTCCATATTCTCCGGCATGCTGCACAATAACAAAATACTTAAAACGTCGGCTGGTACCTCCACGCCAACTTCCTTCAGATTATCGACGATAGAACAAAAGTCATTCAATTGACCCGAATACTTTACATTGTCTTTCAATTGAAATCGAATTAATCGCTTAAATAACGTCACCTTTCTAGCCGGACTCTTTGTTTGGTATAAAGTTTTTAAATTTTCCCAGGCTTCACGTACAGTCTTGCAATTTTTAATATAAATTAATTCTGACGCCACAACACTTAGTGTTATAATGGCTAATGCCTTTTCATCCAATTTTTTAAATGCTTGCTGTTCGGTTGCACTGGCATCATCTGCACACTTCGTCACTACCACGGACCAATAGTCCAAAGTTATTAAATAGCTCTTCATTTGAATAGCCCACGTTACGTAATTTTCACCATTGAACTTATCGAAGTTAGTTAACGAGACCGCCATATTCAAATATTTTTCTCATACATTAAAAATCAAAATACTTTTAATTATTTTTCGACAAACGAAAGTTTTTTTTTAAATTCGACACACGAACACTGCGTGGGCTGGGCCCATAACCTTTGTTGGTTTTGATTTTCGATTAATATAAAAACTCGATCCACTCTATTCAGTGCGTTTTATTAGACTGTACTAGAGTTTTGTTCAAAAGTAATGTAGTGTAAAAAGAATCAATTGGAAATGAACAGTTGGGTTGAACAATATATATATGTACCTAAAACAGGGTGATTAACAAATATATATATTTATAACAATTTTCATAAAGAGAATTTTGACAATGTGAGATTTTATGAAAAAAGCATTTTGTGAAAATATGTAACAGAAATTTTTATACAGGGAATTTTTAATTTCTTTCTGAACAAAAAAGTAGTTTAGTTTTTAAAACATTTTTCAAACGTTGTCATCATGCTCAATTCTTTACATTAAAAGTTTAATTTTTGTTGAAGAGATTGAACGGAAGCGATACAAGTTATCATATTATTACTATGCACATATTTTGGTAAAAGCTAGATATAAAATAATCAGCTATTGATAATGGACATTACATTTGCATTAGCATTCCATTTTCGTATGAGACCAATTTAAACGGCATTATATAAATTAGACGAGTTTTCTTTGCTATTACTTCAGTTTGTCTTCAATATAAAGGTTTGAAAATGGCTTCGAATTCCCATACAAATTTTTCGCCAACTTAATAAGAAATCTTTGAATAAATCTCCAACGTCCTGGATTATACGCGGTTAATAAATAATAAGCAAAAAATACAGATCCCTAGAAGAGAAGAATCTTCATTAAATACGATAGTCAAGAGTCAATTAACGGAACACAAAAAATTTTTTGGGAAAGAAATTAAGGAAACTTAAATTTATATAGGAAGGACTCTCTTACAATTCTTCTAATTTATTCTCGAAAGTTTTATTTGGTATTTAAAAGTTTAATAAAAAGCTTCTAATTGAAAATAATGAACTCTTGTGTCATAATTAAATGAGGTTTTATTATACAAGTATTTGCTCGTGCACATAATCCTCGTGGTCGTCTACTAACTGCAGGTCCCTATTGCAGAAGCTAGGTTAGCTTTGTCATCAACAATTGATCAATAAATTCTGATTTTTATATTTCTCATTCCCCAGAATAAACCCCAATTATTGTATTTGTATTTATGCTTGAGGTCTGTCGTTTGGTTTTATTCAATAATTATTGTCACTTCATCGATCGAATCAAGTCTAAAGTGCTCAACATCTTGTGGCCCGTGTTGTTATGTCGTACGATGCTACCGTGAAGCGTTGTTGTTGCTTCTGGTGTGGTTTCTCTTGAATTATTGTCAAGTATAGAGACATATCAGCCATTATTTCGTAGATAATATTCCTAAATGGATAGAACAAGTATTCGTTTGTTGCACAAAAAATCCATATTCATGCTTGTACACATACATACACACATATATTCAGGCATTCATACATGCATATATAATACCATGTACGGACATGTGTATAACATATGCATCGGCATGTATGATTTGAAATACCCGACGTTAGGAATTTGAAATTGCATTTGCAGGGAATGTTTTTTGTGATTCATCTCAATTTTAATTCCTTAAAAAAATTCTGTTTATTCATCAATAGAGCCAAAGAAAATAATAATCGGTTTAAGACTTTCGTAATGGCGCAGGCAGAATGAAAAGGTAGTGAAATAAAAGAAAGTATTGCAAACGATGGGATGTGAACATGCTTCTTTCTTAATTCAGGTGCTTTTATTAAGCACCATTATCATATTATCATTTTAAATATTATGATGCAGTAGATTTCTTCGCCATTTTGATGTCATAATGCTCACGATTGTTATGATGCCATAGAACTGTATATTGTACTTTATATGATATTTAAATACGATAACTTTTATACAATCACGACTCAAATTGTCCCAAATGGTGGTAAAACCATACCACACCATTTGCTATTGAAGCTTCTGATAAGATAAAGTCATGCAAATTTAATTGCACCCCTTTTTGCTCTTTACTGACTTTTCACTGGTTTGTAATATGTTTTCAAGTATTTTTTATTTAACATTCGCAGAATAAAGAAAGACCCATCTATAATAAATTTAAGAAAAGAGATCTATTGGGGTTTAATTTTGCGAGCTTTTGAGGATTTTGAATATTTATCGTATTCTAGAAATTCCAAATAGTTAAGTGTGATAACAACTTTTATTTATTTAAAACAGAGCTCCGCCATTTCCGCCACTTAAGTGCAATAAAATCGTACGGACCACACGAACCGACATCAGAAGACTTTTGTCACTTTCGGCCATTTCTATCCACTGAAGTGCCAGATGATGCCGTATGAATGAATGCATTAGCATAAGGATCTTCGAACTAAAGGACTTTATCGCAGGAAAATGCGAGAACATTTGCGTACAGCTATTTTAATCTCTCTGATTTAGCAGATGCTCGACTGGCAGTGAAAAGAAAGAAATTGTCATTCAAGATAAGCGGTATCAAAACATTTTTTCCTTTTTTTATTTGGGGCATGATATTTCCTAAACAAAAAGCAGTTAGCGAGCAACAAACAAATGGCAGAAAAGTAGGACTGGATTAAGTATTATGTGCGTTATACGTATGCGAAAGAAAAATAAAGAAAAAGTATACTCGTTTAGCCATATCTTTCAGTGGCAGCCAATACGATCTTTCCTGAAACGGCTAATACTTCTACCACTTAAAGTACTTTCTCATAAAGTGGGTGGCGTTTTACGCAGAAAATTCACTACATCGAACAACAAGCAAACAAGTTTGAATGAGAAGGTTTATCGCCTGTTTTTGTAATTTTCATTCCTTTGGGGTGTCTTTTTAATAAAATCCGGAATTCTCGCATTTTATGTTATAACATATAGTGCTATCAATTCCATCATCTCTCAATTCCATTGCTCTGCTATTTTATTTTCATGTTGGAGTGGCGGCGAAGTCTTTTCCCAATCAACCCCAAACGACTAAACTTATAATTTTCTTTTTCCTTTGGTTCATTAATGCAATTCCTTCTGCTTTTAAAACATTGTTTTGGCGGATGACGACCACGGTCAACCTTTGTTTTCTTCTTTATCTTTTTGATGCAAGTAATCACTGCTATTACTGAGGAATTACTGAGGAATATAAGTGCTGAACATTGTATTTTATACGGTAAATGGCATTAGGAGCGAATACTTTGATGAATATTTTCCTTAAAAACTGGGGCTAACTTAGTTACATCTAATGATAATATTTAGTATCAGGTCCTTCAGAAAAGGCTCCAGACTGAAATTACAGTAAGTAGAAAACGTATGAGCTTCTTCTGAGTAAGAAGTTAAGCTTTTTATTTAATTAATATAAAATATTTCGAAAAACGATATCTCTCAAATAAATTATTTCACCCACGAAGGAGCATTTATGTAGTCACGCCCGAGCACGCTAACCAATATATTCTCGAAACGGATTAAAGTAAGGAGGGTTCAAGTAACACTCCCGCAATACGGTCATATATAAAATACTTTTTTGAATAACATTACAGATACTCTTTAAAAAGTTAATTTATATAAAATATTTTTTTATTAAACACCTACTTTTATTAAAAGTATCAATTGATGTGCTTAGGATGGATAATGAAACGAATGAAAAGACTGCGACTCTGGCTTTAGCGAAACGCTCCAGATTTTTGTAGTATGCAAAACTTCATTGCTTTAAAATTGAAAAATTACGAAAAGCGCAAAAGAAAATTCTTTATTGCATACTAAGCACATTAAGCAATATCAATTCAAATATTAAATTCTTTTCTCGATTCGTTGATAACAATTCGTAATGCCTTAAAAAACCGAATCACCTCCCTCAACCCAGTCATTGACGTATCTGTTCCATCAAATTAAATCAAAATCTTGTCGTGACTCCATTTGATGTTTGTAATAAACCAAAAATTTTTAGTTCAATTTGCTATCACTACGTATTATTGCAGTGATATTCAATTAAAGAACAACAATATGATTTAATTCTGCTTTGTCTTAAGAAAATAATTTTATTGCATTATAAATTGAATATTCGCTTTTAATATGATCGAGTAGATGTATATGTGTGACATTTACGAAAAGACAGTGAGTTAATACTAAAAGCTGTGACTTAGTGCATTCATAATATTATGTATGTCATATGTGAGTATCATCAATAGACGGAAGGGGGTTGAGAAATGATGTGATGGGAAGTAAGAAGGGTATTCGTCATATTGATGGTTGATGAGCTTGTATTGATATGGCTTCGTTTAATTAAATTTGCATGCTTTTATCTTATAATCAGACGCTTTGATAGGAAATGGATTGGTATTGTTTTGTTATAATTTGGGAAAATTGTAGTCTTAAAAGGGTGAAGAAGCGAAAGGGGAGAAGTTTTCAAATGTGTAAAATATTGTATACAGTTTTACGGCATCATAAGGTCGATGTGATGTATTCGTGAATAAAAAAGGAAATAATTAGTAATAATTAAGTATCATTAAAACGACACAAAGTGGAGAGAAAAAATGGGGTATCGTAATACTCAAAATGAGACTTGAATAAAAAATGAAACATGATCACATCCTATTGTTTGCAATACTTTCGTTTTATTTCGCCTCCGCTTCGTTTTGCCTGCGCCATTACAAAAGTCATAATCTGATTATTACTTTATTTGGCTCTATTGACAAATAAGAATTTTATTAAAGAAATTAAAGTTGGCACATAGGCACATAGCAGAAAGGAGCATAAAGTGTAAGAAAACAGTAAAGAAGAAGGTATATAAATGACCCTAATTGTTTTCAATATTTGTCAAGAATATCGTGTTCAATTTGATTTCAGAAGAACGGGATTGTTCACAATTGATAACTAATACTTTCAAAAACAGAAGTTCTATGGGGTAATGGCCAAGCTAAATAAAGTCTTTTAAACGCCCATTATCGACTTTATTTGGTTTTGCTTAAGTTGATGTTTTCAAAAGTTATTAATTCCAATTTTTTTGGATCCCATTTTAATATATTTTGAAACATTTTTGAAAAGAGATTCTTTCGAAGGCCTAAAAAGTGATGGAAAGCACATTTTATTTATTATTTGGGTTATTATTTGGGTATTTATTCGAAGAGAGCTAAAATTCGAAGAGGTTTCAAAATCTTCACACAAAATATTACTTTTAGGCATTATTTTATAAAAGCTACAAATCTTTGTCTCTGCCTTAATTAATTCTGATTAAATTAAAATTGAAATTGTCAAGATTTTCAATCAATTATTCAATTGTTGAAAGGATGGAAACAAAGTGGATAGCACCAAAACAATCAAAATACTATGTGTTTATGCAAATTTTGTAACATTACTACTGCCAAACTCTGTAGGTGTTAATTTCCATCACCTGTCTATTATTTGCATCTACATATGCATAAATTTAAATGCACACGAGGACACGAGGATACATCGTATTTGCAAGTGACACAATGAAATTGAATACGTCTCGAAGGGTATTCGTGCAATAACAGCAAACACACTTCCGTAGGTGGACAGACAGGCCAGACACGCAAGTGTGGAATAATATGTTGTGATATGTTGCGGTGTTTTGATATGGTCGTTCGAGGGCTAGCGTGTGAATGGCAGGCATGTCAAAAAGACAGTTTTGCCAACATATACGTATCTCTTGTTATCATTTATATTGCCAATTATCTAAACTATTGTCATTAATTCTAAAATAATAACGGAAATCTTATAAATATGTCGGTTAATATAGTTTGCTGTTATGAAGTTTATTTGGTGATAATTATATTTGCCATATGATAAATTATATGGCAAATAAATTATATAGCCATAAATTTTTGGCTATATTTCCCATACGTTCCAAAGAGAGCGAAACTGCAGTTGTCGAGAAATTATTTCAGAGTGATGAGAAAACTACAAGTGTAAGTAAAACCCTAAAACTGAAGTTTTCGTTAATATACCTTCAAACTATTATTCTTCATCATCGTAAATTCGGAAAAACACCGTCTAATATTTTAATCAATAACCCTTTTTATTAGTACTTTAATAAAAGGAATAAATCGTTTGATTTATTGGGAAATGAACATCTGACGAGTCTTCAATATATTCTCGGCGTCGGCATAAAATACCGAGGTAGCTCACTATGAATATTAATATTACCCAATATTATTAATGTTACCCAAAATTAACTGAGACATTGCAAGGGAGGAGCACTGCACAATCGGCAACATTTTTGTGAACTCCGCCGAATAAATTCCTTTTGAGATCAAAAGCACTGTGGTTATGATTTTGAACTTTTGGAAGCTAGAACCTTCGTTGTGTCACTACATGGACTCTTGCTTACTCTCGTGGTCATAGTGGTGAACCCAGGTTAATCTTCAGTAGTAACTCTGCAAAACCTGCAGCAACAAATAGATAACTCGCTATCTAACTCATAACCAAATGAATCGCACATTAATGTTAAATTGATTCCTGCTCGTGCTAAGGTAATTAATTTATAATTATATTTAATAAATTCGCACATTCAGATAGCGTCGCCGAGGAATTTATTAGTGAAATAACTTCAATTCGCCACAGTGTTGAGAATACATTGAATGTCCTTTGTGTATGGCTATAATTCCTGGCGTTTTCCACTAACTCGTTCCGAAAAAATTTAAGGATTATATTCTGTTCTATAATACCACATTGATAATTTTTATTTACAATCCGAAAAGACGTTCATTTTCAAATCGTTCAACTATCAACTCAACTCAAAATAAGCTTTTAGCATTTCTTGTACATTTCAATAAGTTGGCAACCCTGAGAAAAGTTTCAAAAATGTTGTCCTCTCTGCGATATTCTTCTAGCTTTGGTCTTCTCTTAGTAATTATGCCCTCTTTACATTTCAATTCATACGACCCGATGTTTTCCGAATTTACTCTTTTCCCTCTATGAACTCGGCACAACCCGAAGCCACAGTTAGAATTTTCCACATCGTTCGGTCTTCTGAGGTTCGGCAAGCAAACGCACAGCAATTGATGGAAAAGTAATTTTTTATTAATCGTCACATCTCAGTTCGTGGTCGGGATCTGCTTTAAGCGGTGGCGGTGAGCGCATAAAAGACGTGGGAACAAACATTAATGTATTAATAAAAAAAATTAAGAAAGTATTATAAATAAAATTAAATAAAAAAATTGGCCATAGTGAAACATAAAGTGTAAAATACTAAGAAATATTTATAATTAAATTGAATTGAAAGTACGCTAAAAATCCTTGCTAAACGTTTATTAAGGCGCACATCTTGGCGCATATTTAATTGCCCGCCAAATTCATTACAGCTCCATTCATCAACACCGCTAAACCTACCGTCAGTTACATCCAAACC
The DNA here is from genome assembly GCA_963966595.1 of Physocephala rufipes. Lineage (NCBI taxonomy): Eukaryota > Metazoa > Arthropoda > Insecta > Diptera > Conopidae > Physocephala > Physocephala rufipes. The sequence goes on from OZ016502.1 coordinate 10,417,823, forward strand.
CTTACATACAGTTATAAAAATACCGTAACAATTTGAAACAGTAAATATTTCTGGAGCATCACTGAAAGGATGTTTTGTCACGAAACCATTGTAAACACGGACGGTGAACTCTGCCCCCAGGGAGAGGCATAGGAAAAACGCGGCTTCCGAGCTTTCCGCGCTGAAACCAACTATAAAAACACATTCATCGTCGTGACATTTTAAAAAGTATTTATTGCAAAATAACACTGACAAAATAACACCCACAATGAAAATTATTAAAGTCCATAAGTTAAATATTTTCAAATTATATTTTATTTATATCAAATCAATAATAGTGTTCTAAAAAATTTGAATTATAAAATTGATAGTATTGGAATATTCGTTTAGGTAGTTTTCGTTTAATTAGTTTTTTATAAAATCAGTATTCATTTATGAAAACAATTAATGTTCGGTAAAACGAATTCATCATTTCCACTCACCAAATTTTCGCGGTGTAATTTCCTTTCATATCATTCAGTTATTAAAGTAAGCTCTTTTATAGCTGTCTCCGTTATTTTCTACCCTAGCGATCACAAAAAAGAACAACAAACACAAAACAAAAAGTCATAAATAAGTAGCTTTGTTTTTGTTTCTGTTGTTGATCACACTACCCTTGTTGTTGTTGTTTTTTGTTGTATTCAAAAGGTGGCTAGCATGTGACAGACATTCAGCGTGACAGACATTTAGCAAATTGAAAAACTCTTTAGGGTAATGCCCGACTTTACCAAAACGGAAGCGGATGTGATGCCATTGCTATTCGTTTCCTTTCAGGTGTAATTGCAGTCATAACAATTTGGATAATATTAGATTTTTTCCTACAATTTAGCCTGCATTCTTGGTGAAAATGTGAAAATTTTAAAAGGATCTAGGAAGAACAGAATAATTCCAGCTTTTTCTTTTTCAAAACTGACCCAACTCAACAAGAAAGTAGAAATAGCGCGATCATGTTTCATTAATAATTCGCCGCAAGAACCGGTACAATGAAAATATAAAATCAGTTATGTAAACTCTTAATAAAAATCCGAACTAACTTAACTTTTAATGGAGTAAACGCTTTGAAATAAAGCTACTTCGAAAATAACGAACAAAAAAATTTAATTTGAACTAGAACTCACTTAAATAAATTTGCAGAGTTCCATTTTATTGTGCTTTAGTGTCTTTGTTTCTGTCATCTCTGGATTTCTTCTCCAAGATTCACCGAAATGGATCTTTTTTTCTCAGCGACAGTTTGGATTAATCTGCTCGTCTTAATCTCAGCATATCCGGAAATACAGTCAAAGGGTAAGTAAATCGTTGATTGACGGCTGTTTAAAAATGTCAGCTGATACATATAAACTCCAATTGTCAGTTGATGGAATGAAAAACTATGGTAAAATTCAATTGCCATAATTATTTTAAAACATTTAATTAAAAAACATATAATTTGTCCCGCTTCGATTCTCCGAAGAAAAGTCGTGTCGAACAACAATCAATTATGCTCGACGTAATTTTGATAAATATTTTATGTCGTTAAATTTTGTTAGCCGTTTGATAGCCGTTATGTATGTTTATTTATCCGACTGGCATTAGAGATTTTAGGCTGATCTTTTTTAAGACACTGTGCGACAAACTGTACTCTGGTAAAATAAATATCAAAGACTGGGAAGTAAATATCAAAATTAAAAAATTTAATCTTATACCAAATTGTCTCCCAAATATTTAATATAAATTGTACCGAACATTTAAATATAGTTTTGATATTTGCCTTTCCAATTGGTATAGACTGAGTCTGTAAACTTAATTGCACGGATGTGCTTCTTCAGATTAGGATCCCTTCTTAATGTCAATGGATTTCGTCACTAATTTTGTGGCGTTATAATTTGTGAACTTATTGGGGTCAAAATTTGAAAAGTATAGCGCATTTGTAAACTTGCTGCCTTTTAATGATCTCCCATTTCGTTTGTAATATTTTTCTAATAATTGGGTATATAGAATCAACCACACTTTCGACTTAAATCTGTCTTTCCGTCTGTCTCTCTATTAAAATTAAAATTACAGCGAAATATTATTTCCACGCCTACATTTTAAAGGAATATGCCTTGCTTGTTCTTACAGCTTATTATCAGACTGCAAAAGGTATTTAAGACGAAGCCTTTGCATTCACTTCGAAGGACTATATATGCTCCCAAAAAAGTCGCTATCCGTCCATTGATAATCTAATTATTAACTAAAAACTCATCCCATCATAAGGTTCTAAAGTTATTAGGAATTTCAGTGAAAAATATTTATAATGATTTATTATTAGATAATATTATTTACTTATCCAATTTCTTAGTTCAGCTAATTAGAAGCTTTTCAAACAGCTATCTCTTAGCCACCACGACTAGAAAAAAGCCAAATAATACTTCAATAGGAAAATAGGAAAAATAGGAAAAAAGCGACGAAAATTCGGCGAATCTTAGAAACTGTATTTTCCAATGTCATTATTATTATTATTTTTATTCACTTATATATGAATACGTAGTTTATTTATTTTTATTTATTTTTATTTCTCCGGGTAGTCATATCATCACCATTATTAAAACCATTTTTAAACAAATAAATTATAAGCAAACGGTAGTTATAATGCAAGAAAAAAGGCCGTATAAAATTTTTTATATTTTGGTTTTGTGAGGTTGGTTCAGAAAGCATCGCAAATTTTGAATTTCCGCGTGTTTTTAATTTTTTTCTGTGTAAATACAATACCAAGTGGTTAGATGCATATTATTCGGCACATGATTAAGCCACCTTTGACCAAACCAACGTTTATTGGTGGTAGAAAATGTTCTCAGGAAAGAAAACCGCGCTAATAGCGATTGAATGCGAAGGTTTTGCTTACAGAGTCTTTTGATTCCAATGGAGTGGTCCATCAAGATTTTTTGCCGTAAGATGGGACGGTTGGTTAGGAATATCACCAGCAAGTTTTGAGTAATTTGCTCGATGCAATCCGCCAGAAACATCCATTGGGCTGTGATAACACCTCAGGTCATTGATTTTGCGTGATTTTTTTGCCACCATGTTTCCAAATTTGGTCCCAGAGACATTTCTGTGTAAATAAAAAATAATTAAATTATTATTTAAAACAATTGTAAATGTGATAATGGGAAAATCAGTCATAACCAGGACTTTCATAGAGAAGGTGGCAAGCCGAATTTTTATCCTGGAATTATACACAATTCATTTCCTAATTGCTTCAAATAATCAGTCTATTTTTTAAAACAATAAAGCCCTTTCAAGTTAAAGTAAGTTGTAAGTTTTTATGAAAACAAAATTATGTACGTGTGTCAGTGCGAGACCGGAGCTTGGTTCGATGTGAATTCAAAATATTTACTGTAATGAAATGATATGTTAAACAGGACACTTTTTCATTGCCTCATTTTCCTTTTTTATTATCTCCAAAAGTAGCAGACCTGCCGGAAACGGATACAAAAGAGTTGGTGTTGTCAAACACAAAAAGTAATAAAAATGAAAAATGTTACAGTTTGAACGATGATCGAAATTCTTTACAGTAGACAGTGACAATAGTTTTGTGGACATTCTGACACGTTGAACACTTGAAACCGTTATTTGCAGTCTCTATATGCACGCTCAAAAAAATATACATACACAGATGCACAGATTTCAGATGATTCTCTTTACACTTGGAAGTACATGAATCTGTAGCTACAGATGTGGCATTCGTACAAAGTTGATTAAACTTCACACATTCTTTTGCACGATTATCTCCATTCACTCATTCATTCATTCATGCATTTTTGAAGCAGTTTCTATGTCTGTAAAAAGTTTCTTCTTAATTAGTTAAAACAGATTTGTTATTTGGTAAATTAATTCACTAAAAACTCTCTACCGTTAAAATAAATAAGAACAGTTTAGAACATTTTAGAACAGTTTAGAACATTTAGAAGTTTCGACACGGGGCATAAAAAATGATTTTTTTTTGAATACAACAAAAAACGATGATACGACAAAAGGATTTTAAATTTTAATTTTTAGATGATAATTATACAAAACTATCTACAATATTTATGAGTAAATATCTAGAATATCGAGTATGCATTTACACATAAAAACAATAGCGTATTTTAATGGAAATGCCCACTTGACGTCTTTTATGATGCGCTCAGGTTGGTAAGGTTGTAGGTTGGTTTTAAAATTCTGAATAATATAATTGGAAAGTACAAAAACTTGAAACAATAATATCTCGAACACAAAAATTTTTTGGACATATTTCTCGACATTTTTCTGGTCGAAGCAGAGAAAATAAGGGAAAGCCGTTTGAGTCTTGTGCCTTTGTCACTGTGTGCTCGTTCATTACCGATTTCACATCCCGTTTAAGAACAGAACAATTGTGGACAAGTTGGTTACAAGACTAAAATGAGTTAAGAAGTGATTATTAAGGGTCTTAAATATTTGAAGTGTAATACGTCTCCGATTGAATAATCTATAACGATCTTGTCTTTTCTGAAAACTCTTTAATATTTCTCTCAGTTATGAAAAATCCTTTATCGTAAACATCCTTTATCATATCATAAAGTTATGTCTAAACTGCAGAACGTCTAGCCTAGCACAAACAAAAGGGTCTGCAAAACAACCTTCATCTTAAAAGAACAAATAAAAAAGAGATGAGTGAACACAAACCGCTTGCGTTACACGAAAATCCAATGCAAATCTGAAATCAACTACAATTTAAAAATATTTCAAAATATTCAAAACAATTAATGTTCGGTAAAACGAATTCATCATTTCCACTCACCAAATTTTCGCGGTGTAATTTCCTTTCATATCATTCAGTTATTAAAGTAAGCTCTTTTATAGCTGTCTCCGTTATTTTCTACCCTAGCGATCACAAAAAAGAACAACAAACACAAAACAAAAAGTCATAAATAAGTAGCTTTGTTTTTGTTTCTGTTGTTGATCACACTACCCTTGTTGTTGTTGTTTTTTGTTGTATTCAAAAGGTGGCTAGCATGTGACAGACATTCAGCGTGACAGACATTTAGCAAATTGAAAAACTCTTTAGGGTAATGCCCGACTTTACCAAAACGGAAGCGGATGTGATGCCATTGCTATTCGTTTCCTTTCAGGTGTAATTGCAGTCATAACAATTTGGATAATATTAGATTTTTTCCTACAATTTAGCCTGCATTCTTGGTGAAAATGTGAAAATTTTAAAAGGATCTAGGAAGAACAGAATAATTCCAGCTTTTTCTTTTTCAAAACTGACCCAACTCAACAAGAAAGTAGAAATAGCGCGATCATGTTTCATTAATAATTCGCCGCAAGAACCGGTACAATGAAAATATAAAATCAGTTATGTAAACTCTTAATAAAAATCCGAACTAACTTAACTTTTAATGGAGTAAACGCTTTGAAATAAAGCTACTTCGAAAATAACGAACAAAAAAATTTAATTTGAACTAGAACTCACTTAAATAAATTTGCAGAGTTCCATTTTATTGTGCTTTAGTGTCTTTGTTTCTGTCATCTCTGGATTTCTTCTCCAAGATTCACCGAAATGGATCTTTTTTTCTCAGCGACAGTTTGGATTAATCTGCTCGTCTTAATCTCAGCATATCCGGAAATACAGTCAAAGGGTAAGTAAATCGTTGATTGACGGCTGTTTAAAAATGTCAGCTGATACATATAAACTCCAATTGTCAGTTGATGGAATGAAAAACTATGGTAAAATTCAATTGCCATAATTATTTTAAAACATTTAATTAAAAAACATATAATTTGTCCCGCTTCGATTCTCCGAAGAAAAGTCGTGTCGAACAACAATCAATTATGCTCGACGTAATTTTGATAAATATTTTATGTCGTTAAATTTTGTTAGCCGTTTGATAGCCGTTATGTATGTTTATTTATCCGACTGGCATTAGAGATTTTAGGCTGATCTTTTTTAAGACACTGTGCGACAAACTGTACTCTGGTAAAATAAATATCAAAGACTGGGAAGTAAATATCAAAATTAAAAAATTTAATCTTATACCAAATTGTCTCCCAAATATTTAATATAAATTGTACCGAACATTTAAATATAGTTTTGATATTTGCCTTTCCAATTGGTATAGACTGAGTCTGTAAACTTAATTGCACGGATGTGCTTCTTCAGATTAGGATCCCTTCTTAATGTCAATGGATTTCGTCACTAATTTTGTGGCGTTATAATTTGTGAACTTATTGGGGTCAAAATTTGAAAAGTATAGCGCATTTGTAAACTTGCTGCCTTTTAATGATCTCCCATTTCGTTTGTAATATTTTTCTAATAATTGGGTATATAGAATCAACCACACTTTCGACTTAAATCTGTCTTTCCGTCTGTCTCTCTATTAAAATTAAAATTACAGCGAAATATTATTTCCACGCCTACATTTTAAAGGAATATGCCTTGCTTGTTCTTACAGCTTATTATCAGACTGCAAAAGGTATTTAAGACGAAGCCTTTGCATTCACTTCGAAGGACTATATATGCTCCCAAAAAAGTCGCTATCCGTCCATTGATAATCTAATTATTAACTAAAAACTCATCCCATCATAAGGTTCTAAAGTTATTAGGAATTTCAGTGAAAAATATTTATAATGATTTATTATTAGATAATATTATTTACTTATCCAATTTCTTAGTTCAGCTAATTAGAAGCTTTTCAAACAGCTATCTCTTAGCCACCACGACTAGAAAAAAACCAAATAATACTTCAATAGGAAAATAGGAAAAATAGGAAAAAAGCGACGAAAATTCGGCGAATCTTAGAAACTGTATTTTCCAATGTCATTATTATTATTATTTTTATTCACTTATATATGAATACGTAGTTTATTTATTTTTATTTATTTTTATTTCTCCGGGTAGTCATATCATCACCATTATTAAAACCATTTTTAAACAAATAAATTATAAGCAAACGGTAGTTATAATGCAAGAAAAAAGGCCGTATAAAATTTTTTATATTTTGGTTTTGTGAGGTTGGTTCAGAAAGCATCGCAAATTTTGAATTTCCGCGTGTTTTTAATTTTTTTCTGTGTAAATACAATACCAAGTGGTTAGATGCATATTATTCGGCACATGATTAAGCCACCTTTGACCAAACCAACGTTTATTGGTGGTAGAAAATGTTCTCAGGAAAGAAAACCGCGCTAATAGCGATTGAATGCGAAGGTTTTGCTTACAGAGTCTTTTGATTCCAATGGAGTGGTCCATCAAGATTTTTTGCCGTAAGATGGGACGGTTGGTTAGGAATATCACCAGCAAGTTTTGAGTAATTTGCTCGATGCAATCCGCCAGAAACATCCATTGGGCTGTGATAACACCTCAGGTCATTGATTTTGCGTGATTTTTTTGCCACCATGTTTCCAAATTTGGTCCCAGAGACATTTCTGTGTAAATAAAAAATAATTAAATTATTATTTAAAACAATTGTAAATGTGATAATGGGAAAATCAGTCATAACCAGGACTTTCATAGAGAAGGTGGCAAGCCGAATTTTTATCCTGGAATTATACACAATTCATTTCCTAATTGCTTCAAATAATCTGTCTATTTTTTAAAACAATAAAGCCCTTTCAAGTTAAAGTAAGTTGTAAGTTTTTATGAAAACAAAATTATGTACGTGTGTCAGTGCGAGACCGGAGCTTGGTTCGATGTGAATTCAAAATATTTACTGTAATGAAATGATATGTTAAACAGGACACTTTTTCATTGCCTCATTTTCCTTTTTTATTATCTCCAAAAGTAGCAGACCTGCCGGAAACGGATACAAAAGAGTTGGTGTTGTCAAACACAAAAAGTAATAAAAATGAAAAATGTTACAGTTTGAACGATGATCGAAATTCTTTACAGTAGACAGTGACAATAGTTTTGTGGACATTCTGACACGTTGAACACTTGAAACCGTTATTTGCAGTCTCTATATGCACGCTCAAAAAAATATACATACACAGATGCACAGATTTCAGATGATTCTCTTTACACTTGGAAGTACATGAATCTGTAGCTACAGATGTGGCATTCGTACAAAGTTGATTAAACTTCACACATTCTTTTGCACGATTATCTCCATTCACTCATTCATTCATTCATGCATTTTTGAAGCAGTTTCTATGTCTGTAAAAAGTTTCTTCTTAATTAGTTAAAACAGATTTGTTATTTGGTAAATTAATTCACTAAAAACTCTCTACCGTTAAAATAAATAAGAACAGTTTAGAACATTTTAGAACAGTTTAGAACATTTAGAAGTTTCGACACGGGGCATAAAAAATGATTTTTTTTGAATACAACAAAAAACGATGATACGACAAAAGGATTTTAAATTTTAATTTTTAGATGATAATTATACAAAACTATCTACAATATTTATGAGTAAATATCTAGAATATCGAGTATGCATTTACACATAAAAACAATAGCGTATTTTAATGGAAATGCCCACTTGACGTCTTTTATGATGCGCTCAGGTTGGTAAGGTTGTAGGTTGGTTTTAAAATTCTGAATAATATAATTGGAAAGTACAAAAACTTGAAACAATAATATCTCGAACACAAAAATTTTTTGGACATATTTCTCGACATTTTTCTGGTCGAAGCAGAGAAAATAAGGGAAAGCCGTTTGAGTCTTGTGCCTTTGTCACTGTGTGCTCGTTCATTACCGATTTCACATCCCGTTTAAGAACAGAACAATTGTGGACAAGTTGGTTACAAGACTAAAATGAGTTAAGAAGTGATTATTAAGGGTCTTAAATATTTGAAGTGTAATACGTCTCCGATTGAATAATCTATAACGATCTTGTCTTTTCTGAAAACTCTTTAATATTTCTCTCAGTTATGAAAAATCCTTTATCGTAAACATCCTTTATCATATCATAAAGTTATGTCTAAACTGCAGAACGTCTAGCCTAGCACAAACAAAAGGGTCTGCAAAACAACCTTCATCTTAAAAGAACAAATAAAAAAGAGATGAGTGAACACAAACCGCTTGCGTTACACGAAAATCCAATGCAAATCTGAAATCAACTACAATTTAAAAATATTTCAAAATAGAATTTCAATCTCTTTATGGAAACAACAAACATGTGTGGAATAATTACAAAGCAATATAATTACAAGGAAATTTTCCCTTCGGGAGCGCGTCAAAGGATATTTCTACGAAAAAGTATTTTTATAAGTATTTTTTCGTAGAAAACCTAAATTTAGATATAATATTTCAAAGCCACGTGGAAGAGGAGTGGTTGATCTGAAAAATAAAATAACGACACATTTTCTAATCAATTTAAGGATTGGAAGATTGAAGATTTTCCTTGTAGCCAAAAGTGGCTAGAGAATACGTAACAGTTTTATGGAATAATGACAAATTTATAATTTTTCGATATAATTTTTTTATATATTATCGTCTCATCTTCAACCGAAAATATGTTTGATTGGATGAAATAAAAGTTGCAAAATTCAAGCGGTTTTGAAATTGTAAATCTTTAGCATAATAATATTTTTTAAACTATCGTGCGAATAAAAATTGTATTAAGTACCTGAATCATTTCGATATTATCGAGATGAATAATATCGAGATCGAATAAATATCGAGATGATCTTTAACAAATCATATCTAAAAAGCCGGAGGTTTTAGAATATTTGAAAACAAATCCATCTAACGTTCAACGTTTTATTTATGTACAAATTGATAATAAGTTCTATTGAAATCATATTTCAAATATTCAATCGGAATATTTAAAGGTTTTCTGCTTGTAATCATTCCAATTCAAGTATGATGTAAACGGACTTATGAGTTAAAATGGCATAAATTGCTATACAAATGGTTTCAGAGAAGGAAATCTAAGAGAAAAAATCAACATCAACCCACAAAGCCAAGCCAACGTGAATTCACAGGCACACATCCTTCTTCACGCACCATTGAATGATACAATCCTTGTTCTTGTCCCTTACATACATAGAAATGATAATAATGTTAGGAAGTGTACAAACCCAAAACCATGGGATCTATAAATGATGAACAAGAATGCCAATCGATTTAGTTTAAAGGCTACAGAAAAACCACTTTCACCGACACGAAGCATATACTATTTATGTAGCAGTGTGTGGGTGTGGTTGAGGGCAGCTCACTTTGGAAGGTAGGTCGCTGAATCGTTCACACGAGTTGACACGATACCGTTCTAACCTGTCATCACCTCTCGGAAAGTGCCACACATTAATTGCTATAATTAAAAAAAGCTTACACGACAAACCAGCATTTACTGACCATGCTCGTTTAACTCCCATCACGAAGTTCCTCCCTTCAGCAAAACCATCCTACTCAATTGAGGGATATGTTTGTGCATACAATAATTTGTAACAAATAATAGATAAAAGAAACTGTGTGCGGATGTTTACGATTGTGATAGTCGTTGGGTTTCTTTAATGCGGTGAAATTTACAATAGGAAACTGAAATATAAACCAAATTTATTTGAAGAAAAACGTATGCAATAAAAATAACTAAAAGATCAGCCAATTATATTGCTGTATAGTAATAACGGTGCTAGTAGGAGTAACTATAAGTCACAACAAGAAACTGACAAACAATAAAATAACAATCAATTGAAGAACTAAAGCAGCACGAATCCGATAAAGACATTTAATTCATGCCGTCGTAAAATATCTTTAACAAAACAATACGATATGTTGCTAACGAGCGACGGATGGACTTTCTGTTGGAGATAATTTTAGCGTTAGGTGATAACAATGAAGGGGCATTAATAAGCAGAAGGTAGATATAAAGTTCACGTTTGGGATTCAGGTCCGTGCGGTTACGAGAACTTCAGAAACATTTTAGCAAATTAGCCAATTCATGAGTGACCGTTTATTATGCGATGGCTTTCACTTTAATATTATCCAACAAGAAATGGGAACTAAATAATAATAATTTGTGTATTCTCTTTCAATAGTCATAACTACAAAACTTAGTTATAACTTTTCCTCATACTTTTCCTAAAATCCGGCTCTCCGTAAATTGGGTTGACGAATGAGAATATCTTTAAAATTAAAAATTCAAATATATGTAAATATTTAGAAATTAATTTTATAGGCAGTTTCAACTGAGAAGGCTTCTTGAATTCAAAATCACTTCATTCTCAAATACGCTTACTTTTAGTAAAAAATAATAAAAGAAAAATGTCTAGAAAACTTTGAATCAATCTTGCGTTTATATTTAGTAGAATCATTTATTACTTTAATAGGCATAAAGTGACTACTGTTCATCGACCGCTAAATTTCGAAAATAGAGAACATTACCTTTTCTTACTGAGTGAGTAAAGGCATTTGTAGGAATTCTAATGAAACTTTATAGTATTCTGTCATTCTCACAATCCCGTTAATTCACTGAAAAGCAAACCAGAAACAAAATTATTATGAATAATACATTACTATACCTCCTCGCAAATCGAACGATACCATTACAGTCAAAAAATATGGCATATGGCAGACGTAAGAATATCAGCTATTGTTATTATTCCGGCCCACATTCCTCACAAATAGGAAGGAAATAGGAAATCCGTTTATAAATATCAATTTTTTCGAACCCTTTAGTGAAAAGGATAGCGGAATTTAAATATTTTTATATCCGTTTCCGTTTCTCGTCATCACTGCACTGATTATTAAATCAGTTAATAACTAATACGTTACAGTTTCAAGTTACTCGTAGAGGGAAAAGTGTGCTCCTATTCATGTGGACCGTATCTATTCTTATCGGGTCATTTCACATTGCTTTTATTTAAGTGAAATGAATTCTAAATGTGGGTGACAAAACCATCGAGGCGAGAAGTTGTCTGAACAATTAATCTTTTAATGAAAATTAAGGTGTTGAAATATAATTATCCTGATTTTTTACGCATTTCATGTCCTCGAAATGTATCCTTTTTATTCTAAAACTACCGCCTGCCTACAATCACTTCTCCGCTTTCATTGCAGTATTCATAAAGTAAGTGCTTTTAAAATAATAATGTTTGAATCTATTTGCATGAGGTTATTAATTTAATGATTGTGATATTATATTTGCATTGGTTTTCTTTTCTTTTATTTCTCTTTGTGTTCTTTTCCCAGCAGGACTCGATTTTAGCAGCATGCATTTTTTTCTTTTCGTCAAACCGCCGTCACTCGCTTTCTGTGCTAAAGGCTAGTTCCTGCTTGGAGCGTTAGTTCTTTTAAATATTAAAAAAATAGCAGAGGCTAAATTATTCAGTGAGTTCCTTTTTATGGACGCATCCTTGACTCTCTAGAAAAGACCGATCCTTTGGTCAGATTTTGTTTGCATTCTGAATTTTTGTAATTAAAAACGAGTACGACAATTATTCTGCTCAATCTCTTTGTTGAATTAGAATCATTAAGTTATTGCAATTTCAGTGATTTAAAAGCTTTTCTATGTAAACCATTTTTTGGCTCGAGAGAAAGACTTTTACGACGATTTTCTTGATTAATAATGATTTTCATTAATACTGTTTGCTGTTTTTGTCAATTTCTCTTTGAATGAATTATTACTTTTAGTTCACCCTTGCCGCAATCTGTTTTTAATCTTTTAAAAAGAGTCATAGCTTTTAATTTTTATCCTTGACATTAATGTGGATTTAAAGAAATTAATTATTTTCTCGATTTCTACGTCGTATCCAAGAAAAATGGGAAATAAATGAATAAATAAATGGAAAGAACAATCATGGATTTCCTGAGAAAATAGCACAATATTGGCTTTTTACTCTATTTCCTGGTGGGAAAATCATAGGAGGAATATTAAGGCAAACGTTTTCAAATAAAGTGAAGAGTGTAGGTTCATGCTCTCTCTATACGCTTAACGTTCCTTTCTCTTATACTACTCTGTTGATTATAGTTGATATTTCTTAATGCAATCCTTATTCATCTCGAATGCATTCAAAGCCTATTCTACTCGGTTGCAGTTTCTTAAGAATTGGAAAATAAATAGAAAATGAATAGTATGAATCGAATAGCAAAAGGTTAGGATCGAATTAAAAGTAATACAGAGGTAAATTTAATTGAAATGTAAAAATAGACTCTATTTCAAAATCTGCAAATCTAAATTTAAATGAAATTTTACTTTTTTATTATGTTTCTGAAAAGTTGTTTCTGAAAACGGTACATGCTCGAAATACGTACATTGCTATTTTCTGATAATTGTCGGAGTTATCTCGCCCAGTTTTGCTGAACTTTTTATAGTCCATCTTGTTGTTTCGTTCGTTGAACTTATTAAAATCATTTAGAATGAAACAATTCAGGAAATTGTCTAAAATTGCCTGAAAGGTTATTCCTGAGGATAAAACCAAATTAGGAGAAGTCTCTTAAGACTTTAGCCAAGAATGTTGAATCCTCGTAAAATGCTAAAAAGCAGGCATATGAATGCACAAACACCATAATCAGCCATAAAATAAGCAAAATACACATACACACGTAAGAACAATAGCACGACGATTATAGCCAAACATGTAGAACACAAGGCAGATGTGTGGAAGAAGGGCATTGTGGTTTGTCTGTAATCAAGATACAGCAATTGCAAAATTATTCCCAGTGGACAACAAAAATTGGATGTAGTAAAACCAACAGGATGATATAAAGCGTACCGTCAAGTTAAGTGTTTTTTCCGACACGCCTCAGTTTTTATGATCCCCTTCATAAATTACTCTAAACGGAGAGGAGATTTTGGATGGCCTAAGGCATCGGTTCGGGTAAACGGCACAAGTTTATTGAACAAATCTTTTATTAATTTCGGAGATAATTTAAATCGAACGCCTTTAGATACGCCTCATCAAAACAGCATTTATCAATTGCTTAAGAATTTGGCATTAATTCATATTTAAACCTTCTAAGAAAGGTCGTTCTGATAATTTGAGAAAGGATATTCGCACATTGGCATAGATAATACATAAATTACTGAATAGAATAAAGCAATAAAATTGACATCAATATTTAAATTTTTTTATAAAAACCTTGGATTCAGTAGATTCATGTGGAAAAGTTTTGGTGTGAAAATTATGAATTCTGATATGATCCGGCGTTGGCCAATCGTCGGCTCAATCAACAGTTCGTAACCCTTGATTTACAAAACTGTATACCCGCCTGCAGAAATTGCTTTATCCCAACAAATTAAAAAAAGGTGGTACTTATTCGACGTCATTCCACACAAACCTAAATAAATAGTGTGCCCTGTATGTAAATTAGTGCATATGTATGTGTACCTCGATTAAACATTATTGGGTTCATGATATTCCTACAATTTGCTCATATTATAAATGTGTAAAATTTAAACACATCCATCACAGCTCGGTTAACTGAAAAGATTGTGGCCACATTTTTTAAATACCTTGTCATGATTTGTCACGCTAACTTCTTTGTAGGAAACCGGTTGAGAGTTGCACTAGCATCAAAAGCGCCATGACTGTAATCATGTTTGTTCTATTTTTCAAACAATTTCATGTGCTAAATAATAGAAATTACGACGACCTTGAATAGAAATTATGACAAGGCGGCGGCTACATGGGACCAACTCGACGATAGATGACCGACAACAATTGTTAGAGATTATTTTTTCAATTTGTTGGATGGTTTGTGTACGGTCACGTGTGACAGTTGTCACAACACAAATTAGTGTTGCAAAATATTTGATTGCTTTTAGGTTTTTCGAAGGTAACTCTTAACTTAGAGAAAGCCGTGTCCTTTGAGAATACACACGTACGTGTACGTGTACGAGTGTGTGTGTGTTTGTGAGTGTGCGAGTGTGTGTGTGAGTTATGATGATGATCTACAAACTCCTAGTAGCCATTTATAATTTAGAATTTTTTATAAATATTGTGCAAAGTTTGTTACCCTAGGTATGTGGTAGATTAATCTAAAGATTCCCATAACGTATAATTCAATTTAATAACCAATAAAATAAAAACGCGTGTTTCATGTTCTGCAATATTATTTTTTCGGGGTCGATATAGAATATAGTAAATAATTAGCGCTAATATATATATATATATATATATATATATATATATATATATATATATATATATATATATATATATATATATATATATATATATATATATATATATATATATATATATATATATATATATATATATATATATATATATATATATATATATATATATATATATATATATATATATATATATATATATATATATATATATATATATATATATATATATATATATATATATATATATATATATATATATATATATATATATATATATATATATATATATATATATATATATATATATATATATATATATATATATATATATATATATATATATATATATATATATATATATATATATATATATATATATATATATATATATATATATATATATATATATATATATATATATATATATATATATATATATATATATATATATATATATATATATATATATATATATATATATATATATATATATATATATATATATATATATATATATATATATATATATATATATATATATATATATATATATATATATATATATATATATATATATATATATATATATATATATATATATATATATATATATATATATATATATATATATATATATATATATATATATATATATATATATATATATATATATATATATATATATATATATATATATATATATATATATATATATATATATATATATATATATATATATATATATATATATATATATATATATATATATATTGAAATCACGATTACAGGAGAAGGAATGCTACCTTTATGGAATACTACGTTTTTTTTAAAAATGTCTGTCATCATAAACTAAGTGGTATTTAAACATGACTAAATTGGACCAGCGCCACATCCACATTTTAAGACATACAGCATTGAATTTTTATGACGAAGGCTATTGAACATTATTATTGGATATTGGGCACTACAAACCCGCAAAATTTTAGTACGCTTATAGGGTACATAGATTTCGACTTTAGGTTTCGAAGTAATTTTAGACTTATTGTAGTGTGCATAAGCCGAGGTTAGCGTTCATACCTGTTAGTAATTAATATATGAATAAATTTTTATTCCCCGCATAATTCTAAAATGAGCCGAAATTCTATTATTATTTTAGACTGATGTAAAGTTTCACGATGAATTAAAGCGCAAATAATACATTTCGTGTGACACACATCACCACTAAAGGCCATAAAGCATATCTATTCTATTTACTAATATACAATTTTCCCTTTACAAACAGAATATGCTTTATGAATTACATTTATACCCAAAGGGTGAAAATTATATTAAATTTGTTCTCCTGATTGCAATGGAGCGTCATGCGTTTGTTCCTGTGTTTTTATCGACCTTCGTCCAGGCCGAAGTTAGGCTGAAGTTAGGACTTAATGATTTCTTGTTGGTTGGTTGTATATTCCTTTAGAACATTGTCCAGTAGATTTATCTGATTTTGGTTGGAGAATCTGCCGATTATTTACTTACATGATTTTGCAGATAATTTTTTTTCTTTTGAATAATTTTTCTTTACATGATCTGCTTCATTTTTTTTATCTCAGCGCTTATTTTAGCACTCTGAAGAAATGATAATCGATGAAGGTCTTCGTTTATTATCTTCAGCCTTATTTTTTTATTATCTACTTGCAATCCAATGTTGGCTACAATAATTTATTTTGTCCTGTTTTGTTCATCTTCTATTAAATTGGTATTTACTTTTTCTGCTACAGAGAAGATTTGTGCTTATCCAATAAAGTGGACATGTTTAGACCGGACAAGCCGGGTTCTCAACATTGATTTTTATATACGGCCGCTTCGCCAAAATTGCTGTATTCTCTCGATTAACTTTTCAGTAGACACTACTTTTATATAAGCTGAACAAGAGGCAGTTTCTTTTAGTTATCTATCTGTCAATCCTTTATGTTGTGGAAAAAACAATTAATAATATTCAGTAACTTAATAAATGTTTTCAAATTTCCGACAGGGCTTCCTGTAGGAACAGGATTAAAATTCAAGACAAGGTGTATCTTGAAATAAATGCTTTAGGCATTTTCCTCGGCTTCTTCTACATTATTGCGAGCTCCATTTTCGTATGAATGCGCATTTCTCAACATCTTCACAACGTTATAAATCATAGTGTTTTTATCCTCAGGTTGCAACATATTTTGCTTTAACCAACTTACAAACATTTTATATATAATCAGTGTGACAAAAGAAATTCTTGTCCCAGCACTTGGCATTGTTTAGTCTTCAAACTCGCTTTTCCTTAGGGCCAACGTGATCTTCAACGTCAATTTACTCTCGTCAGAATAAATGAAGCTGAAACTTTTGCAAGCATTCAAAACGTGTCTGGCATTTGAAGAGTTTAAATTTCCAAGAGATTTTAAAATGTTTGTCCTTTTTTAATTTTGGAAAAGGAAATTGTAAAGATCTTTTAGGGCCGATTTTGTTTTAACATCTTCCAACCTTCCTCTTCAGTTTCTTTATTAGTGGACACATACTCGTGTCCTGTGCCTTTTATTCGACTTTGTGGTTAACGAACCAAACGCTGTGAAATATTTCAAAGAATTTGCAGTTTGCTTCGATCAAAAAAGAAGGCTGAATGACGTTTTACTTTGTTAGATAATAAACAGCCGCACCCACTTTGAAAACATTTTAAGGATGGCATTTTCGATCCAACGGTGGACGTAGTTCTTTAAAATAGTCGACAAGCTGAATTTGTTAGCTTTTATTAAATATTAAAAAAATATTCACCTCCACGGTTTTCAATTCAAATCCTTTCGTCTGCACGAGCTTTTCAAGTCTTATAAATTAGACTTCGATTTAATATTTGCGTACTTAAAAAGTAAAAATAGTCAGGCAAAAATTAATGCCCACCTTTGACTGCTTTCCAAGCATGAAATTATTGGAGAGCCGTGTGCACGCGGCAGACTGGCTTTTATACATTTTAAAACTATGTTCATTTCATTTTTGTTTTGAGTAAAAGTTTTTAGAAATTTCGTTTGACGGAGTCCTTGAATTTTCTGCGGAGAAACTAAGCCAAACTCAATGAATGCGAAATAAAACAAATAGTCGTTTGACAAAACAAAACAAAGGTTTTTGATAAAAATTGAAAAAACGAATTTATTTCTTATTAGTGATTTCTACTTTTTATTAGTTTATTTAAATATAAAAACAGCCGTGTATTTAAATATATTAAAGTATAATATCCTAAACTAATAGACGAAATCATTCGAGGTCGATTGCAGTCATAAAAAAATAGATAATGAACGCAATTATAATAAGAAATATGTTCTTCTCTAAACACATAAAACTAAATCCAGAGAATAGGAAACAAAAATAAATCGTGGAAAATAGCCGGACTCGCTAATCCCAATAAATCTGATTCGTTCAATGATGACAATATCTCGAAAATGGGCTCCGTCGATAACATTTCAACTGAAAAATTTCACACAAAGGACGCGAATTAAAAGCAATATAAGAATGAACGGCATAATTCTTCGTCACCTAAACTGAGATTAAAAATTAAGTCCTACAACAGCTTGGGCTTATTGTGAGTGTATGTTTGATCTGAGCAATAAAAGAAGCCCTTTTATTTTTGTTTCGTGGAAGAAAGTTTGCTGATACTATAAGGATGTTTATAACGGTTTTGTTTTATATAAAAACAAAAGTCGCATCGTAAGTATTATCGCCTAAAGCGTGAAATTGTGGAGTGTCTGCAGAAGAGGCTCGTTGTTATATCACCGATATGACCAATTGAAGTTAGTTATTTTTCCATTGAATATCACTGAATTATAAAGTCAATTTAAAATCGCAACAATTTAAATCGAAAAAGCAAAATCAACTCCTTAGCTCTTTAAACAGACAAAAATGTATTCTGGGAATCATCACATAACAACACTACGAACCCATTTGTTATGTAAGATCATGGCTTCTTATATGAATTGAATGATATAAATTGCGTTTTACAAAATATTTCCCACAAATTTGAAATTTTCTATGCTCGTGTAAATCTATTTCCAAGATATATGTAATTTCCTATTAAAATTCTTTTCTCGAGTATTAATTAAAAAAATTAACGCGCTCCGGGACTATGTTACGCGTTTCCGAAAAAATCCTCATTTGCAATCTAGGCGGACACTCTAAAGTTATATATAAATATATATATATATATATATATATATATATATATATATATATATATATATATATATATATATATATATATATATATATATATATATATATATATATATATATATATATATATATATATATATATATATATATATATATATATATATATATATATATATATATATATATATATATATATATATATATATATATATATATATATATATATATATATATATATATATATATATATATATATATATATATATATATATATATATATATATATATATATATATATATATATATATATATATATATATATATATATATATATATATATATATATATATATATATATATATATATATATATATATTGAAATCACGATTACAGGAGAAGGAATGCTACCTTTATGGAATACTACGTTTTTTTTAAAAATGTCTGTCATCATAAACTAAGTGGTATTTAAACATGACTAAATTGGACCAGCGCCACATCCACATTTTAAGACATACAGCATTGAATTTTTATGACGAAGGCTATTGAACATTATTATTGGATATTGGGCACTACAAACCCGCAAAATTTTAGTACGCTTATAGGGTACATAGATTTCGACTTTAGGTTTCGAAGTAATTTTAGACTTATTGTAGTGTGCATAAGCCGAGGTTAGCGTTCATACCTGTTAGTAATTAATATATGAATAAATTTTTATTCCCCGCATAATTCTAAAATGAGCCGAAATTCTATTATTATTTTAGACTGATGTAAAGTTTCACGATGAATTAAAGCGCAAATAATACATTTCGTGTGACACACATCACCACTAAAGGCCATAAAGCATATCTATTCTATTTACTAATATACAATTTTCCCTTTACAAACAGAATATGCTTTATGAATTACATTTATACCCAAAGGGTGAAAATTATATTAAATTTGTTCTCCTGATTGCAATGGAGCGTCATGCGTTTGTTCCTGTGTTTTTATCGACCTTCGTCCAGGCCGAAGTTAGGCTGAAGTTAGGACTTAATGATTTCTTGTTGGTTGGTTGTATATTCCTTTAGAACATTGTCCAGTAGATTTATCTGATTTTGGTTGGAGAATCTGCCGATTATTTACTTACATGATTTTGCAGATAATTTTTTTTCTTTTGAATAATTTTTCTTTACATGATCTGCTTCATTTTTTTTATCTCAGCGCTTATTTTAGCACTCTGAAGAAATGATAATCGATGAAGGTCTTCGTTTATTATCTTCAGCCTTATTTTTTTATTATCTACTTGCAATCCAATGTTGGCTACAATAATTTATTTTGTCCTGTTTTGTTCATCTTCTATTAAATTGGTATTTACTTTTTCTGCTACAGAGAAGATTTGTGCTTATCCAATAAAGTGGACATGTTTAGACCGGACAAGCCGGGTTCTCAACATTGATTTTTATATACGGCCGCTTCGCCAAAATTGCTGTATTCTCTCGATTAACTTTTCAGTAGACACTACTTTTATATAAGCTGAACAAGAGGCAGTTTCTTTTAGTTATCTATCTGTCAATCCTTTATGTTGTGGAAAAAACAATTAATAATATTCAGTAACTTAATAAATGTTTTCAAATTTCCGACAGGGCTTCCTGTAGGAACAGGATTAAAATTCAAGACAAGGTGTATCTTGAAATAAATGCTTTAGGCATTTTCCTCGGCTTCTTCTACATTATTGCGAGCTCCATTTTCGTATGAATGCGCATTTCTCAACATCTTCACAACGTTATAAATCATAGTGTTTTTATCCTCAGGTTGCAACATATTTTGCTTTAACCAACTTACAAACATTTTATATATAATCAGTGTGACAAAAGAAATTCTTGTCCCAGCACTTGGCATTGTTTAGTCTTCAAACTCGCTTTTCCTTAGGGCCAACGTGATCTTCAACGTCAATTTACTCTCGTCAGAATAAATGAAGCTGAAACTTTTGCAAGCATTCAAAACGTGTCTGGCATTTGAAGAGTTTAAATTTCCAAGAGATTTTAAAATGTTTGTCCTTTTTTAATTTTGGAAAAGGAAATTGTAAAGATCTTTTAGGGCCGATTTTGTTTTAACATCTTCCAACCTTCCTCTTCAGTTTCTTTATTAGTGGACACATACTCGTGTCCTGTGCCTTTTATTCGACTTTGTGGTTAACGAACCAAACGCTGTGAAATATTTCAAAGAATTTGCAGTTTGCTTCGATCAAAAAAGAAGGCTGAATGACGTTTTACTTTGTTAGATAATAAACAGCCGCACCCACTTTGAAAACATTTTAAGGATGGCATTTTCGATCCAACGGTGGACGTAGTTCTTTAAAATAGTCGACAAGCTGAATTTGTTAGCTTTTATTAAATATTAAAAAAATATTCACCTCCACGGTTTTCAATTCAAATCCTTTCGTCTGCACGAGCTTTTCAAGTCTTATAAATTAGACTTCGATTTAATATTTGCGTACTTAAAAAGTAAAAATAGTCAGGCAAAAATTAATGCCCACCTTTGACTGCTTTCCAAGCATGAAATTATTGGAGAGCCGTGTGCACGCGGCAGACTGGCTTTTATACATTTTAAAACTATGTTCATTTCATTTTTGTTTTGAGTAAAAGTTTTTAGAAATTTCGTTTGACGGAGTCCTTGAATTTTCTGCGGAGAAACTAAGCCAAACTCAATGAATGCGAAATAAAACAAATAGTCGTTTGACAAAACAAAACAAAGGTTTTTGATAAAAATTGAAAAAACGAATTTATTTCTTATTAGTGATTTCTACTTTTTATTAGTTTATTTAAATATAAAAACAGCCGTGTATTTAAATATATTAAAGTATAATATCCTAAACTAATAGACGAAATCATTCGAGGTCGATTGCAGTCATAAAAAAATAGATAATGAACGCAATTATAATAAGAAATATGTTCTTCTCTAAACACATAAAACTAAATCCAGAGAATAGGAAACAAAAATAAATCGTGGAAAATAGCCGGACTCGCTAATCCCAATAAATCTGATTCGTTCAATGATGACAATATCTCGAAAATGGGCTCCGTCGATAACATTTCAACTGAAAAATTTCACACAAAGGACGCGAATTAAAAGCAATATAAGAATGAACGGCATAATTCTTCGTCACCTAAACTGAGATTAAAAATTAAGTCCTACAACAGCTTGGGCTTATTGTGAGTGTATGTTTGATCTGAGCAATAAAAGAAGCCCTTTTATTTTTGTTTCGTGGAAGAAAGTTTGCTGATACTATAAGGATGTTTATAACGGTTTTGTTTTATATAAAAACAAAAGTCGCATCGTAAGTATTATCGCCTAAAGCGTGAAATTGTGGAGTGTCTGCAGAAGAGGCTCGTTGTTATATCACCGATATGACCAATTGAAGTTAGTTATTTTTCCATTGAATATCACTGAATTATAAAGTCAATTTAAAATCGCAACAATTTAAATCGAAAAAGCAAAATCAACTCCTTAGCTCTTTAAACAGACAAAAATGTATTCTGGGAATCATCACATAACAACACTACGAACCCATTTGTTATGTAAGATCATGGCTTCTTATATGAATTGAATGATATAAATTGCGTTTTACAAAATATTTCCCACAAATTTGAAATTTTCTATGCTCGTGTAAATCTATTTCCAAGATATATGTAATTTCCTATTAAAATTCTTTTCTCGAGTATTAATTAAAAAAATTAACGCGCTCCGGGACTATGTTACGCGTTTCCGAAAAAATCCTCATTTGCAATCTAGGCGGACACTCTAAAGTTGCTTGCATTATATGAATTTCATTTTCATTATGAAGTAATTTAATTTATAAGTTAAAATGATTCAATTAAAGTTGCCCATTTAACAGTTTTTCCGTAAATATAAGGAATACTTTCAATTTAAATCGCTTTTTTAAGGAATACTTTCAATTTAAATCGCGTCAAACCAATTTGAGACTCCTTAATGATTCATCCACTTAAAATTCATCTATCGTAATTATCAAAACTAATGATTAATCATGAAGTGAAGTTACTGATTTGTAAATTAATCAAGGTTCCAGTCAGTTCAGTCTGTTGTAAGGCTAAGTGCTCTTTAGACGCTAAAAATATGTTTTTAATATTTGAACACTTATGTGGTGACAAGATTTGCTACACCTGCTAAACACATATCTCTCTTCGTACATCCTCCACCATCAACATTTTTTTATCCCCAACAAACACTTCATGTATTGTTTGACGCTCGTTTTTGCCATTTTACCGACTGTTTTCCTCTGAAGGGCTATCGCAGATTTCTGGATAAGCAATTCATCAGTCGTCTGTTGTTGTTGTTGTTGTTATGTGTCTAGATGTTATTATTGCAGTTACCGTAATCTTTTCCGTTACCCCTTTTATTGTTAGCGATATTGTTGCCGTGCATTAAAGCTGCGTTTGGGGCGCTGCCACACTGATGCACTTTTCGAGGACTCATTGCCACTCGTATGCATGAACGCGCGTTGCGCTACGAAAGCGTTATAACAAAGAATATAGAGTAGAATAGTAGTAGTCTACTCTATATTCTTTGGTTATAATTTTATATTTTCATCCAGCATCGGGGTTTTTATGCTGTTTCTTTGTTTCTACATTTGCTGTTGCCGCAACTGCCGCTGACCCCGTTACGACGATACTGTTGAAGAGTGTTATTTTTTCCGTATGGCTCGTATATCGTTATTTTTGTTACTGTTTTTGTTAAACGGCATGTGCAAGTTAGCCAAATAAATTTTTTTGCTTTAATGAAGAGAAGAGCGCTTATGAACTGGAAGAGCTTGGTAAGAGGACTCACATGAATGTGAGGGCGTATTTAATAGACACTAACAGTATTTCATCTTGTATTGCTTAACATTGTTAGTGAGTCCTTTTGTTAAAATTGTTGTCGTGCCTGTTGTTCGCGTTCAGGATTTCGGAAGATTAAAATCATTCCCTTCCACTTGATGGTGCAAACCATTTATCTGCTAGATAATTTCCATGGCAAAGGTTTTGTTGCGTTCCAGTCGTTACGTTGTGCAATATTACGTTCTCGTTTTATTCGCATTTTAGTATTTGTTAAAGGATAAATATGATGTATCGAAAGGAATGAGTTATTGAATTACTGGACGGACAGGAAGGATTAAAGAGAAGTTATAGTTGTTTCACCAAGAGCGTCGTAAAACAATTTAAAATTTATGAAGCGGTAAACCATTTTCGCAACTAGTCATACAATTTCAGATTTGAATTAATGTGTTGAGAAGATTATAAAAGATTTTATTTTATTGGACTTATTGGACCGTTATAAACTTTGTAATTAAAATTTATAAGATCAATTAGAATCTCTAAAATTTAATAAAATAAGTTTTTGGGACCGAATAATTGTACCTACCCAGTTGTGAACAACGACAAAACACCCTTCTAATTTCGTTAGTTCTCCTCCCAGAAATAAATTCATACAGAGAATTTTTAAGAACTAAGTAATTGTGAAGGTTTTTGGGCTCAAATATTTTAAACGACTCGGTAAATAAACCCGGTAAATAAACTCGGTGTGGGTTAAAGTGGGATAATTCGTAACCTCTAATCTCAGCAATTACACGAGAAATGCATTGCTTCCATTTAATCCACAAAACTGATAAGTATCCACTTTCCAACAATATATAATTTGAAATGTTCAAAATAAGTGTGCTGGCCAATACTTTTCTATTTTCAGTCCTTACGCCAACCACTTAAGTATTGTCCTACTCAATCAAATTAAATAACTAATTGATTTCGCTTTCTCTCTTTCGTTCGCTCATTCTCTCTCTCTTCTCTTTTAAGGAAAAGCCCCCCCCCTAATTTTTGGGTAAGGAAAGATATGCATCAGAAGTGCGATTACAATTGCGAACAGACACAAATATCGATATTGGGGTAATTTTATTTTAAGCGACATCCCTTAATTGACGAATTGAGTACCTACATATAGCTTCCATCTAAACTATCCAATTTGGAATGTTGGTAGTTGGGTTGTTTAACGTTTAAGACGTCGTAAGCTAGTATCTTTGACAAATAATGTTTTTTACTTCGGCTTTATAACTCAAATAAACTCAAATAGTCAACCTGAAACCGAACACGATATATTAAAAAACATATCTAAAAATAGTAAGACGCCAGTAACATCTGTATAGGAATACATCCGAGTTATCAAAGGAAGCATCTTCTCATAGGGAAAATGCAAATTTGTTTAAGAAAGAAAGATAAAAGCTAAAGAATGCCTTTGCAGAAACTGCATCAACGTCAAGCGGTAACAGAAACAACCACAACCACTGGAACTCACGTGATAAAGCATGAGCTTTCGAAAGGGAGAAAGGAGAATGTGGATGATTTGTGGAGTATGTTAGTTGAGAGAATGAGTATTTTTGGGGAAAGATAGGAATATTATAAATAAAGTCAGGACTCTCCCTTCTTGAGGGAATATCTCGTTACTGAAATGAAAACATAAAAGAACTTGCCAATGTATGCGAACGTTCGGTTTGGTAAAAATAAGATTTAGGTGAATTTATTTTTGTCAGACTCGATTATAAATGGCTTAAAAATTTATTTATGGATAAAAATAAATGAAATGGTCAGGAGGGATAATTCTATCCTTTTTATTATCCGGTTAATACTCGTGTGAGTAGATAAACTTAATTTGCAAATACTTTAAACCCTAAACAAAAGGCTTAGCATCACATTGGGCAACATTAAGTAGAAATGAACTAGAGTAGTCTGGTCTACATGTGGAGGTCTTATAGATCACTTGACCAGATACTCAGCCAGTAGAAGGCTTTTTAAGCAGCCTAAGGATTCTTCACATCTCCTCTAAACCCAATTTCCAAGCCAGCCGTGTCTTTCATTCTAGGAATTAAAAGATATTGCCGGATTAAAAAATAAAATATTGTTTCCTCTGGAGTCAACAAAAAAGTCGCACACCAGTAATTTGAGGGGTTTCAGCATATTTCAGCATAGCAAGAGGTGGTTTTAAGCAGAAGTTTCTGCCTCATGTAACCAATCAGTGAAGTCAGGCAACAGCAGTGGAATGTGTAATTTCTTGGGGAAAAAAGGCAGTAAAGATATATTGAACTAACTTGGCTGAACGATGTCATCTACAAATACGACAATTTGCGCGCACCAAACGCTGCTTGTAGGCCGCGAAGCTAAGGCAACTACAATTAGCTTCAGTTTCTTCATTTCTTCGATGTTGCTTTATTTGTCTGTTATTCGTTGTGTTTTTCATGTAGCTTGATGTCTTCTTCAAACCTCTACCAATTTTTTAAATTTTCATTTTTAAATCCCTTAAGTCCAGAGCCTTATTTTAGTGCCCTCAGAAAAGTTCTTCTCAGAAAAGTTGTTTAGCATTTCAACAGCAGTACCGTTATCATTCCAACGACTTCACATCTTCAGTTCTGTTTCAACACCAAATAACTGCGAGACCGTGAAATAGTCATATTTTTTAATGAATAACTGCGTCAGAATCAAGCATGTCAACATTATTTTTAAACCGCTTCTACAATAAAATCAGTTCTAATCCGAGTATCCTGGTGCTAACAGAGCGTTAAGAACACTTTCTTCTCACGAGTATTAAGGACTTTCCCTATCCAGACAACGATCAACTTTTGTTTTCTGTGTACTATGATTTATTCTATAGCGTTTTATTAGTTTTTGTTTGCTGTCTCACTTTTTTATGCTAACGTTTTCGCCGTGCATTTTACGACTGAGTCTAAGGGCGCCCATCCCTTGATTCTGTGAGTAAAAATGTTAATTTGAATTCCCAGATATCTGGCGGCTCAGGCAATGCTATGGATGCGGGTGGTTATTTGATTCACTCGATGGATTGTTATTTGTGTGATTCGTGCCGTCTTCGCCGTCAATCCTCCAGCTTTCAGGAGGTTTCTGGTTATGAATAGTGCATATATGTCCCATATATGTCCAATGAGTATTATCATAATAAATTTGTATATATATATATATATATATATATATATATATATATATATATATATATATATATATATATATATATATATATATATATATATATATATATATATATATATATATATATATATATATATATATATATATATATATATATATATATATATATATATATATATATATATATATATATATATATATATATATATATATATATATATATATATATATATATATATATATATATATATATATATATATATATATATATATATATATATATATATATATATATATATATATATATATATATATATATATATATATATATATATATATATATATATATATATATATATATATATATATATATATATATATATATATATATATATATATATATATATATATATATATATATATATATATATATATATATATATATATATATATATATATATATATATATATATATATATATATATATATATATATATATATATATATATATATATATATATATATATATATATATATATATATATATATATATATATATATATATATATATATATATATATATATATATATATATATATATATATATATATATATATATATATATATATATATATATATATATATATATATATATATATATATATATATATATATATATATATATATATATATATATATATATATATATATATATATATATATATATATATATATATATATATATATATATATATATATATATATATATATATATATATATATATATATATATATATATATATATATATATATATATATATATATATATATATATATATATATATATATATATATATATATATATATATATATATATATATATATATATATATATATATATATATATATATATATATATATATATATATATATATATATATATATATATATATATATATATATATATATATATATATATATATATATATATATATATATAAGCATTTGCCAAATTAAAACTAAATTTTGCATTATGTAAAAAATAAATTTATAACTCTTTTGATTAAATTGATTAGATTAAACGAAAACTAACCCAATAAGTTATAAAATCACACTTATCCTCATGCTTTCTTGCTTATTGCTATATTCTGCATTCAACTCTTTTTAACCTTTAAATAATTTTACGAATATTTTGATGTAAAATTGATTCTCCTTTCTCTCCTACTTCTGTATTTTTCCAGGCAAACAACAGCGTGTCATGGATGCGCATACATCTGGTGAAGGTAATTACCTAAATTTTACTTGGGCATAATAAAATCCTTCTCATATTATGCGCAATATATATCCAAGAGTTCGTCATATATCAGACAGCATCATTGCTGATTTACCCCTAAAACTTCATGCGATTTTAGTTCCATCAACTCCTACGCGCTTCATGTAAATTAATAAAGACATTACATCGAAAGGAGAACGGGAAAGTCGTATGCATTGCGACGAGTGATTTTTAAATAACACACTGTGAAAATCCTGCAGGATTCGCAGGCCAAGCAAAGCAAGCGTTTGGTTTTCTATTTGGGTTTCAAGCTTCAGCGATACTTTGAAAATAATTTTGCCATTTTTGGTGACCAGACTTTTCTCCCTTCTTTCAGAATTCGGTATGCCAAGATTTGCTGAACCCATCCCGAATATAACGGTTACTGTTGGGCATGATGCGTTAATGGCTTGTGTGGTGGAAAACTTGAGAAGCTACAAGGTAAGAGAAAAATAATGAAAACCTTCACTAAGTTCACTACGTAAGATCGCAAGAATGATTAAAAAATATTTTATATTTTGGAATTAATTACGTACCGGCCTAATTTCCGTTTCGTTTTTTTTTGCTCAATCGCAGAACGTTGCAGCTAAAGCTTTACAAGCATTAATAATTTACTTGAACGATATGAATTTTAGTTAAATGTATCTTGCATCTCAACGAGAATTTTAAATGAGAATACTCAATTCGCTTTATAACGGCATCAAACTAATTGCTGTAATAACTAAAATGTCAGTAATTGAAAGCTTATTAAGTATGAGGTTAACGGCCTCGATGGTTAAAGAGAATTCTTTAGTAGAGTTCCTAATCGCATTGCAATAACGATATGATTTCAAAGTAGTCTAAATTATCTCTTCAATAAATTAATTTCTTTTCAATAAACAGATTTCAATATCAGTGGTAATTAATGATAATAAAAACTTCTAGAGCTAATTCAACACATAATCGTTCATCATCGTTGTTAAATTGAAATATGTTAATCATCTCTAGGTCGCTTGGGTTCGCGTTGACACGCAAACAGTTCTTTCCATTCATCACAACCTAATCACACAGAATCAACGCATAACACTGACTTACAATGATCATCGCTCGTGGTATTTGCACATTACGAATGTTACAGAAAGTGACCGTGGCTGGTACATGTGTCAGATCAATACAAACCCGATGCGTTCCCGTAGAGGATATCTACAGGTTGTGGGTAAGTTGCTGCTGGAAACAAATGGAAAATTGAGATGAAAGGTATCGTCACACCTTCCACTTTTTCGGAATAGTGCCACCCGCTATAATAGAAAGCCAAACCAGTTCCGACCTGGTCGTAAGAGAAGGAGGTAATATAACACTTGCATGTAAAGCTAAAGGTTTTCCTGAGCCCTACGTAATGTGGCGACGTGAAGACGGTGAAGAAATGGCTATAGGAGGGGAATACGGTGAGTACAATAAGAAAACATATGTGGAGGATATAATAGAGAATTGTAAAATCGGTTTAAGCACAGAAGAGTATATTTGGAGGTTTAAGTAAACGTCGCATTTAATTCTCCTTTCAGTAAACGTGGTTGATGGTGAAATATTGCACATAATCAAAGTCAGTCGTCTTCATATGGGTGCTTACCTGTGCGTGGCATCGAATGGGGTACCTCCATCCGTGAGCAGACGGGTCAATCTTAGAGTTCAATGTAAGTACAAAAGTAAATTACTCAAGATTTAATTGTTCGGAATTTAAATTATATCCTAAATTGTACACTTTTGTCGCACGGTAATTAATAATAACCTTTTGATCTAAGTTTAATTTGTGAAGGTTCCAGGAGACCGCTTGAATCTGCTTATACCTGAAAGAAGGTTTAATTTAAATCGAAGTTAACACAGCTCTTCGGATTATTCAAAAAAAAATCACCTCAACTAGAATTCATTACGATGTTATTTTCAATTAATTTTAATTAAATCTGCTATCGCGGTGCTGATGGTAATGATTTTGCGGTAGCGTTGTACGCTGTACCATCGAGTTGGACAGTGCGTTTGATTATGCTCTTTTGTTTTACAAATTCGGTTACGCGAAATTAAATAGTTTCGATTTTATATTATGGAAATTTTCCACGAAATTTCAGCCTCAACGTATTTCAATTAAAATCGAAAAAATTAAATACTGGGCATATTTCGATGGTATTGAATAGGCTCCTGTCGATACCCCTACCTGCTATAAAAATAAAAACGTTATATCAAATATTTGAGTTTGAGACTTCTCGTCTCGTTTCGTGTTCCCGATTGGCCTTCAACTATTTCACGTCCTTTGAGTCTCTTAAAATTTTTAAAACCGATTTTTCTCCTAATTCCTTTCTCTTTTTTTCTTAAATTTCACTTTACTTACAAAACCTTATCTTCCTTCTTGCGGGAGCAAAATAGTTTTTTTATAACATTTATTTTGCAGCACATCATTTTAAAGATTTTCGTCAAATATTTCACTCTTCCTGCCGCCACTTTATTTACACAAGGAACGCTTTGTACTGGCTCTGCGCTTGCTTTTCAGGCGTCTCTTCAAATTTATTGCAAAATTTAATCCTTTTAATGCAACCGAGCGCACGTTATAAACTTTTAGTGAGCAATTTTGTTGGATGGACTGTGTGTTACTTTGTTGCGTTATGTGTATGACGATGTGTGTGCCTGTTTGTGTGTGGGTGCTGCCTTGTATTGTGTAAATATCCACCAGAAAATATACGAAAGTTGTCTATTTGCACAAAAACAAATTACATTCACTTCCATAAACATTTGTTTGTGTTCAAAAAAATGTACTGAATTCATTGTAAGGAAGGAAAATTCAACAAATTCGAAGACCTTAAATTTGAAATGGATAAATTCGAAATTTTTGTTTAAATTAAAGCCTCCTTTAATTTTTTAATTTATGCAGGAAAGGAATGATATATTTAAAAATAAAATGTAATAAAAATACATTCCTTCAAAAACTTCGACTATCCATTTCTCCTAAGCCCCGCTCTTTTTCCTGATTAGGCCCAGTCAGACGTTGTACATATGCATTTAGACTTCAACTGGTTTGAGATGTTTTTAGAGTCTTAACACAGTTAAAAATAAAACTTTATATTGAGCGGCAGAATTTGCGCAACACTGAATTAGGGCTATCATAGGCATTTCTGTGAAGGAAGGTCGTCCGTCAGTTACGCCTCTCCAGCCCCTTCAATTCTAGTGGTTAATTAACCGGAAGTTAAGCACTAATATAATAAGTTATAACTTCTTTGCGTGTGATGTACACGTGCGTCTCAACCAATTAGGGAGGAGTGATAGAAGCTAGCAGCGTAAGCCCGCAACACCCTACCAACGTACTTCCATCACTTTCTAATGGAAAAAGAACTGCTTGCAATAGAGCTTTCGTCCCCTTGAATTTCACACAAAGGCAACACGCACAAAGTACAAAAAAAATCGATACACATGTAAACGTGTTGAAAACTGAAACAATACTAACTTTAATAGAACTTCAGGGACCAGGAGAACTAACAACACAGTCAACAATAAAAACGACAACACACTAGGACAACCTAACAACAATGCAGTACGATCAATTGCACAACATGCGGTCAACTTGTTTGCAGTTGCCGGCATTTGGGACAGCTCTATGCAGTTGCAGCAACAGCAGCAGTAAAAAGACAGCAGCATTTTAAATTTTGCGCCTCACTTAAGCCACTGTATTGCCACTGGTCGCCCAGGAATAGGTCATATCCATACAAACAAACACACGTACAGACACATTATTATACAATAATAAGATACTATTGCTGCCTAAACGCATGTCAACGCCGATATGAGTCGACTGTGAGTTGAGAACTGTGCGTGCCTTATTCGCTTTTGTACTCACCAAAGTACGCAACGTCATTAATATCGAATGGCGTAGTAGCGAGGGGAGATTTGTTTACTAAATCCCGAACGTTTGGGCATGCTGTCGTCGTTGTGTTGTTAGCACACTTTTTGTTATTGCTATCATGCAGGCATGCAAAAGGTCCGTCGTTGGAAACCATCAAATGAATGAAATGAATAAATACATTTTAATCCGCAAAGCATATTGCCATCTCACCCTACTGTTGCTGTCGTTGCATGAGAATGGATAGTGAAATTGTGAAACAGTCGAGACATGCTGCCATGTAAACTGTCGCACAGAGGAGCCGAAGGAGCAGCGGATCATATTGCAACAGCTTACCATAGTGCTGCAGAAGTGAAACACAATTTCTGAAATTGAATGCAATCAGCGAATGAATATTCGAAAATTAACACTTTATATTGCTTTGTAAGAGGGAGGGTATGTGGAATCAGGGGAAAATGAGACACGAGACATGAGACAAGGACGCAACGAGACGTTCTGGTGGGGCGGCAACAAGGTTGCTCCTAATTCGCAAACCAATATAAGCTTTAATATCGTTTTAAATTTAAATTCTGATACTCCTTATAATTTCAGTTAAAATGATGCAAAAGTAGCTACGTTCCATATAAATCGATATGCTCACACACATCCGGATTTATAACAATTTACAAGGATATGTTGCAGATTATTTCATCATAAATTTTAGTTTTTTCGTAAAAGGAATTTTTAATTTTTGGTCTTTTAAATAACAAGGAGAAATGAGCAAGAGATTTGTGTGAAACGACAACAAATCCTGTGAAGAAAATGAAGCAATTACCTTCGATTTTATCGCCTAATTCTGTCATAAAATCGATACATACTTTTGGTTCTTAAGTCTTCGGTAAGACTCAATACGAAAAAGAATTTGTGTCTTATACCTCTCACGAGACTCAAGAGAAAAAACGTCCCCTTAATGTATAGGTTTAAGCGTTGTTGAGCATGGCATTATCTGTGCATGCAACGTGATGCACTCAAAATGTCAACACGATGCTAACGCGTGCCACGAAGTTCGACGCTGGTTGTAGACGATAAAGCACAAAAAATCATTCCAAAATTAAGC
Source organism: Physocephala rufipes (assembly GCA_963966595.1). Classification (NCBI taxonomy): domain Eukaryota; kingdom Metazoa; phylum Arthropoda; class Insecta; order Diptera; family Conopidae; genus Physocephala; species Physocephala rufipes. Next base: position 10,451,238 of record OZ016502.1, read on the forward strand.
ATATCCACCCCCTCCACTTTTATACCACCCCTCCGCCAATATCAACCAACACTTTTTTTTTGTAACATTGACGATGACTAGCGCCTCCCTTTTTGTTGCAGTTCCGCCAATGCTTTCTATCCCGAATCAACTGGAGGGTGCCTACGTGGGACAAGACATAACACTAGAATGCCACACCGAAGCGTACCCAGCGTCCATTAATTATTGGACGACAGAACGTGGCGACATGATTATTTCAGGTGAGTTCCTAGATCCTTAAGTACACTTGCGATATAAAGCGTGCTTTGTGGCGCCATTTGAAATGTCATTATTGCGGTGCAGAAATTTAATTTCCGCTTTTTGAAAGTTTCCGCTTTTTGAAAATTTATACAAATCTCGCTTTGTTGCTGCCTTCGCTTTAGTTATGAAGGAAGAGGAAGAGTAACTGGTGCGAGGAAAGGTAGAAATTGGAGGAGATATGACGTTCCGCGCTTATGCATATTCATACACGTGGTTTTGTTATCGCGAAATCAACAAAACTAATGTAAACACATGCGGGTAGGGTGATGGTGTGGTTACTGATTTGCGGCAGGCTATACCTGGTGCTCCTTGCAAACGTAAATTGCCAGTTATTGGAATTCGTTAAAATAATTCTGGTTCCCTTTATGACCGAAATGTCGAAAGAATTTCAATAAGCTGCAAAAGTTGCAAACTGATTGTTGCCAATTTGTAAATATTTATTTCAGCAGAATGGAACGTGATAATAATTTAATCGAAACTGAAATTTGAACGCTATCACAAAATAGCAGGATACCATTTAATTCACCACACCTACGCACTTACATTAAATACAAACAAAGCCTGTTTGTTTGTTGTTTGAGTTGTTTGTAAAAGCTGTTAAACAATTTTCATTTTTAGGAAAAAGTTCAAATAATTCATATACAAACACATTTTAAAAAATATTGTGGTTGATTGGGTTTTCCAATGGAAATATTGTAGATTTGTGTTTTAATACAATCACAATATCGGTCGTTAAATAGAATTTGGTAACGTAGAAACTTAGAACGCGGTTAAGAGCCTTTTATGAAGATTATTCCAAAAATATTAAAAATTATTGCCACGGTTAGGTGATCGCAGCTTCTGCCCCATTTTCGGGCGTACTTATATTACCACTAAACACAGTTGGTGTGCTATAGTGGATAATTTTGGTCAAAACTACGAAGTCATGAATGTGTTAGTGGAAAAACACAGAAAATATCATTAAAAACACGATAGTCCAAGATGGTTTCAATCTTTCGATTCCAGGCCATTCTCAAGAATGGAAAAAATGTTGTCTCGATTTGTAAGACAACCTTAGTCGTACCCATCCCTATATGACCAAATTTTCTCGAAGGCTGAAGACCATCGACCCCTGGGACCTCTTGGATTTCTTTGGTAATGAAATCCATTATGAAATTATTGTGAAATTATTAAACCCTAAATGATAATCATTGAAGAAATTGAAGTAATCGAAAGGAATCGATAAAAAATTTCTTGCCGAACATTATATTTGCATATGAATGTGTATATAGTGAACATGTCGAACATACAATAAAAGGCCAATTCATATATTTTTAATGCAATTTATCAATTTCTGAATAATGCCCACGAAGGAGCCTATCAACGGATGCAATGATGATTGACGCTTTATTTCAATAAAATCGATTAAAAACCATTTTCGTAATTTCGTGAAATATTTAAAAAAAATGCTATTAATACCATCCAAAAATGTGCGTCCAAGGATTGCACCGGATTTATCATCCCACGAGCGACGTCATGGCTACAGCAATTCTTATGGCATCCTCACCTACAGTGCTCCCAAACAAAAGCTATTTAACGAGATAATGGGGATGATTTCGGCTCATACACATGAATATACTGATATACGTGTACATAGGTGTGTGTGTGTGCCTGACGTGCTCTAAGTACAAAGTCACGTTTACTACAATAAAACGTATTAAAGAAAATTAAATTTCATTCATGCTGCCACAACTTAATTGTGTTTTCGCAGTATGCATGTATTTATACGATTACATTTACAAATTCAATGAGTTTCTAGTAATTTCAAGAAGACTTACAATGGTCTGTTTACTAAAAGCGAGGAAAATTTTTAAACTGCCATGAAAACGGATTGGTGGAGCAGCAAATATTCAGATAGACAATTAATTCGGTGCAAATATGTGCAAGTGTGTGAACACATATGAAAATGTATCTGGGCGCATTAGTGTGTAAGGGAGTAATCAAGCGACTACTATTTCATAGATATTGATTGATTGCCTTAAGACGAGATCGAACGCTGTCCGACTCGGCAATATATTGAACGATAGCCATTTGGTTTCGGATTTGAATTTATTATTATATAATACTCTACTTCAAATACAAATTTTTGTTATACCCCACACGCAAAGGTTGTATTAAGTTTGTTCCTCCGTTTGCAAAGCATTAAAGGAGGCGTGACAAGTATAGGAACTATAACTATAACTATCGGTATTCCAGCTCAGAATTTTCTTCTGAGTCGATTTAGCCCTGACACTGACAGTCTGTCCCTCCGCCTGGTTGTCTGTCTGTCTGTATGGAGAAATCACGATCGCAGGAGAACGTAAAGAGATATTCTCATTATGTTTCACAAAAATATTCTCTACTCTTATAAGCGGTTTGGCATCTGTAAATTGCGAAATTGAATGAGAATCACGCCCAGTTACGATACCTGATATGAATTCGCTTTCACGTTTGTGGATGGAATCGATTGCCATATATTATCCTTGAACTCATCCACGAATATTAAATTATTTTGAAAATTTGGACGTGGTACGCCCACTACTATACCGTACCCTTCGTGGACCCATTTGAGAAGAATTGTCTTGAAGATGCGTTAGCAGATACAAATTAATGAAGAAGAGAGTAATGTAATATAAAGAGTGGCGTGCACCACCCACTGTGCTGTCAAACTGTAAATTTATGTTACGAGCGTAAAATATATAAGCTTTGGCCAGGTCGAAGCTAACGCTACTACTTGTGTACTCCTAAAATATGTGTAGCTCATTCCAAAAATTAATATACTTTTCAGTAAGGATATAACATGACTTTAACGCAGTCTCATTAGAATAGTCTCGGCGCTCGAAATAGTCAAGTGGCCATAATTATCAATCTTGTAAGATCTTAAAAATTTTATCAGACCTTTAAGTATAATTTCTTATAATTTACATAATTCCTAGCAAAAGTGTGCAACAGTTTGATTTGACTCATTTCGAACTCATGCTTTATTGGTGATGTCATTTCACCGCTTCAGTCCATTAGCAGATACTCGTATATGGACTCCAACATATTATTTGTTACGAAAATTGAAGCACGGACTCTAAAAATTCTGCGTGTACTCTAACTAAAATTTCGATCATGAGAGACGCTGCCGGTGTTGTCAGATCATAGAAATTGGTGCGTTTTCTATGATCTGACAACATTATCTCCCATTAAAATTCAAAATTGCTATGGGCTTGTGTAGAAATAATGTAGCTCACATTCTCCATAGTAGTTCGAGTGGTTTTGCAATATTTCTAACTACTAATACTTTCTTTCCCCTTTCGGTTTTTCGTAGAAATTCAAAATTTCCTGTCATTAAAAGCTTATTTATTGGTAATACAGATTACCGTTAGTTGTCGCTTTACAAATTATTTCGCATTAAAAAACCATTTCATGAATTTTTTTCTATTTCATAATTTGATATTTTACATACAAATTCATTATCGAGGTTTTCAATTATCGACTAACAATAAAAGTAGAAAATTATTACAAATAATAATTTCTGATGTGACACAAAAACAACAAACAAGACGCAGCAACCATTTTCGGTTGCATCCAGTCAATAAACAATATTATTTTTTTATATTTTTTATATTTATGGTGCGCGGGTTATTATTTTATGGCCATTTAACGTTTTTAATGCTGGCTGTTTTCGAATTCTCTCTTACTTTGTTCATTATTGATGCTTCTGGTGCTACTGCTACCAATGATGTTCAACGTGTAGTAACAATTACTATTAAGTTATGCCACATTTTATTAAATGTATTCGTAAAGGGTTCTGGGAGAGAGTATTTCGGTAGCCGCGAATATGTGGCATTATCCTTTCGTTATTATAGGAAAGAATTAATAGGTTTGCACGAGGTTATTGCTGTTTTATTGGGGTTTGCTGTAGCTACTGCTGTCGAAAATTGTAATAATAACAACGAAAATTTCACAATTTTTGTAATTATGTCAGTCCGTCGATTTTGCTGTGACCGCGTTCTCAACTTCCAATTATTTTAATGTTCGATTTTGGCGAAATAATTGTTTTAATTCCAACAATGATGCAATTGACGATGTTGTTGTAGTTGCTACTGCAGTTATAATTATTTTTATTGTACTATTATTGCTTTTACATCGTGATGCCGCTGACGGATCGGCTAATTGTGGTCGGCTGAACATATTTGTATTTAATTTATCAAATTATTGGTCAATTTAATTTTATTCAAAACCAGCAAAATATTTACAAAATTAATTGCATTGGCTTTGTTCTTCAGTATGCAAAATCTGCAGATTTTATTAATTTCGAAAGAAAAAATTGTAATGCTTTGAAACAATTTTAATGGATTTTATGAGCAATTATTTTCCGTTACTAAATTGGCTTGAATAATAAAGTAATTACTTCGTTTTGATGGAATTTTGGTTTGATCTTTTTAAAAGAGTCGCTTAAAATTGCGGTCATTTATAAATTTATGAAATTCAACCGAATAGTTTGGAAATATTATAAAATTATGAAATATTTAAGCCAGTTGCTGCAGACATTTTTTGTGAAATATAAGTTTAAAGCTATAAAATATTTTGAGATTTAAATTTATAAGATGTTAATAAATTTCAAACTACTCTCGCTTATATAATTTCTATTTACTTTTAATCGATTACAGAAGCGCAACTATTTCAGATATATGAAGCAAAAACTTATGTTAACACTTGCAAGTGATCAATGATTACATATCGTTGTGTATTTGCAACGTTTCTGGGCTTTTTTGTTTTTGAAAATATATCAAAATTTATGTCTTCTTCTCTTGCCAAACCTTGGATGAAAATTGTCAGATAAATGAAGAATAACATGCAACGTAAGAATTAAGAAACAAAATAAATTCCTGTCTATAAAAATTTAAGTGAGCATAAAAAAAGGTAGATACGAATTCAATGTCATCAACACTTTGTTTGTTCAATAAAACAATAAGAAAACGAAAGCAAATAAAAAGCCATTAAAAAATAGTGGCTTAAGGAAAAACAATATAACAAACCAGCACCAAATTTTGGTACTAATTTTATGTGCAGGTGGGTGGGAAATATAATGATCATAGAAGTCGGTCCGTTTATAAAGCAAATGTAGAAAAGGAACACATGAAATTTATTTCTGAGGAATCTATGGCTGTTAGGTGACTTCATTGAATAACCTCAGGGTTAGTCCTCCTCCCTCCACCCCTCCCCCCGTAATCAAAACATAATTTCTAAACGAAATGAGTCCAAATTTTGGCAGAGCCAAATCAGAAAAGATTTCAAAACTATAAATGATTAAGGCGTTTCAGTACTTTAGTAGCTTTGACTGCATAGGAGGGTGGGTCAATATATGAATACAGACTCCTCCATAATTCGCCTAATTCATTCTAGGACCGAAGTCAAGTCGTTCGAGAGCGAAATCGAGTCTCAGTTTGTATTGAAACTCTTACGGCGTAATGTTTTCAGCACTCCGATTTACGTTTTCCATTACTAACACATAAGTATCTAAAAGAAACGTTTTCATAGAAAGACATAGTTTATCATAGAAAAAATAAGAAAAATATATTAACGCTTTATTAAATATTAATATCGATAATAAAATTTATAATTTGTTCAACCTTTTAAGAGACCTAAAGTAACTCCTGATTGGCATAGGTCGCCAAGGAGGGAACAGTAAACTGCGGCCTCATTTATAAATGTTTCAAATGGGGTTTTCAAATATCATTGATGCCGAATACCTAATAGAAATGTTTAGCACGTGCTACAATGCCCCCTTCTCCCCTTAATCGTGCTTAGCCATTGAGAGGGATTCTTGCTCAGAATCACCTCCTGTGAAGATTTGTCTGTCCGTCTGTCTGTTGAAATCACGATTGGAGTCGAACGTGTATTTATCGACATGAAATTTGACAAGAATATTATTTGTCATTATAGGATGACTGAATTTGAAAATGGAGTAAGATCGAATAAGCAAATATAAATTAATGCGTGCTTATAGTTCAATTTCTCAGATCTTAGTGCAATTTTAAGCAAGTATAAGCTTCGTTTCCCAATAATGCCTTCAAAACATATTTCTAAACTCAGGCGTGGCCCGCTCCCAATGAAAAGTATTAATTGCAATTGTATTGTCATGAAATTTAGCAATAATACTCTTTTATTACCTTTATTGAAATTACCTTTTATTGAAATTAGACAAAACCCCACCAAGATCATGTACATTTTTAAAGCTAATACGTATTTATCTGTATTAATAGCTCTTCACCATACCGGAGGCGGAGGGTGCATAGCGGTGTATTGATACTTCTTAAAGGTCACGTAAATTTATTGATGAGCTTAGTTCTCCAGTTTGTAAAGAAAAGTTTTAGCTAAAATTTTATTTCTAATTTGTATTTTTAAGAAGTTTCGGATTTGTAATTACCTAAATTTCGTCACCAACATTCCTTACTTCATATAATATGATAACGTTATAGAGCCCTAAAGACAAATAACGAAGCAATGATTTCCTTCGATTCTCAGCTTGGAAGGTGGGCAAAGAACACGCTGATCGAATGTATAAAAAATACATAGAAACCTGTAAAGCATATAATGCGTGTTAATAATTGGAAATAATTGCGTATTGCATGTTACCATTTTACTCACCAAATGGTCGCGCATTAACAACCAACGTCATTGGAAATTTCGTCCAGATGACACTTTTGCTATAAACATAACGGAAATATATGCTTTTCGCCATAAGCAATAAGTTATATGTATACAAATATATTTTATGGTTAATTTCGAAGCCTGTATTCTCGGTTTTTACGCGTAAACCAGCGATTGTAAAACTAAATATTATTTATTGCTTTTTTAATGCAACCAACAAAGAGAACCGACGATGTAACATTGAAAAATCACAGATTTTCCCCCAAAAAAAGTAAAACAGACTACAAAATCCTCTGAAAGAAAAACAACGAGGAAGGTTTTATTACCTGAAAGGAAAGACTGGCAAGAAAAGGGCTAACCAGAATTTTGCGGTTAAAGTAATGTGTTTTCGTAGGTATCAAAGTAAAATACTGCGAGTAGTTGTAAAAGTATAAGTAGTGAAAGAGAAAGGGTGGCAGAGCGTGCCACATGTACACACACACTAGTAGAACAATAAAGATAAATATTATTTTCTTTTATTTTCTTAACCCTTTGATTACATTTGTTACTGCGTGGTGGTGTGGCACATCCAATTCCCCAAACCACAACCTAATTTAGCTCCGATTAATGAGAAAAGTTGTTTGAGAACTGAAAAAAAAATCCAAGGTAATTTGTATTTCGTGTTGGCCTTTATTGATTGCTCCCTATTAATATCGACGCGTCGCGACGCCTACTTCATTGACACATATTTTTCATTCATTTTCATCGTGGGGCGTATTTGACTAATTGTTTCAACTCGAAAGAAAAAATCGGGATTTATTAAATTATTGAAATTAATTTTATGAATAATGTATTTGTTGCAAAAATAATAACGTTTTCATTTTCTCCAAAGGTTTCGGCTGACACATTGTTTTGATCAATACGGCTAATTTATTACTGTTTTATTACTTTTCATTTTTCCGCTTTTTCAGACACTTCACGTGCTGGCGACAAATACGAAACCGCTTCCAAAGTCAATGGCTATACCAAATTCATGAAACTGAAGATTCGTTCTGTGAGTCCGAACGATTTCGGCACTTATCGTTGTGTGGCAAAAAACTCATTGGGCGAAACGGATGGCAACATTAAACTCGATGGTGAGTAAATGTCTGAGCATTGCAGCGTTGAAGCATCATAACGATGGCCTCTATAGCACGATGAAGGTGTGACATTGCTGTTGCGTCTCACATGCGATGTCACCTAAATGGTTCAAAGGCCGTTATTTTGTTGCGGTTTATAGTATTACTGTTTGGTCCCTTTTCTATTTGAAATACGCAATGGATTAGCTACGGGAGAGCGATGACTTATTTAAATTCTTTGAATTTCTAAATGCATTTAAATAATGTTTCAGTCTTCTCCAAATCTTCTCCTCACTCATCAGTATTTCAAAGGATTTGATAATCACAATAAATCTGTTTTCTTTGTTCCGTTTCAGAAATTCCTGCACCAACAAACGGCGTTTTATCGGATAGGGGTTTTCTAAATCGGAGTTTAGGTATGCTGCACAGCAGAAAAAGTAATTTTATGAGATAGTTTAGATTTATTTGATTTTACTTTTTAGCTTCCTCTCTTTGTTTTCCCTTCTGTAAACTTTTTTACACCTAGCGTCTTCACCTTAAAAAAACGAAAATGAATTGAGAACAGGATGAAATTTTACTAAATTAAATAAAATTTATAAATACTTGACAGTTCTTTAAAAGATAGTTCCATTAAGCTTTTCGGGAGCGTTTTGGCGTTTCGGGACATCTAGAATATTTTCTCTTTTCTTTTTTGAGCGAATAATCTTTAACGGTCTTTGTGTTTTATGAATTGCAGTCGATAGAATAAATATCTATTTACCTCGTCTTCCTGTTTGTAGCATTTTAAAAAGTACAAGGCTGATCTGAAAAAGAATATATACTTGTTCGGAGTCACCTTGAAGCGACCCAGCCATATCCCCCACCAGTTCGTCCATCAATGCGAAACGCGATTGCAGTAAATAAAAAGCAACATCTTCATAAATCCCGTCAGTATCTTCTATCATCATAGACAAAAGAGTATTGCAAATAAACAAAGTCGGGAGTGGTAACACAACCAATTTCTTGATGGAGTGCTATAAAAACCTTATCATTCTAATATTAATTCCAAAAATTCAAAAAGAAGTTGGACAAATATGGATAAAAATGTTATCCCTAATACGTTTCATGGATATCATTTGTCAGCATTTGATTATTTGATCAAAAGATTTCAAAATTTAATGCACTATCGATTATTTATATCCCATTCAGGCAATGCTTCCATAGTTTCCACAATCCTTTTTTATGCCCTATTCATTTCCACTATATTTCTCTCAATTCAATTTAATGAAAGTAATTGGCATTAGATGCAGTTGAAGGTTGTATTAGTGGCACATTTGCTGCAACTTATTTGTTGTATTGGTGGCAATACAAAAACAACAAATCCTACTGCCTCATTCTGATATTTTCTTAATGAACTCTCGGAAGGACTTTGCTCTTAATAAGACTGAAAATTCCATCAAACCTTCAAACCTATGAAGTGATGACCGGTCAGGAAGTGAAGTAGACAGCACCGTCGGTTAGTCTGCTGCTTCTTTTTGTGTGGTGTCGTCTCGCATTTTATTCAATATTCTGCTTCTTTTTCTTCTGCAGTCATGAAGAAAGGAATAAAGAAGTGGCAGTAATGAATAAAATCATGGCCCGACGTTATCAACGATAACAACAACAAAACATTTATAACAAGAAATGTTTGTTGTTTTCGCATCGACGCAGATTCAGTCTGCGTTCATTCAATTGCTTGCTTGTTAGTTATTTTTATTGCATAATTTACGGATTGTAAAATGGTTTTTCATTTCCACTACAAGAGTTCTGTCTTCTGCCAGAGTTCCGCACCTTTTATTTACGTTTTGAACATTTTATCCTTAGAAAATTTGTAATAAAGTAGAAAATATATTTAATTTTTGATATCTCATTTCTTGTTTCCTTCTTCGACTGGTTTCTCTCGTTCGTTTGTCAATATCCGTTCGGTTTTTGCATCGTCTACTATCTGCGGTGCTTCCTGTAATTGCTTGTGATTTCGTACTTATGTTTTGCGTTCAACGATGATATTCTCTATCGGCACTGCCCTTGGGACGACATCGAATCCCATGAAAAAACTGCTTGCGGAATCAAGATGGCAAACGTCTCAATAGAAACAAATCAAGTCAGAACTCTTTACCGGATTATGGCGTGGAAGAATGGCGGGATGTTAAAGGAGGTGCAGACGATCCTGGTAAGTATACGGTCTAAAACGCTTAAATAGTTGGAAGTATTGATTGGTCGCTAAACAAGAGAATGAATGAATATTTTTATGAATGTCGGTGGCTTTTATCTGTTTCCTGGCACTTCCGGCTTTTGTTCTAAATACGTGCTTGCATGCACGCTTTTAGACCCATTTAGCAATAGATGAAACTCGTATTTGACAATTATAAACGAATCCACAGATTTAACGACATTAACTTCTTCAAAGCTCTTAAATTCTTGTCCTTAAATTTTTAAGGAAAATAAAAAACCTGCGAATAAAATTTAAAGATAATAAAACAATAGAAATTGTTAGAAAGTGAATAATTCCGAATTCTAAATAATTTCCGAATACACAAACATAAACTAAAATTAACTCAATTTTATATTTAAAATAAAAAAAATTTTTTAAAACATTTTGCAAAAGTTTGCACGAACTTTTTAATACCTATCAAAAGTAAAAATTATTCGCATTAATTTTGCTGTCATTTGTACAATTTTCTGGTATTTTATGACTATGAAAAACAATATAAAACACGCCACTTCACGGCTGCGGCAGATGTGCTTCGTGCTTCGGTTGATTTGGCTTAAAATCCTGGAAAATAATCAGCACTGAAATCAAATATTGAATAAAGAATTGATGAAATTTATGAATTAGGTCGACTTTAAAAGATAATGGTGACTAACGTGTGTTGTCAATTTAAGTGAAAACTAAAGAATCCTTTCACCGATTTTATTCAGATAACATAATGTGGGAAGGAAGGGAAGAAAAAGAGGTTGGGTATGAAATTTATTATTATTTGATTTATTTATTTATGACACAAATGGGAACTGAAAACAGAAGAGAATTCAAACCAAAATTCGTTTGAGAAACTCAAACTTTAAATTTTAAAGCTCAAAATAATTCTTTTTTTTTGCCAAATGTCGAACGTCGAGGATTTTGATATCGATATCAAAATATCGTGATACTATACGATGATACGTCTGATTTCGAGACATTCACATGTAGGAGTTCCACCCAGTGTACTGATAGAAGTGGTTAATAAAAAGATGAAAGCAGCGACGTACAATAGTAGAATCAGCAGACAGATTGAGAGACTGAATATAAAAATTATTCCAATCAGTCGGTCTGGCATTATGTGATTAATTATGCTCGTCAATGTTAAAGGGATGTATCAATCGAAGGTTTTTGGTAGCTAATTATTACGTTAGCAAGAAAACTAATAATAATGAAGAGGAAAGCGGCGGCGTCAACAAAAGGGACGCAACTTCATCCCCCTTGTTTCCAAATCTGAACTTAAAAGCATCGCTACGGAAAAATGTAACTGATTTTCAATGCTCAATGAAATGTGAAGTGAACTTCACTAAAAATAGTTTAGAACTATAATAAATTAAGTTTAAATAACTATGTAGGGTTTTTCAATAAGGACATACCAGAGAACAATTGAAAATATTTCGTCGCATTACATGACTGAGTGCCTCTGCAAGCATGCATGTTAATCTTGTAAGGGTGAACGTCGCGATCTTTACGTAAAAGTTGACTACAATTCGCCCAATATGTAAGAAAGCTATAAAGTAAATACTAGAATTTCTTTAAAATTGAAATGTGTTAATTTATCCACTAAAACACACACGAAAACCACGGGGGACAATTTCTTTGATTTTAAATTGTAGTAAAAGTTTTACTAAAAATGTCGTGGTAGATTTTAATAATTACCAACTGCTGCTACTCTGGAAGTTTGCGGCAATTTAAGGTATATCCATGGCTGCTGCTGCGACTCCGTCACATCAGTTTTAAGGATACGCTCCAATTATAACACAAAATTGTAACGTACCTGTTGGAAAACTTAACATTACGTGGTGTGTAATTCACACTAAAGTGTATAATGAAGAGAGACGGAGAGGAGGAGGTTTTTCTTAAAAATAATGTTTGTAAAAAACGCACCGTTAAGGATTTTTCGATACATTTTATTTGTTATTGCGAGAAATAATTGGAAACTGCGACATTTTATAGCCTTTTGCAGTTGTTTTTCAAGACACTCATTTTTATGTACGTGCGCACATCGTTAATTGGATTTCTACTAAGATCCCGTTTTAGGCGGGTTTTATGATATAAAAAGGGAAATATTCCAGAGGCACTCACATTAAAATTTGTTGTGATTGTGCGATTCTTTAGCATGCTCTAATAATAATCACTTACCGTATATTCCTTCGTTCTCTTCATCTCATTTTGCTTTACCTTCTTCTTCTTCGTGGTTTATTTGCCCTTCCATTGACACGACATGTCAAAAAAGCCATTAAATAAATCTTATCGATCTCACAATCAACCGAAGTGATTTTTTTATATTCTGGTATGATTTTATCAATCCTACCAATAAGAACAATAAAGACAGCTAATTGTGCACGTGTGTGTATGTCTTTACGTGCGTGTGTGCCTGTCGTGTAACTGATGGATTGGATGTAGTTGGAGAAAAGTTATGGGTGCCATTGATGACGAATCAGATGTCCTTGCACTATCTGTTCCTGTCGATAGTTTACACACAATTTTCGGGCTTCTCTCTTTCTTTCGAAGTTTTAATGATTTTACCTTAATTTCCTAACTTTGATATATTTTGCATGAATTAAAATCGTATTATGTTGGGAATAGGAAAAATTAATTAATGGTTTTTTCTTCGATTAATACTTTATGTGTTTACTTTATTTACTTTTTGTTGTTTCGAGGTTTTATTATATGAAAGATTTTTTGTTGTTTTAAGTGTTTCCCTTTCAAATTTTGTATTTCTTTACTTTTCTATTTGTTTTATCGAATTTTATGACACCTGAAATTATTTTGTTATATTTTGTGGAACGTACCGTGCTTTTCTTAGCGAACTGCCCACCAAACTCTTTAATTTTTTCAGTCCTCTTCCGCAACCTCAATCACCGTCAAAGCGCAATTACTCATTATTTTTGACATCGAAATCGATATTTTCGCATAAAAACCTAATCAGAAAAATGAAGAAATAAAACGACCGAATAGCGCTTCTAGCAAAATGAGTTTATCACAAAAAACCAACGGATGGTTATGTCATGATGTGAGCGAATTCAATTTTTTTCTGTCTCATTCTTTGTGTTCCTTGTAATTATTGTTGACTTTTTTAACGGATAAATTTTCACAAGACTAATAAAATATAAATAATTTTAAAGCCATTTTAACTGTCTTAATGTCTTAATGGAAAATGTATAAATGCCTTCTGATGTCAAAACAAACGAGCTAATTTTTGATATAATAAAATAAATTTGAAATAAATTCGAACTCTATCCGAAATATTCAAATTGAAATTTTTAAATTTATTGTGATGTATTAAAACTTCTCAGCGAATTTGTCACAATTTTCTATCTAATTATTTGCGAAAATTTCGCTTTCTTCTCTCTTTCACGTATCTCCCTTCTGGTCTTTTCTCGATTTGCAGGCATTGGAGATAAACAGACACCCGTGCGTAACCCACCAGGAGCATTTCACAATTCTGCAGTTGGTAGCCATAATCTTCCCGCCGGCTCCATAATTCGTGGTATTCAAATGCACTCGGTGTGGATTTTTAAACATTTATTGAATTACGTGGCGGCTGGCGCGCAGAGAGCTTGGAAAGAATTCAGACAATCGAGTGATGACGCGAGGGTGAAAGACGATGAACTTGCTGGAATGAAAGTAACAATGAAAGCGACAACAAAGCAAGTCAAAGAGATACGCGGCTTGATGACCATCCAAAGGATAACAGCGAAAATTGCAGCAGAGCAGGCAGCAGATGAGCAGCAGATTACGGTGGGAGCATCAAAAACAATTGACACTGACAACGATAACAGTAGTATCATCGGTGAATATTGCGCCAGCACACCACGATACAAACTCTCTGCAATAGCGAGACGATGTAGAAAACGGCGACAGAATCCAAACTTCAATCATATTCTAGTTTGGAATATTGACAACAACAGATATAACAGTAGCGATCAACCGTTCAATGATATCTCGGTAGATACTCCCACATCTACTCAAACATGCTTACAACGTACACCACACTTTTGTCTCAACCCACAACAAACACTGCTAAAAATTTTTGCGTATATACGAAATAGCAGTGACTGTTGTCACAAAAGTCAAAATAACCATCACAAACAGATGGTTATCATCTTCATTTCGGTGGCAGTCTTGACATTGGGGTTGTCGATGGTTTTGTTGTTTTGGTTATTGTCGATGAAAACTTGTCGCCGTCTTTCGCTTCTCACTAATACAATTTCCAAAAGGTTCAATGACAGAAAAAGAAAAGCATTTACAAACGCATCAAATTCTAAAACTAAAACTTATTTAAACGGATTTACGTCAAACAAAATGACCAACGCTGTGGCAGCAGACTCCAAATCGGGCACACTATCAAGATCAAGATGAAATCTCGACGCGAAAATTAAATGTTAGAGTAGAATTTCTGGATGAGTCAAGTAGTAAAGCCTTCAATTATTTGGTGGTCCTGGGGATGAAACATTTACCATTCATGGTAAATGGTAATGGAACCGATCATCAATGGTTAATAATTCTAGAGTGAATAATGCCCAAGCAAACAGATTTTGTTAAAATGAAAAAGACTTGCCTTCGTTCTTTACTTCGTGAAACTCAAATAAAGAATTTGGCAGTTTATCAAGAAAGTCCCACAATGCACGCAGCTTTAGTACGATGTTGAAATATCGATCAGAAAAATGCGAATAACAAGATGAAAACATGTATAAATGAAAGAAATATTAAATAATTAAACAGATTATTAAAGCTAACAATGCTTTGAAAATTGTCATTGTAAATAAAACATGTGGAAACGTATGGAATAAGAAACGCTTTTGACATTTTTTTTTGGAATAAGAAACGCTTTGAACAAAATATCTCCGGGATAATGAATGTTATTTTCTAGCAAAAACCAAGTACATTCCTCAGCACTTTCTTTGGAATTGCATGCACAAAAATACACAATCTATTGATTTGTTTGCAAAAGACGAATCCAATTTAAAAGATTTCAATCAAATTTCCTTCCATATCGTGAAGTTTTAAGTATGGATTAAATTTAAAGAATTTATTTGTTTAAACGCTGATTAAAAATGTTTCTTGGCCGATGTTTTAGATTGACCTCAATTTTTTCACATCAATGAATTTTGAAATTGCGAAATTTCGACAAAAAATGATTACCTGATTGTAATCGATCTGATTTCTCATTCGTATTCGGTCTGCATCAATTATCCAAAAGATAATGAATAAATTATAGAGAAATACAGCCATTAAAGATGTTAATCAAAAGCTAGTAATCAAAAACCATACAAGTTAGGTCCTGTGTACATAAACTGCATAAAAATACCAAATAAAATTCGTGAAATCCTGTAAATAATTTACAATAAAAAAAAACAAAATTAAAAAACAAAACAATACTCATTAAAAAACGTATTGCTCGAAAGTAAAAAAATATATTGATCAAATCTTTACGAAATAGAATTACGAAATCGAAAATATATCTAGAAATGCCTAAACACAGAATATATCTGAACACACACACACGCACACACGCACACACACGCACACACACGCACACAAATAGCATATAGTACGACTAAAAAGTCTAAGATTGAAATTTCATAAGAGACAAAATATAATCGAAAATTTGCTGGCATTGAATTTTATTGCTCATTTATAAACTAAGAATTACGAGCGAGTGTACATAAAAACTGATTGAAAGAGAATTTAAGGACGGCAATCTCGATATTTAATCGTTCGTATTCGCCACTATTTGTTGATACTTTGTAGGCATGCGTGTCAGTTCGAGAATTGATTATAACAAACAAATTTACCAATGCAATGTCACGTAGAGTGTCAGATGTTGAAAGTAGAATTAATTATTTTCGGAATGATTTTAAAATATTTTAATTTTTTCATCGTCTATTTTCAAATGCTAAAGAATGTTTATAAATAAATCTTTCTTTTTTTTTGATTTATTGAATTGTTTTAATTTCTAATATGCCTAAGAATATAACGTTATATTTTTTAATTTTAAAAAACGCGATTCCATTGTGGTCAATTTAGACGTTTAAAATTAAATTTTCTTTAAAATTAAAAAAATTTATTTAAAGTTTTGATATCCAATTAAAAAAAAAAATAATTAAACTTTATCACGTCTTTAATACGTATTAACCCTTTAATCCATATTTTAATTTTGAATAACATTCAATTCTGAAATCTTAAAAGGACCAATTTAATTTTCTCCAGGCATCAGTCTGGAGTCTTTATTCGTCATACTTTTTAATTAATTTAAAAATCCTTAATTTCAATTTTTAAAACCAAAAAAATGTAAAATTGAATAAATTTCGAAATATTGACTAATATTTGTACCTAAGTATACTTTTAAATTAATTACATAAAAAATAAATTTATATAAAATTTATAATGTGTAATCTTTAATTAATAGAATTTAATTTATATTAATCCAGAATTCATTTGTAAGTCAAAAATAAATCCACAAGGAAAAGTTATGTATGTAAATGCATATTAAAAATATTTACAATAAAAAAATTATATTTATATTTTTAGGAAATTATATTCATAAATTTAAGTTTATAAAGTAATAAATTCTGACCAAAAATTTAAATTCTCTAATTGAAGTAAAATAGTTTAAAATATATAAATAAAATCCTCAAATCTATAAATTTTAATCTCAAATCAAATAGATGTTAACATCCATTCATTTAGAGGTTATGTCTAAAATCGAATACGAACAAATGCGAATTAAAAACTCACGTATATTGAAAAATAAAATTAAAAGTAGACACATACTAATTCATTTAATCAGATAATTTAATTTTAAACTTTAATTTCTCATTTCAATTTGCAATTTATTCAAAATTAATGGAGCTTTTTGTTATTTCGAAATTATCGATAGAATTAAAACATGTCTTTCTTTGATTAAAAAATTACCAAATAATCTCAATTTTACCTAACATCAAAATGTATCCAAACTAAATTAAATTACAAATTATGTATAATTGACCATTAGTTACAAATATCATGATTAGAGTTAAAATTAATAAATTTAATTTCCTTTTATTGAAAATTTCAAATTCTAGATTCAAAAATCATAAATATTAAATCATTATTATTTTATTAGTTCGATTAAGTATCAGAATTCATTGACTAGTATTAACTTAATAAATTTGAATTTATAACATGTAATAAAACGAATATGCCTGACACGTTTATCGAGTAGAATTTAAACAAAAATCGGCTCGAGTTGTTTGTTTTAGCCTGTTTTAAAAAATAAACAAGATTCTGTGTATCGGTCATCGTTGAATAGAAAATATTTAATAAAATTGAAAGCTGCAAAAATGTTAAAAAGAATGAAGTAATTGTTTGGGATATTTTTGTGGGTCGATTAAATATTTATTTAAAATACTGAAAAATTGATAAGTTTGTACGAACTTTTGGTAAAAGTTTGTACGAAAAATTGGTAAGTTTGCACATTTTTTACGAACAACACTTTATAAAACCTACCTCTATGAAACAGCATAAAATGTTGCAATTTCCTCACATTTTTGAGCAAGCAAGAAGTCATTTCATTCAACATAAATGCAAACTTGTTGCATTTCAGATTGGTGTTCGTGCTCATGTTCGTGTTCCTCTTGAAATGACTCTTATATGTTCAAACAATTCATGCAATGACTGCGTTGTTAAGATGCCCTTAACACCTCTATAGAGTTAAAAGTTTGAAAAATTTCTCGGATTTTTGTTGTGCCGCCCCATAGTTATCATGCAATATGAAAGGGGAAAGGGGTTGTACGTTATCGTGATCACGTGCGGCAGCAACAAAAAGCTGAACTACACCAAAATGCATTCTGCTGCTGCAACACAGAGTGAATTCTTACAGTAGTTTTTGTAGAATAATCGACAACAGAAAAACTAATATTAAATTCGAAACGCACATTCCTTCCTATTAAACACCGCACCCTTTATAGGATCACCCGATATTATGAGTTACTGTAGCATTTTCCGAAAGCCATACTTTTATTCAATAGATGTTGCTGCAGCTGCTGCAGGAGGTTCTTTCCGAACGCACTTTTGATTTAGTGCTCTTTAAATACTTATTTCCGGTTTTGGGGATGAGTTCCATTTTCGTTTAGTCCGCAGGAAGACCGCACGGAGAAGAACTATCGTCTATGCATCAGTTTTGTGTTTCTTTATATGCTTTCATGTGATTATTCATCTGAAAGAATGAACAGCAACAGATGTTTCTTTTAGTAGGCTTTTACGATATTTCAAAGCTTATCCGTTTGTGGTTTTTGCTTTTAACCAACTTGGTAGAGGCAAGTTTAGACAAGTTGATTGTATACAAGCACACGAATAAATGTGTATATTCGTTCCTTAGTTTGCTTCTGTTATCTTCCCATATTTCTCTCTGTCGGCTCCTTTGTCTGTTTATCTGTCTGTGTGTGTTTGCCTTTAAGCCATCATCTTGGGGATATTTTTAATTGACAGTACTTTTGCATCCAACTTTGTTTTCGAAAACGTCTTTGCATATTTACCACATTTACTCCTTTATTTTACTTCCCTTTGATGGTCCCTTTTGTTGCCGAATTAATTAGTTAATCTGAACATGTCTTAACTTAGTCTTACAAATTGTTTATTTACGCAACACTTCATTCAACTTTGTACGAGACAGGGTCCTTAGTTTGTTTGTTTTCAGTAATTTAATGTTAAAATTTTTTACTTCTTTACTTCTCTCGCAGTGTGAAATGTGAAAAGTGTGAAATGGATGCAAATAATGCCGTGATCTGATTTTGCATGCAGTCAACCCAAAGGTATTTAACATAATGGTCCTAATTTATAAAAATTGCTATTATAAATCGATTCAGTGTGCTTAATTTAACTTTAGCTTCCCCTTCTACTTTATTACCCTCAAATATCTTCACTAATAATTTATGTAAAGAAGATCCGTAACATCATCTCATGCCTCTGGTACAAACGAAGAAGGTGGTTTCATGATAATTTTTGTACATTTCTTTAACACTATGAAAGAAAACGCCTCCGAATTTATTCAATAAGATTAACCCCTTCGCTCCTCAGATACACTTTCGAAAAAAGGACTTTCTGCATGTTATCTCGAATGGTAACGAAAAATGGATACGCTACGAAAGATTGCCTTTATAGAATATGACGGAAATGGGAACTTCGAACCCCAACGCGTTATTCGCCAAAATTTGTTTATTCCTGCTGCTTATTGTGTTCCTGAGTGTTCACGCAATCTAGGTGATCAAAATATTTTTCGAGTCACGCCCTTTTCTTGGTCGATTTGTAATGCCCAACACTTCCATCTTGGTCGTAAAATTTCAGCTTCAAAATTTCATTAGAGTCTAAAAAAAGGGGTTTTAAATTTTATTTTATAAAAAGTCGCATTAGGCGGATTTCGCTCATGTTCAAAAAGTTTATAATAATCGAGAATGTTTGCGTCAAATTGCATGAAAATATATCTTTTCATTCTCTTGTAAACTTGTAGGCGGGAAGATATACAGACGAATGGACAAGGTTAAATAGATTCAAAAGACTCAGATTCTGAGCGAGAATATAGATCATTTCCATACCTTCCACTCCTCTTTTAATGCGTTACAAATTGAGGAGCAAATTTAATATATCCTAACCCTTCGGGGGTAGGATAATGAGAACATATCGTTCTGCAATTTTAAAGTATGGAATTCGCCTAAAGCTGGAAGAAGACAGTGGCTGATGGGCAATTTTTGATGGCATCAGGTTTTTTAAACAGAATAAGTGAAGATCCTTTGACAGCTATAATTTTGCACATGCTAAATCTTTCAGTAAATTCTATTCACTCATGGTGGTTTTACTGATTGTTCAAACAAGCGCATAACAAATTTGTGTTACGTTACGGACGCATTTTTATAGATATCTTGAGATATGGCAATGTCAGAGCGCTAGCGAAGGTAAAAAGTCTCCCTTATCACAAACGAGTAATGTTTGGTAATTACTAACAGTCTCTTCCACAAAATTTCTTAGTCGTAAAAGCGTTACTGCAAAATGGTCTATGTCTATGCATTCCAAGCCACTGACCCAATTATACGGAGTATTTCATAGGTAGTATTTCAATGTAGTCGAACTGAAAATAGCGCGTAAATATTAATATTGAAATCCAATTAGTACTACTTCTCTAGAATTTTATTGTCTTTTGAAAACAGTCTCGTCTCGTAAATCTAATCCTTTGTCTCTCTAGATTTCACACGTCAGTTTTTGCCACTCAGTTATCCAGCTCAAACTGTCCCGTTAGTTTACCATCAAGATACATTTCTTTTACCTTAAATACATAAGAATTCAAATTTTAATTTAATTACACAATCTCACACACACAAAAACGCATACGTTCTCACACACGTGAAAACATTTGTATTCCACACAGATAAATTCTAATTCTTTCAAAGCTTTTATGACGAACTAAAATAAAAATTAAATTTCCATTTGCATGAGTTGCTTCTTCCTATTCTCTTTCTCACTATTCTTTAATTTGTATTTTATGGAAGTGAAAGCGTGAAAACGAGATGGAGATTCTCATCTTGAGATTTCCCAGAAAGATTTCACATTATCCGGCGGAAGTAAATACACTTTTACAATCCGACACCTTGCAATGCGTGTGTATGAATGTATGCGTGCAAGCAGATGATGTTTACGTGAGGGTATAAATGAATGAATGAGTGTGTGTGTGTGTGTGTGTGTGGAAGGCTGAGGTGATGCAGCTGTAATTATGTTGACATGTTCCTCTTGAATGTTTTATTTTACTCGTTTTCATAGCGGCGCACTGGTGGAAGTGGCTACAACAAAACAACGAGTCTTTCTTTGTTTGCTCAAGTTTTGCTTGTTCTTGGTTTTTATGGTGTTGTCGGTGTTAATTTTATACACTTTTCCGTTCATTGTTCTATTGTTTTGTTGTTGTTGTTACGGCTGTTGCCATGATTGTTGTTATGATTGTTGTTTTCCCCTAAAGATTACTAAATTGCAAGTTGTTAAGTAGTCCATTCACACACTCCTGCCTTCCCGTAAGAGCCTTCCTACAGCGGTCTTAACCGATGCCGAGATAATTAAATTGCTGCAAATTTTTAGCCACTTTTCTTTTGTTTTCTTAACGACTTCGCATAAAGAGTGAGAAAATAATTTTAAATTTTTTCCTTACGCTTTTCTTGTTTATTTGACGTTTGAAGGATGGATAATAAAAGGCACTAATTTACCGCCCACTTCATTAAACTGCCAGAAACATTTTAGCTTTAGATATTTATTCCTTTACTGTTTTATTCGTTCAAAAAATTACTTTCTCCGGTTTTCAATAAGAGTAAGAGTCCAGTAAGAGACAGTAAGGGTCCTCAATATTAGACTCAAAACTATTTTTTATCTTAAGGAAATATATTCGAATTATCAACAAACACACAATTTGTAGATCAGAATGAACGTAGTCTTGTATGATGTTTTACATTTTGGCAACGGGAAAGCGTCTGCTAAATTCAAAACTTTTAATGTAATGACTTTCGCGGACATTAGCTGTAAATTACTGCCATATTTCAGCATCAGTTTTTACAACTTCATTCTTAGATTTGATTGTAATAATCGAAGTTGTGGGGTACCCACAAGACTATTAAAAAATAACTCTGGTCAAAATATTAGCTGTCAGTAACGCACCGTGCGAGGCATCACCGCTTCAGTTCAAAATAAGCCAAACCGGCCGATTTCATGCATTTTGACGAAATGCTGCAAATTCCGGATGGGGAGATATTGGTTGGCATCCTTGTAAAATCAACCAGAATCAAGAACTAAATCCTGGTGATCATCTAAAACAGCGAAACTCTTCTAGAACTGTGATGCAACCCTTTTCATTGGATCTTCATAAATTATAAGCCCATTGTTTTATTTTCAATATTAATACTGGTAAATAATTCAACTAAAATTTCAAGGATTTTTAGTCAGGAAAGCTATCCCTTCCAGTTAATTACGAAACGGAACTTACCTAAATAATTATCTCTGTTTCCCCGGAATACAAATCTCTCAATCGCAAGACCATGTCGTGTCATTAAAATTGTTATCTTTAAAATCAAGGTTTCTAAATTCAAAGCCATAAAATACTTACAATATTTCTTCCATGAAAATTCAACCGAAAGTCGAGTATTGTGATCACATCAAAAAATACTTCCGGTGTCACTTGTTTCCTCCAGAAGCGGAGTTTAAGATTAGAATAAAAAATGTATTACACTTTTTTTACGAAGTCGTAAAATATAAGATCAGAGTTTTTTAGTTTAATACAAAAACATAATTACTTTATTAAATTTCAATTTTATTGAAGAATTAAAACTAAAATAGAAATCAAAGGAAAAATATACGAATTCATTGAGAGGCCTCTTCAGTATTTCAGCCTTTGTATTTTTGCGTACGATAATTTCATATTCCATAAATACATGCAGCGTTTTTTGTAGATTTGAAAATGTTTTTATATCTTCTTCATTTTTTCTTCTTCCTAAACGCTGATTCTGATTTAATTCTCAAGTGCTTCAAACCTCTTCCATTAATCTTGGGTAAACCATTCTGCCGCTTTCAGACGTTGCCAATCAACCACGAAATGCTTTCACCATCAAGATATCTACGTGAATGTGTATGTGTATTGTACAATAAAACAACACCAACAACAAAAATCACAACAATCGTATTAGTATTGAATGATACTCACCAAAGTTGTTGCCTTTCTCAAATTCAATTCATTTGAAAACTCAATTGGATTGAATTTTTATTCTGTTATTTTCCAGCATTTTTTAATTATTTTTCGTTTTTTCTGGTTGTTGGTTCGTTTGTTCTGTTAAGGGAATCCAACCCAACCCAAACGCCCCTCAACTACGAAGCGTACCCGGCAATCCTTTCGACACCGCAAAAGCGTTGCCTGCACTTATTTTGCGGCTAAAACTTTAATTGAGTTGGAGAATTCATTCAACAAGACTGCGTCAGAATTTCGTATTAATTTTGTTGTTGTTGTAGTAGTTGTTTTATTTATATTGTATTTTTGGGGCGCTTTAATTGCTGAAGTTTTGCATTGCATTTTTTGGGTGAAATAGTAGTACATTTTTGGAAAAAGGACTACTGCAATCAACAACGAAATAGTTAGGAACCTCTTATTATGAGCCAAACTTTTTACTTTGATTGCAAACTGATAAATAAATGCCTTAAATCGAAACGTGTTAGCGTTGAGAGGTTTACGTTCGCAGAACAATTTGCGAAAAATGAAGTAGAATAAGCAAAGGAATGCTTTGTTAGGAATTACTTTAGTTTACAATATGCGAATGTTTTTTTTATTTGCATCTTAGAAGGATAATAAAACCTTAAATTCAACGAAAGGATCGGAAAAGTGAACGATTTTTAATGGAAAAAATTTGTAAAGCGAGTTTAGCGATCTTAATCGAGATTGCCTTGTACTTCGCTTCTGAATTCATCCATACGGGTTGGATTTTTTTGAAAAGGACTTAGTTCACTCTCAATCGCCGAGATTTCCCGTAATTTTTAATCCTCTTGAGAAAATTATTTCCTCTTTGAAAAAAAAAAACAAAATTGTGCATCTTAAACCGAAAACCGAAACGAAACCAAAATTAAGAATGAAAACTCATGAAGCGGTCTTTTGTTCTTACAAAATGTAGAAACAAATTAAACAAGCCTTCAAGTAGTCTTCTCATCTTCTAGAATCATCATTCCCGTGTTTTTACGATAATGAGATTAAAATGGCATAATTGAATTAATAATACTTATTTAAGATATTGCAAACTGAAATAAATTAAGAAAAATTTTGTGTTTTCATAATTAATAATAGTATTATAATTAAGTCCTATTTTATTGAATAGCTTTCTAGTTCAATCTAATTTCATATAATGTGATATAATTTTCAGTAACGGTTTTGAAACTGCGGCTCCGATATATACGCACAGCTGCTGCAGGGATAGCCTGCAAAAAAGGGTCAGAAAAATATAAGCAATACATTTGATTACAGAAGGAATGCATTTATTATGAATTTCAATAAGTTTTACAAAATTCAGCAAAGACAAATAACTTCAACATAAAACTAGTAGAGCGTGTACTCTTGTGATTCTTGAAGGCTTACAAAATAGGATTTACAGAATATTTTTCAGCCGAAATGAGGAAAACTGCTCCAAATCACGTCGCCTACGTTAGTCAAACCAACTGTCAAATTTTTATCGAGGAAAATAATTTTAAAAGTATTTCAATAATATTCCAAATTAATTAATGATCGGTTTGATGTGATGCAGTAAACGGAAGAGCGAAATACTCGAGTGTATGAGAATGATTTGAAACATCAGAATACAAAAGCACAGTAAACCGTCTTGCCAGCCTGGTTTAAAAGCGATGTCATTACGTGCCATCACGTCATCGCAAAAATGCATAAAAATCTTATTAATAAATTACGGAAATACGACTGAGGGATTATTAAAGTGTGATAAAAAATGAGTGATAAAAAGAATTGAGTGATATTAACAATTGAGTGATAAAAAGGGAGATGTCACTGAAAACAAATAAAACCGAGGCTGCCAAAACGAAAACTGAGAGAGCGTAAGAAGCGAAATACAATAGGAAACCCTTTTTAATTAGAATTTTTTTAAATTGTAAATGCTAAAATACCGTTGTTTATTCATTTGTGCGTATTGTGAATACAAAAACGTAAGTGAGTGAATGCTGATGAGTGTGAGTGATTGAGTGTTATTGAATGTTGTTTGCAATTGCTCTTAAAGCTATATCTGCTTTTGGTATTTAGTTTGAGTAATTGGTATCGTTTCTCTTGATTGATACTCAATAGTCGTAGCGCTCTGATGCCAACACCCAGTATAAACAATTTAAGAACTTGAACTTGCCTCGCGGTTTACATTGCAAATGTTGTTTGATGTATTGACAGGGACACTGAAACTGACCGCAATGACGCCCTGGTTCCAAAGGTGTTACATCAACTAGCCCGCGGATCGCTTCCATGCCCCAACGAGACCCATAACGTAAAAACAGTTGCATGCCACGTTCCTGAAAGGCGTTGAAGGGAAATGTTTTAAAGAAACCCAGAAGAATTTGATTCTTTATCTAATGAATTACAGTTTGTTATGCAGAAAAAGGGCATGGAGGGAGGTTGGGAAACGTTGATTTGCACGCAACGTGCGACTTCTTTAAATAATTGGAGCTACAAAAATAATCAAACTACGAAAAGAACGTAGTAAGAGTATTTACAATATGTGAGGAAGATGGTAGGAGAGAAAATACCTAAATTGTATAAATTTCATAAGTTGAAACAAATATAGGTTTGTGCATTACTGCAGCTTCCCCTCAAATTACACAATGGTCAGTACACACAATTACATACTTTTCAATACCCGAGCGCTGAGCCTTTTACAAGTAAAATGACATTAAATAATACTTAAAATTACAAATCGTAAAACTGAATTTGAAATAATTACACTTGTTCTAATAGAGACATTACATTCTCTCAATTCCAATCTAATCAACTAATTTAGTATTAGGTCTTAACTCTTATACTTCATGTCATCAACTGTTCGTCAGTTTTGTTACCATACCATATAAGGGATTATTATTAATAATCTAACATTAACGGAAAATTATTTAAATCCTCTGAGGGGTTTTTTCAATAAGAACATAACATTGAGGTCGTCCAGAGAAATTGCTAGGCATCAAAGAATATGCAATCCTTGAATTAGCTTCAGCTTCTAAAATCGCGAATGGAGATAAAGAATGCTTTGAATTTAGACACTTCGTTAAATTCCTTCGAATGATTGATTTCATTCGCTTTGATCTTAAGGCTACAATATTTGTAGTACGTCGATGATAAAGTGGATTGCTCACTGATAGATGACAGATGATCAATACCCCGCCGTTTGTTTGTATTTGAATTTATCCAAAAGAAAACAGGCATAGCCTTAGTAATTCTTGTTAACACCTTTGTGATATAAATATTGCTTTGTCTAGCACTTTGACATCGACGGACCATGAACGTGTCTGACATCGCGAAGTCTTTAGGCTGCTTCCGTAGTGAAACACAAAATTATTGAACTACTACTGAAAATTACGGTTGAATAACAAAATTTATTTTTACATTTTCACAGCTTTAAATAATCAGATATATATCTTAGCCCCTTTATTCGACTGGTGTTTTTTATTTCGTACAAATTTGGATATTTCAGACATGTTAGTATTGATGGAGTAAGAGTGAGATACATTACTATTGATAGATCGCATTGATAGACTTATATTTTACTAACTAAAACTAAACATAAATTCAAAATTTCGAGGGAACCAAAGGATTGTAGATTATACAATTCTTTTACATTCAGATAATTTTGAAATTATTTACGAATTTTTTAACAAAAATATTTATTTACACAAAAACCAATACGAAATTGTTTGTGAGTTTTTATAAATAATCATTAATTAAGAAAGTTTATACTCTCGTTTTTTGTCTTCTCTGAGACAAAATATTCAGAATCGTTCGGTTTCATTTCGTTAAGCTTTTTTCGCAACATTTCGCTTTAAAGCCAGCATGCGAGACAGTTTATGCCGCAACACTGTTTCCTCTGCAAATAGGTTTTGATTTTATTTCGCAGAAGATCTTCCTCGTACTGGCAGGGGCAAATTGACGACTGCAGATGCCGCGGTGTTTCATGCACGCCAGCCTCCTGCACTGTCCAGTCCAAGCGACGGCGCAGGAAATCCTTACCCCAGCGTTGAAGATAACTCAAGAATATTTCCTGAGCCACGGCCTACGATGAGGTGAGGTAGGATTTGTTTGTGAGCTTTCTTTTTTAATTTAAATTCAATTCGACAACACAACAACAAAATTACAAACAAAGCAACAACAATAGAGGAATAAGGTAAGGTATGTTCTAATTTTTACTTGTACAAATTACTTTTACACCGATAGAACAAGAAGAAGACCTCGAGTAAGTATATGTTAATTGCATGAAGGAAAATGTGAAGGAATGATTCAATGAATGACTGAAGCATGTACGGAAGCATTGACGCATTTAAAAACGGCACAACCGGTCAGTTTAAAACACTTGTCGTTAATTCTAATCTCCAGCACGTACCTGTTTTCTAGAGAGGCGCACTGGGTTGCTGCCTTGGATGACAATATCATTGAGATCCAAATCCAATTTGGCTTCCCAACCTGCTTTGATTGCTTCGCCGCCATTCTGTTCAGTGTGCTCCAGAAATTCGTTTAGGAAATTGACGCACTGCGTTGCATCGAAATAGAGGAAGCAGAGATTCACCTTATGACATGAGATTCGTCCGCGGTCATCCAACACCAGTAGAATTTTGTGTCGCATCAACTGTTTATTGACACGTGCCAAGCATTTCTCTAACCCGCGCGCTAGACGTAGCTTCACCCACATGCACAAAAAGATTGCAGCCGCATTTAAGAAAAGCCAAGCTACGCCTAGTGAAAACAGCGCCACACCCTGCAGGCCCGAAAAGAGCAGGGTTAGCAACACAGCGAAGGCAAATAGAATCCAGCAGACCAGGATACGTTTGTAACAGACGTTGTATACTGTAAAGCGATAGTCATTGACCAAGGTTTCCATGGCGTGAACATAATCTTCTACCGTAAGCTGAAGAAGCGAAAATAAAACAGAAAAATATATGAAAAAATCTGTTATTATCAAATTAATGTTCTGAAGATTTCATTTACAGTCAAACCCTGGGCCATAAGCTCTTCCGGAACCAACTCCGGACGGAAGATGGCGGGCGTAATCCACGGCCACTTTGTATTGGCCGGTAATAATGTAACGATGACGTCACCATTGGCTGTGCATAAAATGAAATAGATTGAATGTGTAAAACAACGGCGCTTCCAAGAACATACCGAATCCCTCTCGTATGCGTCCCGTAGACAATTCAATGGTGCGCATAGGCGGCGCAGACTCTACGTGAATCACAGCCGTCTGCGCGTTATTTCCTGAGACACCGTTGTTGTTGCTGTATTGACGCCCATGCGCCACCGAAGCAGTTCCTTTTGGTGACGGAGAGGATGCAGCTTGCGGCGGACTGTCGCTGCCTCTCAAAATATTAGACGACGATTTTGGTATGGATTGCTGTTGTTGTTGTTGTTGATGTAACTGCGGCTTCGAGGGTGACTGGGATTGCTGCCAAAACTGTTGATGTTGATTTTTGCTGGATGAATTTAAATTCACGTGCGTACTTTCGGTGGCCAATACTGCAGGTGCCACTTCCGTTTCCGCTATAGTTGAAGGAATCGTTGAGCGCTAAAAATCAATTAAAATTCATAAAAGTTATTTTAATTCATAAACGCAATAAGTCGTCATCGAAAGTTTGTTTTGTTTTGTACATTTTACGTTATGTCTTTACGATGGTTGGTTATAAAAATCAATACTATTGATTTCATAATTTCGTACTCATGGTAAGTCTTTTAACCTAAACTAAGGTCATATGCTCACCTTTACAGTTATTCAGAAAGTCTTCTTATACTTTTCCGCATTCTTTTTCTTCCCTTCAAGTTTTATAAAAAACTATTCCAGAGAAATCGAGTAAATGATTTGAACTGAACTCGAATGAACTCGAAATTAATTTTAAATTAACAAAGCAATTATCAGAGAAATTCCCAAAGTCTAAAATTAATTAATCACGCTTTCCAATAGACACATAACAATTTCACGATTTAATGCAAAATCACCCTCGAGGTTCTTCACAATTTTACGTGGTTAAACGGTTAGGGAATCTCAACGTTCTCACCTGGATGAAATTCTCGAACATTTTGCAGTTATCAAAACTACTGAATTGACTCTTTCTATCTCTTGAATCCTCCTGAAACGTACAATATAATATTGGGCGTATTAATCGTTCTGATTATCAGACAAGCAGTGTCATGGCAGTCATACAGGCTGTGACATGTGTCACAACAGGTTCTATCATAGATAAATTCGACAAAGCATGTTCATTACCGGCTATTACTACGCCAGTAATAAATACGTATTGAGAGGAATCTATTTATTTCATGCGGTGCTCTGGAATTGACGTATAATGTGGTGAATTTTGTTTCAAGGCCTTCACTCGTACTCTTTCAAGATCGCATTTACTCTAAATTGTTTTCCTTACTTTTTGTATTCTTTTTATTATTCTTTAATTTTCTGTTTTAACATTTCTAACGAAAAGAAATTGTATATTGTTTTGTTTACGAAACAGAATTATCTCTTCTTTCACGAATTTCGCGGAAAGCGTTTGCGATATTTCACGTCAGATGATCTCATTCGAAGGCTTTAATGGATTCACCGATTTTTGGAAATACGTGCTTAAATTTTCTTCTTAATTATTGAAGTATATCGAATTCGACTAACAGGTTTGCAGAAACAGTGGAATAACCGATAATGCACATAACACGAAATACATTTGCGAATTTCCTTCCTTAGACAAATCGTTAAATTTAAACTCAAGGCAAAATACATTACAGTATGTACAAGTTTCCACCTTTTCTCCTGCTTTAATTTTTTAAGAATTTTATTATAACTGAATGCAAATCATGCAAGAAATAAATGTATTTAGCAATTAAACTTAGCGAAGTCATAAGTGTCTCTGATTTTGCTGGCTCTAAAATTGTGAACGCTTCCGAAAATGAAGGTAATTATCTCTCAAAAATGGTTCTAAAGATCGCAATTTCTGTCAAACCGATCTATCAGGTCGTTCGTTTTATACCGCTAGTATAATATTAATGAATGCTCCCATGCTCGATAAATATTTCGCTAACACTTTTGTCACAATTTACAATAATCTTCTAAAATAAAAGTCGCTTTGACTAAATATACCAATTACTAAATTACTTAATAATAGTAATTACTAACCGATGACTAGATTATTTTTAACGCATTATAAAATTTTGTACTTCGCTAACAATTCCTTAATTATCTCTTATCTGGCTGATAAAATTTTTAAATTCAAGCGCAAATATTTAATGTTTTCCATATATTTGTATCCAGAAGATTATTCGCTTGGATACATTTATGCAGGGTGTAATGCACCAAAATAAGCGAAGTTTTGTAGTTGATTAGACTGCGTCGGGGCACGAAATATAATTCAATACATAATTTTTTTATGACAATGAAAAATATATTATCCGTACCGCCGAAATTAACGGAATGTGTTATTACCAAACAACGCGTCATTAAAAATATATTTTACAACACAGTCACTCGACAAGCGTTATCTCTTAAACACTCCAAAACCTTGTGGATTCTCTCTTCTTACTCCGTAATCCATCGTTACTCGATTCTCACGAGGTCAACTTTCTGCTTTACAGCGATCGTGCCAACCAATTATCATACATTATGTATGCAGTGGCGTACCTGATTTTGATGTGAGTTGGGTCCTTTAAATTTAAGAAGTTATAAATATTTAATTCAAAGAAATAGAACAAAAATTAAAGGTAATTACAAGTAGTCTATTTATGCGCTAAACTCTGCAGTAGAAGAAAAGTTTGTTTTTATGAAAATCGTTTTAACCCCGCCTCCCCCCAAATAATCAGTTTTTAAGTTACTTTGATCTTGTACGTGTGGGGATTAATATTTTTACATAAAATTCACTACAATTCACGTGAGTTAAGATAACGAATTAAGAAATTTGGATTGGTACTCGGATTCGGTAGTACCGAATTTCCTGGATGACAGAAAAAATCAAGCAACTATTTTCTGCTTATACGAGTACTAAATTTATCCATTTATCCATAATAAAATGAAAGGCCTTCCTGGTAAAACTGAATTCTTTTAATTACTATAATCATTCTTAGTATATTCGAAAAGTTGCTCATTCGTAAACTTCGAAATGATAAAAATATAAAAATAAATTATTTAACTTATGATGATGAGAAGCCTCTCGTGTAAAATTTCAAAATTGTTATGTGTTTGCTGGAAGACCTTGTTCATTATTATGTAAATACTCAATACTGAAAATGATCCCTCCTCAACGCCTCTTCCAAACTCTTTTAAATTCCATAACTATTATTCATTCAAATTAGCGATTTCTCCGGGCCGGTTAAATTCTATTTTATTTACACACTGGTAGATATTTTATATGTCTCTGAAAGAGTTATTCCCCTCTCACTATTCGTCTATATCTCCCTACCCCTGTCTCATTTCCGCAGCTTTCTCTCCTTCTCCTTTTAAAACCATATTGTGTGTCTCTTTTATCTTTTACTCACCTGGACAGGTGCAACAGCTGCTGAGTGTTTATTCAAGGTTTTCTCTCCGGGAGCTCCCGATATGCCTGTATTGGTAACTGTCGTCGGTGTTGGTAACGTCGTTGGGTTTGTTGCTGTTGCTGCGTTCGATTTCGTTCGTGGTGGCGGTGGCGGCGATAACTTCTTGAGTATTGTAGTAGTAGTAGTGACAGCTAATGACGATTCTGTAGCTGGCACTGAAGCTAAACTTGTCGCCTCAGCCAGTGATCGTGAAGTTTCAACGATATCATGAGCAGTATTTGTATTGTTATTGTTGTTGTTGCCGGAGTTGTTAGCTCTGCGCATAACCTCACCATCGACTTCGTCATCAAATTTAACCCAATTCTTTTGAATTTTTTTTGTGACGATCCCCGGGCTTTGGCTAATGTTCTGACTCGATTCTAAATCCACGTCCTGCAACGGATGATCAATGCCGTCCATTTTATTTAAGCTGGTTTTTCCGTTCAGTATTTCGTGATGATTGGAACTGTCCTCCATGTTTAAGCTCACAACCAGTTTTTTTTCTTATTTAATTTGGCTTAGAGTACAAATAACCGATTTTTTAAACCGTTTTATTCATTAGTTTGGACTTTTTTCAAATTGCGCACACACAACTTGACCACATTCTTCTCATTACATAAGTCAAGATACACACTTTTAGCCAAGTCCTCTTCTCTTTATTACCTTCAGGGTTTTAACCGATCTCCGAACTTTCGCATCAGTCTCGGGCTTAAGTGTTCGAGCAAAACTGATTATTATTTTATAGTCACACCCAGCCCCAGCCGGTCCAGCTGGCTAGTAGCTAGCTTTACTGGTACCCAAACGAATTGTGCGACACATGTGAAATGAACTGCTTGTAAATTACGCTCTACTCTCTGTTAGCCTCTTGTCTCAGCTCTCTCTTTCTCCCTCTCTCTCTCTCTTACGCGCTCAACCTGGTTTTAGACTGTTTCTAGTTGTTTGCAAGTTCATTACTGGCTCACTATTCAAATCATGAGGCGACATCAGGTTTACAATTCAAGCCTCATCGTGGGCATATCGAATGCTCTTTGCCGTCCATATTCGTTGGCGGGAACATGCGGAGTGTGTTTGAGCCACGTTCATCGTTTCCTTTAGTATCGGGCGCAAATTACATTATCGTTATTTGTTTATTATTTTAAATTTTATTTTGAGCTATTCTTACGATATTCTTCGACAGAGAAAGACGAACGAACAACTTAATCTGCTGCTACGACGCATTTGCATTTTAGTTGCGCGATAAACAACGTTCAAATTCTTCACACGATGGGACAAAGCTAGTGTAAAAAATGGTGAATGTGAAAAAGTGAAAATAGCATGAAAATATTGAAGTAAACTGACAATAAGTAAGAACTATATCCCAACTAAGACAAAAGGACTATATGATTTTATAAAAGAGTTTGAAATATTTTTATTTCTCAATAACACAAACTACTGCAAACATCACTCAAAAAGTTTTCAAAAACTATCACAAAACTTAAACATGCCCTTAAGCGTTTTGACCAAGATAAAATCGTTGTATCTGAAAACGAACGGTGGAAACAAAAAAGTTTTAAGAAAAACATCGAAGAAACCGAATTACAAGAAAAGCGTTTTATGATGATTTCCTTTTAGGCTCAATAAGAAAAAATCATAGCGGTAGAGTCTAAAATTGTATCAACGATAACAAATAGCATTAAAAAAGCAAACAGAAACAACAGACACAACAACAATAATAATATATATTAATAATCTGTTGACTAACATTAGTAGTAGTAGTAGTTTTTGTGATTATTGCTTCCATCATGTTCGGTTGTCCGCTCCAACACACTCACGTCTATTCGGTTCAATTGGATGCTTGGTTGGTTGGTTGGTTGGACAGCTGATTCAGTCCATTCCTTCCTCGCTTTCATTCTGGCCATCTTCCAAAATTTTAATGATATCCTTCATAATTTATACTAAAATGAATTCATGCAAACGGAATTATGTTCGGAAGAAGACGAACGATTACTTTGTAGCCTTCCGTAGGCTCTCAAACATTTCTCGTTATTTTTTCTTCGTATAAGACGACGGGTATGTATGTGAGGCATAATGCATGAACTCCTCAGCAATTTTCCAGGGATAGCAAAGAATTAATGCTTGATGGCACAATGTTGGCCATAAGCCAGACTTCTGCCGTTCCGGCATTCCAATGCAAAATACTGACAAAAGAAAGAGAGGCAGAGATGCAGAAAGAGAGAGAGAGAGAGAGAGTAGGAGAGTGAATTTAAAAATAGCAAATAAATATTAAAGCAATAGGGGAGAAGGGAAGTATCAATACGGGTCTTGCCACATTATAAAGCAGAGGACGACGAAAGCAAATGCGATCAGGAAAATTGATGAGGCGAAAAATTTCCTTTTTACTTCCGTTATTTTCCTTTTACTCTTTCCCCCTGATCAATTTGCATTTCGGCAGATTCGAAAAATTCTTCGATCGATATGAAAAACACTTTTTTCCTCAAATAGTTCGATTCCTTTTTCCAAATTTGACTTCAACTTCTAAAAAACACGATAAAAAAAGGGGAGGATGTGGATACTGCTGAAGTGGTTTTCAATTGCCTTCGACCCACTTTATCCCATCAGACATTCCTAACTCCGAGGGACAAGTAGCTCAATAATGAGCACTTCTTATTCATGATATAAATTATTGGCACATCGTGAAAACATCGTTGAAAACATGCAAGAGTCGTCCGCAGGGTCAATCGCTGTTTATTGTTGCTGACCCTTTGATAATGCCAGCCCATGAGACGGCAAGTATTAGAAGGAACTTACTTGTTGTTCATCCTCAAGATGCGTTTACGACCAAGGAATCAAGAGATCACGAGCATGCCTTATTTACTACCAGATTTTAAAACGTACTTTTAATTTGGTCTAATTAGCTTTCGGAGAGTTTTGCCATCACAAACTTGGACCAAACTTGAACCGTCAGGAAGTTAATTTATCTGAAAGCAAACCATTTTGCGTGCAGGAAACTTTCAACTTTGCTCTATTTATTGCTATTGTTGTTGTTGTTTCTTGTTGATGCTATATCATCCTTGAGTTAATGTCGCTGATTTTGCTGCTGCTGGCGCTCTTGTCTCTACAGCCATATAAATTAGACGCTGAACTAGCCCCGCGCTCGAACGCAGTAACCAATTCTTGGTGTGAGGAAAATATCTATGAGAACATATACAGCATCAAAGGCATAGTAGTGACGAAAATAGTGTCAGACGAAGTTGCCAAAAATGGTACAGCGTGTGCGAACAGCGACAAACTTAAATTAACTTAATTTATATTATAAACAGGAACGCGTTTAACGATTACGAGTTTCGGGACTCTCGGGAGATCATCGAGAGCTTTAGCATAAGATTGTGCTCAGAAATTTTATTGTATTTGTTTGTATTCTTTTGTTTCAAAATCGGGTTGTTGTTGTTGTCTCTGTCGTGTATTTGATGATGTTATTTTAATGGTTTCTTATTTTATTAAGAGCTGCAGCGGGCACGTGCCATCGGTGCCGCTTTGGTCTTGCAGGGAACGAATTTCGTCTTTAATCCTTTCAAAAAATAGGAAAACTTTGGCAACCAGCGCGAAAAGTTAAACTTAAATGGATTTTACTTTTCCAATTTTTCCTTCGGCTGTCCTTTCGTGCTTCCTGTTTCCTTCATTCCCCCCTTTTCTCTTTATTTTTGTCTTATTTACTGTCCTTCATTCCTTTCTCCCTTAAATAGTCAAGATACGCGGTTTTCTTAGAAAGGTCATTCGTTCATAGAGAAAAGGAAAGGGGATACGACAATATCCTCTTCGTCACCCAGGATTGTTTGTGTTAATATTTATAGCGTGAGTTTGTGGTTGTGTGCGTAGATGTATGTGCGAAAATGTGTGTATTTATATACAAGCGTTTGCTGAGTAAAGAAGTTGCGTAAATCGGAAAAGAATTAACGTGATTTGCCTACCCAAAGTTCCAAATTAAGTTTCTGATAAACAGGCACTTTCTCTCCCTCTCTCCTTCTTCCTATCTCTCTCTTCCCTTTAATTGCGCATTAAATGAGGACACAAGCGCCCAAAATGACTCAAATTGCTCCTAAAGTGCATTTTTGGTATTTACACAGATTATCATCAATGGTATTGTACGTGTTAGTCGGGATAGTTTAATTGGAGTAAATAATTCCGTAGTAAACAATAATCTCAAATAGTTGACGCTTGAATGTATCTCACTGCTTGGAATTGAATTTTCATTCTTATTTCTCGGAAATTGTTGAAAACCTATGCGTGCTTTAAACAGATTTATATGTGTGGACAATCGAAGTTTTTGAAATTACTTTTCATGTCGGGGTTACTGACGTTGTGTTTTAATTTTTTTGGTGTTTGGAGACCAACGGATGCCAATCAATTCCTAAGGGACTAGTGGAATGTTAAATTGCACGTGTCGAGCGTCCTGAACAGCACAAAATTAATCTAAAGATTTACTTCTTTAAAACAATCACGCAAATCATTAAAAGAGTATTAAACAGTTTAAAAAAAGAACAATCAGCCGTCGAATTTCTTCACTTTATTAAAACCCATAAAAACCTAAATCTGAAACTGCTAAAACTTAATTATTACAGATTAATACGTCGAGACAGAAATAAGGAAAGGGCGAAGCAAAACATAAGACTTGAACGATCGCAATGACTGCGTGACAAATGGAGTACGTGATGACGGTTTGCTGCAGAATTTTTGGTTGACACAAAAGTGCGGACCTAACACAATATCCTTTTGCTCAAAACCAAAGCGAAAAAGTCGCATAACATTTGCTTTAATTTAAACATTCTAGCCTTTCCTTACCTCCTTAAGGGAACCCTTTATCGAATTCTGTTAAAGTCCATTTGAATCCATGCAATGAAAGCTTTAATTTATAGATGTAGAAAATAATTCACTCCATTGAGAAGAATAAGGAAATTCACATCTAATCATAAAGATGACTATTCGATCAACGAAGTAGTGGACCACCTCATTATCAATATTTTAAGCATGAAGAATTTTTCTTTTATATTGATTTTCAACTTATCCGATTTCACCTACAAGTAATCAGAAATTGAAGAGGTCTTTGGTGGTAGCTACCACGCTTATTGCTTGACGTCCTCCAACCCGCCCACCCCCCGCCAGCCGTTCTAGGTTCCAATTATCGTCGAGGCCTTTCACTCTCAACGACGCCCCGACTACGACCATTACACCTGTTTGTTTGCATCGAAACTATAAAAATTGTCGGCCTTCTCCTTCTTTCCCTCGCGCATAAATTTCTCTATGTGTTACATTTTTGGTGTTGGTGTTGGTATTTTGCCTCTATTCTGGTCAAATTTTCACACAAAGTAGTTTAGTAGTAGCAACATTTCTGGCAGCTGCCGCGCTTGTCCGCGTCGTTGACCGAAAATCATCTGGGAGAGATGGCGGCGACGCCGCTGAACAACGACGGCACGCGCTGCAGTGAAAAACTTACAAACACTTTACTTGAATTATTATAATTTTGCAGACGGCTTTCGTGTTGCCAGATTATAATAAAATGCAGAAGATTTTCCATGCAGCTCCTTCAGTTAATGGCGTGATCCCTTCCTGCTGGTTTGCTGTTGTTGTTTGATGTTTATTTTTATTTTTGCGCGTCACCTCGTCCACGTAGCTCGTCCGAGTACGATAAATTCATGTTACATTCAACCCTCCCCTCCCTCCCTTCACCAATGTTTCGCTGGTATAAGCATTATTTTTTGTTTGTCCTTTTGTTCTTCTTCTGCTTCCTTATTGCTCTCCTTTTTCTTTGCTGGGTTTTGTTTCGGAAATTTATGTATTACTGAATAACTTAAAGTTCTGCTTTATTCCATTTGTTTTAAAAAACTATTCATTTAACGTTGACAACTGGATTTTGGAAAATATGAACGTATTTTTTGAATTTAACTTTTAAAAGAGATTCTAATTCAAATGGACCGAAAAATCAAAGTTCTTTTGGAGAAGAAAAAATAAAAATATTTTACCTACAATTTTGTTGAAATTTATTGTTTGATTTAAACTCGTAAATAATTAATTGATTAGTAATAAAAATAAAATTAATTTCGATTTATTGCTAAAGAAAATTTGAAATCTTTTGAAAGCAATTAAATCTCAAATTTTCGAATTTTCAATTAATTTGCTTTTCGATTTTTTTTTTCGCTCTTTTGCGAATTTGCAGAGTAATCATTTGAATTTTTCCTCAACATTTATTTTCCGGCATAACAGAATGAAAAAACCAATGAATAATGAGTGGAATTTTCACATCTTGTGCCGCGAATGATGAACGTTGGATGCTGATGACGGCTCTTCAGGACCCGAAAGCAAACCATGGGCGGTGAAGAGGCGCACCTAGTGTCGCGCGTGCTTTTAAATTGGAAAATTTTCGAGTTTTATTAAAGAACCTCCTAAAGTAGCTGCTGTTGTTGGTGCTGCTATTGCTGCTGCTTTCGCTATTGCTGACACAAAGCAGAATGTCGAAGCAGGGCAGATTTGGCGGGAGAGTCTTGAGGCGGTATTAATTGTCGGCGATTTGACGGAAGCGGAAATCGGTTAGGATAGCATGAGAAAGCAATCAAGTCAGCAGCGTCATAACACGATTGAGAGAAGCAGATGGAAAAAGAAGAGGAAAAATAAATAATGCAACCATTTTTTTTACTGTGATAATTCGAAACAAACAAAATGGCAAAAAGCAAAAACGAAGGCGAAAATAAATTACTACGCAATTACGAAAACAACAACAACATCATCACATTGAGTAAAATATTGTTAACGTCAAATGAAAATTTTGTGAAATATTTTCAACATTGTCGATAATTTTCTCTAAAATACAAATATTAATAACTCTTTACTAACAAGCTTTCTCCTGGTTGGATCTTCCGATTGACTGGATGAGCTCTTCTATCGATTGATTTATTTCCATCGCTTTTTCATAGAATTTTCATAATCGAATTCAGTAAATTTGCTTCATCCCAAAATTATAAATGAAATAAAAACATTTCTGTGCAAACACTCAGAAATTAATTCGATATTCCAACCACAAAGACCACTTGAATAATCTTTTCGAACACCAATTAATCTTAAATTTTACCAAATTTTCTGTGATTTAACCACAACTTAATATGATTTGTCCATCTCTTGAACTACATCTTGTAAATCAATTCAGACACAAATCAAGGATACACGCATACAAATCGCATATATACCATTGCAGTTTATAGGAATTTTTTAGACGTACGAAAACATTAAAACCACTTCAGTCTTGCTTAGAAATTCAAATTCTTTACAATTTCACTGTCCATTTCCTTCCTAGAGGATGGTTGTTTCCAGATGGATCCTTCAACATCATAATTGCCGTCGTCATCATCATTTTCGAATCTTATGATTATGTTTTGCCTAGCCCTAAAATAACTACATTTTAATATTATAAATATTTATTAATCGCTAGCGATTCATCCTCCAGGCATCTTTTGTATTATTCTAAGATATTCATCACGTATTTAATTTTAGATCGATTGAAACCAGTGTTATTCGAAAGCAGCAGTGATTGAATTTGAATGTTCCCAAATCACGTTCGACAGACCTTGCCAATTTGGGTCAGAGATGGTCATACCACAGAATATTCTTGGTGTATGCTTTGGCGTATTTCGGACTTTTCGCTCTTAATCCTCTTACGTAATATGCGCCAGTTGGAGATTTAAACAATAGATCAATTCTGCTTGAGTAGCTCATAATACATCACACAGATATAACCTCACGAAATAGATAGGATAAGATAGATTTGTTGCTCTGATCATAATAAGATTGATTTGTTGCTCTGTCGCGCAAATATTTTTGATGAACTATTGTCGGTGTTATTTCTCGTCCACAGAGGCATCAACGAGAGGGAGCCTCTTGTTCTACATCCCGTGGGATGAGGTGACCTGCCCATCTAATTGGACGATTACTGACGTCTGGCAGGTGGTAGACAGCTAAACGATATGCTCATAAAATTTTAAGCGACTATATGAAATTGTCATATGACGTCGGAATAAATAAAACTAGAGCCGTAAAGCCGTAAAGCGTAAGCGTACTACTCGTACTAACTAAGTATTTTTAGTACTACTTAAAGTACTAAAACGCACGAATATTGATACCAGCAAGTGACAAAAACTTCTGGTTCTTGATGATGGCCTCGTTCGTGGGATAGATTGCGCCAAGAATGATGGATAAACCAGACAATAACCATCGATGTGGGAGGGGCGAAGATATCCTACATTATACAATTTGATTCTCTCAGTCCCGGACCAAGGTCATCAGTAGTACATACAATCCGAGTGTACTTAGCGGAATTTGAGCGACGAAAAGTCACCAATGGTGGTACCACGGATCGTCCAGCAAACGAATGTATCCGATCGCGTCGTGTTCTTTTTTCAGTATGCCGAGGAATTCCTTAAGCCACTATTAATCGATCACCGTCCGGAGAAGCTCGACCGAGCAAATTGGTAAGACAAGGTCTTCTCTTGTGGTTTGAGGGCGACGATGCAAAGGCGCCGAATCGAGTTTGCCGCCTGATTCCAGAAACGGAGATGGTTGGGCTGCCATATCAGAGACACTTCGGCCCAGTTTCGGAAACCTATTGTAAGGATCTATGTGTTCTGAGGTGTAAAATCGTAGCATCCCAACAACTACGCAGAGAGAAGCCCCACAGCAGGAGACCAGAACCAATAACATATGCGTATATAACAAACTAAGGATCTCATCGAGGCCAAGAGTTTCAGCCTAGATGAGGCTGTCCTCCAAGATATTCACTTGAGATATCCAATCCTGGTCAAACCTGGGAGGAGGAAAAATCGATTAAAAGTTTTGTTGGGAAAAAAACGCGTCACGCTAATTCCTAAGCTGGTAAGAGTACTACTTTCTTCGGAAAGAAAGGGGGTGAGTGTAGGGAAATTTTATATACATAGAAAAAACCGATTAGTGCAGAATGCAATCTACATCCCATCCGAGGCAAAAAAATCAAATGTGGAAGTAACGCAGAACCATGCGATCGTTACAGAGCTGGCACGAAAAGAAAGACCCCAAGGGAATTTCAATGGGGCTCAAAGAAATATCCCAAGAGAATTGCAAGAGTTGTTTGAAAACAAAACAAGAGACAACAAAATGGCTGTAAAAAAAGTGCTATGGACATAACATTGTTTTTTTTTGAAAATTTAAAAACAATTATCAACAAATGTAGTGACTGATTTGCTACAAAAAATTGGAAAAAATCAAATGTAAAACAACAACGTATGACTTGAATTGTTTTGACAAGAATACAAAATCCAGCATCAATTTTGATTTATATGATTATGATTTGATGATTATGGTTTTCGAATATTATTTCCAAGCGGACTCTGACAAACCCAAACGGTGAGACTTAGACAAACCCAAGCTGCAAAAGATCGTTACAATTTTCTAAGAACTTTTTGACAAGTAAACTTCTCTAACGAGTAAAAATATTTCGGATATTCATACGCAGACGTATCAATTTCATTGGTTTAGTTGATTTTAAACCCCACACCAGAAGGTATGGAGCGTATTCAGTTTGTCATACCATTTGTAACACATTAAAAGAGGCGTGGTAGATATAAATGTCCGTCCGTCTGTCTATCTCTCTGTCTGTCTGTCTGTCTGTGTGCCTGTGTGTTCCGGCACATCTGTGTGTCTGTCTGCGAAATTCACGACTATAACCATATGGAAGGTTATGAAAACGAAGATTATAATAAAATGCATTTTGTCATAATGATTCGTTTGGAATTGAAAATTAGTAAAATCTGACTCGGTTACTTTTCGTAGAAAATGTGACTTCATACATACTTAGAAAAGAATGTCTTTGTCAGTAGAGTCGACATAAAGCTTATTTTATATTACTATATACAAATTTTAAATCATAAAAATGGGCGTGATCGTCTTACCAGAACCACAACTGTAAAGAAGACCCCATTCGTTTCTCCTGACGATTTGAGGAATTGTCATTTCGTAGGCATTATTGTTTTGGAGATGAATTAGTAGATCTGAATTAGCCAATAAATGGGAAATTCAAAGTAAAAAGGGGGTGTTCACCGCCCCACTTGTTCCTGGTATCACATTGTAAATTTCTAGTATGGAGGGTGTAGAGTGTAAAATGTTTGATCAGGCCAAAGCTAGCAGGCTTGACTGATTTTCTTTATTTATTTCACAAATTTTAAATTTTTCATTCCATTTCTTCTTTACTTCATTGTTTATTATCCCACTTTATAACATTTATTTCTACTAATTAATAAAGAAAATTCGAATTTTTAGAGTCGGCAAGGTCACATCACTTTTCTGCTAACAAATCCATAGATTGGATCGAACCTTATTTAAATTAGACTGACTTCTATGCATGAATGCCGATAACTTTGATAAACTGCGACTGAAAATAAGTAGGAAATTTGAAACCTATATCTGCTTGTACTGTCTAATAATTTGTTACATATTTTGCACAATATTCTCACCTTTTTTGGATATATCAATTTTTTGGCCAAACCAAATTTGGATAAGCCAAAAAGTACAAAGAAAATATTTTATATTTAAAACTATTAATTTTCTCGAGTTCCTTTTCGACTTCACCGCAATACATCGTATAGTAATTGTAATTTAGAATGAAAACTTGTTCAATTAAAAATAATTTCTTTATACCCGAATGTATATAAATTCAAAAATATTCATTATTTCTTCTTTAAGACAATATCGTAGCATTATTTTGTTAGGTCACACATCTAAACACTCGATATATTCAATTCAATGAATGCTTCAACTTCAAAAGAATACGAAAATTAACCGCACAGTTTTATATTTCAATTTAATTGTTCCATCGCAAATTTGTGAAACTTACATTTGAGTCATCTCTTTCGAAAGGCAAATAAGTCTGTTATTCTTACTCGGAGTTTTAAATGATTTCTGGGGCGGATTTTGTTTTATAAGCATTGTATGGCATTTTATAGACTGATCCTTAAATTATTTGAAACCATTATTATTACACGATTATTATGAAAATTTACCTATTATTATATATTTTTTATTATCTAGATTTGCTCCGATTTCATAATTTAATGCTCGTTTAATTAATTTCATTCGTATCGCTAAAAGAATGGATATGTCATCTCTTTTTGTGTTAAGAAAATATTAAAAAATTAATGGCTTGATTTTTAAATATTCATTTAACTTCTTTGCAAATGAGAATGTTTGAAAATTCGTTTTTTTCTTCCCAACTGAGAATAAATGAATTTGCTGCCTGCAGTCCATTCATATCCATCTTCAACTTTCCAGGAATTCGTTTAGGAACTGTCAGAGCGCTACGCATAAAAATCAGCAAAACTTATGCATTATAAACGTGTAACCATATTTTGCTCGAGCATCTAGCGCGACTCCCAGAAATTTTATATTTAAAATCATAAAAACCCTTTTAAGAATTGCATAAAATTACTAACCGTAACAAAAAAGGAGCAGATAAAAACAAGGAATATCCACCGATATGTCGTTGTGGAAAGAGGAGTCAGGTCTGTTTTAGTTTCTGCAGATGTTGCAGGAATGCTTTGAATGTCCCGGAAAACTCAATTAAAAATTCACGCGCGTAATTTTTACTTTATGGCATTCTTTTTCCATACTCATCCACATGATGCCACTTTTCCCACGCAAACATGCTAAGCATAAAATGCAAAACACGGAAAGTGAAAAAAAATAAACATGAGTGGAGAAAGATTTGAAAGAAAAAAAATTGCTCAAAGATTTCGAAATAAACTATAAGATAGCATTAAAAATTGGAACAAGACATAACGAACTTAAACACAACTTCCTGTATGAGGTCCTGGTGGTAATGTCGTTAAAAAATGTTGCCAGATAGTAGCTTATTCACCTCCTAAAATATATTAAATATTTTCCAACATATTTGTGGGGTAATTTTAAGGAAACTCTTTTACATTTTGCTTGAAATGTTAATTTTTGCAAATTTTCTTTTACATTCTATTAGTTTATTATTGCAATATATATTTGAGGGAAAGAATTTAAATAGTTTAGAATCTAAAAAAACATTAAAATAAATTTGAATAAAATTGCATTTTAAGAATTTTTAAAATTTTGTATTTAATTATAGTAAACCACATATTTGTGACATCGATTTCACTTACATGCCTTTAAAAATTTTTAATCAATTATCTTTGATTTAATATGCTTTGAAACAGTCAAAATTTAGATTTCTTAAAGCTTTCTTGGTCTATTTAGTCCTGAAAGAGGGTGATAATTAAATATTAATAACTGCCTCCTTTTCCATTTATTTTCCTTTCAAAGTATCTGCTGAATTTGTTGGATGTTGTGGAATGTGTTACGAGCACCGAATTAAAGTTTGAGCTCATCCTTAAAATGATTGATAAAACGACTTCTGCCTCTGATTTTGATACTTTCAGATTACGCGAAAATTATTAATAATCCTCACCGCTTCTATTCAGCTCGAATGGAAACTTTGTACGTATAATTTATGAAAATAAATAGAGAAATCAAAGTGGATAAACGTCATCTCATCCTTATTCCGCAGGAAATTGATTCATTACCAATCAACTCACTTTATTACTTATGCATTATTTTATACGCCACCCCACCCCTCCCCTGCCATTCATGATGATGAAATTGTCGAATATCTGCAAAGATGACGAATTGTCATTACAAATTCATTTTGCTTCCAGTTGAAATAGTTGAAAATACTGATGGCAACTCTTCGATGCCACTAAACAGCTTTTATGTTGTTGTCGTTGTTGTGGGCCAATGAGCTTCTCTATTAGAGAGCTAGCAGCGTATGTTTCTCGCATTGTGTGAGTTTGACTGACTTAATAACAATAATATAAAGTTGGTTCCTGATGCCAGTGAGAAAGTCGGTAGAATGCACTCTGTGGCATGTGCTCCATTTATTATTTATGCATTAAGCAAGATTTACACCGCGCGACTTCATTTTCTTCTTCTACGCCTTACGCTTCTGTTTCATCTTATGCCTCAACGCTGATGGTGTTGGTGTCATCAACGTCTGCCAAACCTGCTGCAGCATCGTGCCCACATCGCACAACATTCATCCATATGCATGGCTTCATGTGCTTTCTAGGCAGCGAATTTATTATGTTTTTCTTCATGTCGCAGCAATGAAAGAACGCATATGGACGCATTGGTGCGACTTTTATTTTTAAATATTTTCGTTTAACCGAAAATATAAAAATAAAAACGGAATAAAAATGAAAATGTTAGAAGACGACGGATTGTCTTTCCTGCGTTTGGAAAGTCGAGTAATATTCATTGTATTCAAAAAATCTCATGTTTTCTAAATTTCATAATGATGCAATTTGTACACGGAGAGTTTTCGCTACGAGGATTTCATACAATATTTT
Source organism: Physocephala rufipes (assembly GCA_963966595.1). NCBI lineage: Eukaryota > Metazoa > Arthropoda > Insecta > Diptera > Conopidae > Physocephala > Physocephala rufipes. The sequence goes on from OZ016502.1 coordinate 10,496,226, forward strand.
TTTAATTGGGTACGATTTTCCTAACTAGTTGACGCACTAGTAGTCAATATTTTGATTCTCACTACCACCAAATTCACTCAGAACACAATTTCATGTTCATTGTCCCATCAGTACATCAATTTGGCATCGTAGACTCGCTTATTTTTATGAATTGCAGCTGAATTGAAGCGTCGAAACCCCAAAAGAAATGAAGACATTTCAACAAAATCCTTTTCCGTGCTTGTGCGGAAATGGAACCACTTCAGGATTGGCCATTTGAATAAATTTATACTTCGCAACTTATCGGAAGGCTTATTCCTTCTTACAAAACAAACGTACGATTCGTAAATATTGAATCGTACCGAGCATGTTTTCAGACGAAACCAACCAGAAATACAAGAGTCATATATCACAGTACGATAAATAATGACGTTAAAGAACTCAAGAGATTAATCAAAACCCAAAACTTGTTGACAAATATTTTTGTGCGTCAAAACGTGTCACAACCAACAACTAAAGGGAAACAAGTCTGACAAGATTTCTCTGTGTAAAACCCTTTAAAAAGTGTCTACTGTTATTTTTGGGCCTTACTATCATTTTTCATACTCAGTTTTAAGCCACCAAAAATGAAGCATTGCTCTTTCACACCGACGAAAACTTAAACGTCAAGGACTGCACACTGAAAAAAAAGTATAAAAGAAACTATTATGAACGCAACCGAAGCCGGTTGCGGCGACAACCAACAGAATGCAAGAACAACGGCTGCGGCTGCTGCTGCCAAATACTTCAGCCTGGATAGACCTCGTCCATAAATCATATTTTGCCATGGAAGGTGCAAGCAAACGAGCGGCCATTTTAAGAATATTTATCCTGACAGCGGATTTTTGATGGAAAAACTTTTTCTAAATTACTTTTTCGGAAGATATTTTTTCTTTTGGTTTCTTTCTCTTTTGTGTTTCGAAAGGAGTAACGACGTGAAATGGAGCAAAGAATATATTAGATTTATGAATTGAGTGGACGATGTGGTATAGACGGCATACATTATTATATCGTAAGTATGCATGAAGTCCATTGAGGAGGAGGAGCAATATCCTTTGGTCAAACTCTTTACATTCGAATGATGCAAACTAACATTTTCTCGGCCGTTGCGCTTGCTGCCAGCAATCATGCATAAATGTACCCCCACCCGCTTAGGGCATAACATAAAAATATGAGTGTATGTGTACGTATGTACGTGTATGAATGCAGTGTTGCAATGTTGTGCAATGTTGTTATCGCTTTAACTTTATTTGTTATGATAACTACTTATAAGTTGCCTTGAATGCCTGCTCGCATGGGTCTCGAAGGGTGCAAGCGTGCTTGTGTTCCTCAGCATGTGTGTATGGATGTGCACCAAATCTAACACACGTGTCCTTACAAACACGCTCGTACACACATTTATCCATTCTTATTGTTAAACTGCCTTTATATTTTTAGTGGTCCATAAGATGCTTTTTATATTTTTATATTTTCGGGAGAATTCGAATTCTCAAAATCTGTTTGTGCGTTCGTTTTATAACCCAAATATTAATTTTTGATTTATGGTAAATCCTCTCTATTTCCTTCAAATTCGAATATTGAATTCAATGAGCGTAAAAATCCGCTTCAAGGATATTGTCTTTCTTTTTTTTAAATACCATAAATTATGAGATTGACGGAATTATTATGAAACTTTATAATAAATGTTTGGAAACAATTGTTCTTTAGAAAAATCAACTGTTGTCAAAAATATGACTGCTTGACGCAACGAATAATTAAAATTTATGATTTCATTTAAAGTCAAATAAACTCCTACGATATTCTGCGAGATTTTAAAATAATCTCGCATTCATAGCGCCAACAGTATTCCCTACAAAAGAAATTAAAACGATTTGAAATAAATGTAGTTTTGAAACTAATTGAAAAAATATAAATAAATTAAATCACTGGGTGAACCCAAATTTGTCGAAACTGCTTCTTCAGCTTCATCCTTTGTTTTCTTTCAGTCAATTTCTCCTAAAGTGTTTAAAAATATTGCTACTGGTGATGTCGCTGATGCATTCAAATTCAACTGCAGAAGATGATTTCAACGCAAATTAAGGATGCTTTAGTACGTTTTGTAGTTTCTACTTCGAAAAATTGTACGAGAACAAAAATCAATAAAACACAAGAAGAACAAGAAGAATAAGAACAAGGAGAACCTATTCATCCATCACGCTTACAGGATTGTTATTCCTCAACAATAATCACTAGCCAACAGTTTGCTTTACTGATAGTAATGCAAAAATCACGTGAGAGCAGCTTCGAACTCCGGTAAATTCCGAACTACAAAAAACTTCATCATCTGGGCAAGAGTCCAAAGGGTTTATGGACCGTCAGTATGAGATGGTGCTTCTCAGGGGTATTTCGTTCGCAGGAGCAGAACTTGCGAGTCGGAGTATTGGAATTCTGGGGCGAAAGCGAGATTACTGGCAGGTGAGATTCAACATCGTGTTTATAGGCAAACTATTTATTTGTTGAAATCGAGATCATACTGATGGCGAAAGGAAGCTGAAACTTTATAACAAAAATAATAAAACAACAACAATAAACAACAAAAAGATCATTTACATTTATCAACTCTGGGTAGTTCGAGCAACTACTGATGATTTACAGTGTACGACGTTAACCGCAAATGACCGTTAGGTCGATCGATCTGAAGGAGAATAGTAAGTGGTTGTTGTTGTTTTTGTTTGCTCATTGTTGTTTACCAATACTTTGACGGGTTGATGGCTGCTCATCGAGGGCTGGCCTGTTGGTTTTCTTAAAGACTGCATTTCAGAAATATTGGTTTTCATTTAGTAAAAAGTTGGAAGCAACCTCGCTGCATTAAATCGTTTTTATCGTTCGTCGTTATCTTTTTCTTTTATGAATTGTTGTTGTAATTATTGATACTATCTAGGAGAATCAGTCTCTGTGTTTTTGCGTATTTTAACACGTATATTTTGCGTGTTTTTGCGTATTTATTTTTCGCCTACACTTAGCGATTTTGTGCTGCTGCTGCTGAACAAATAGTTGCTTCTCATCTCTTTCATTCCTTTCGTTGTGAGTTTAGCATTTGGGTAATGTTGAACGATGGCTAGCGGTATACATGATAATTTTTTTAAGAAAGTATCGCGTCTTTGAAATATTTGCAAACAGAATTTTCAAAGAAGTCGCACCAAAAAAACACTCCAAATTTTAACTTAATTTTGTTGAAATCGTTTAAGGAATCGAACTCAAATCGACCAACATTTCAAAGGTCTCCAAAAACCTCGTATTAGTAGAATAAAACAAACTAGTCATTATCGAAATTAATAATGCCATCGACGGTAATGACGATGACGACAATGATCAATGATGACGACAATGATGAGTGCATCAACACAAACATCGCGCCCATCAATCGAAATGTTAAGCGAATAAAACTTTTAAACGCTACATTCTCTTCCACTTCTGTCTCCTTTATCTCTCTCTATCTGTCTGTCTCTCTTCCTTTGGTGTCCTTTGATCCCCTTTAATCTCGTCCCTCCCACCGATTTCGCCACAACAAAAATTGCCAAATTGCGAGGTATAAAGACTTTCCATTCGATTGACTCGAGGCGATGCGACGGCCAAATTGTTCATTCAGAAAATTTATCCATTTTCCACTTGCAGGCATCGCGTCGTACCGGAATTGGTCTCCGATGTGGGGCCAACAGGATGCCATTTCGAGTGAAATTCGAGCCATTGAAATCGAAATGTTTTCATTCATCGAAATTTTCCATACGGATATATGTTTCAAAAAAAAAAAAATATGCCGCAAAGATTAAAATTCTATGCAACGTATTAAAAAAGCCTTGGATTTCAGCGGAATGAAGTAAAGATTAAAAAAAAACTCAGTTATCATTTGTAATTATATTAACAGATAATGGAGAGTAAGACTAATTAAGGTAGTGTTTGAGAGAGATGTTATTGCGTACGATATTTGTGGAGAGAGACGCAGAATAGGCAAAGGCAAAATCTCCACCAACCAAAACTTTAAATGAACAAAATCCACAAATCCACAAAACAAAAATCTTTAAATACACGCGAATTAAAATTTGTCAACTTTTCGAAATTTTATCCATTTTTCTATAACAATAATTTCTTTCTTTGATCAGAAGTCCTTTAAGAACTTCAAAACGGGACAAATTTAAGTATTCTTTTTTTCCTCTTTCAAATCTTCAAACTGTTAAGAACTTTAAAGAAAGTAAAACAAAGATTCTTTTCTCTAAAACTGATGACTGCTAACTTGGCTTTAACACGATTTTGTAAATTCCCTGCCCTCGAAATTAGTTCAAAAAGTCAAAAGTCGTAAAGAAAAGACAGCCATTTTTAGTTTTGTTTATGATTTTCAGATATTTTATAATGAAACTGGTCCAATCAACAATTGATGACCCATTTTATTTGTCAAGAAGAAAAACACAAAACAAAAGAAAATAAATACGAAAAGGAGGACAGTTCAGTCGTCCGACTGAATTTCGTCAAATCAATAACAAAAAAGTCGTCCGATCATGAACATGTTCAGTCAACAGTTCAACTAATTCGCTTCAGTTAATTTTATTCGACGTTTAACAATCTTGTTTCTTCAATTCGACTTCCTTAATTCGAGAATACGGACGATGAACGAATCTGTAACTGAAAGCTGTTGGGGCTGGTTTGGGGGCGGTGGAGAACGTCAGCGACATTTAACCAACATGACAGGAAGGTAATAATGATAATGATTATAATCTCATCATTGACATTGATGTCAAATTTACTTGGGAGTAAAGCTTCAACGCGCAATAAATGCTGGACGTTCCGAGACATACAACACAATGTGACAGAAGGATGACGCTGAACTTGATTGGAATCAAAAAAAAAATTGAAGACGCAATGTAATCAGACGATGTTCTTTGACTAAAACAAACTCATTTCTGTTACGAAAGAAAACTTAAGTTTATGTTAAAATCGCGTCTATTCGCCAAAACAAAATCACGAAAAACTGAAAGAATGCAATTTAAGTTTTTATAAAATTTTATTAAAATATCTAAAAATTATTTATAAAAATATAATAATAATTTATAATTGTTTATCTCATAAATATTGATTGTTTCCATTTATATTCTTAACTTTTCTTAACAATATTTCCCTTTTGCAATTTAATTAATCATAATAATCGTTGACTTCCAAAATCTATTTTTAATAATTTAGAATAAATTCTAAACGTTATTTTTTTAGAAAATGTATTTCGGGAATATGGTTTCCTTCACCAAATATTGTCTCACATTTCAATTATTCGTACACTCATCAACCCAAATCGTTCACAGTTCGTACCCAATCGTTCATCTCAATCGATTCATTGTATTTCTTTCTTCACCTTATCAATAATTAAAAGTATTCCAATCTGAAAATAGTTTTCAAAATAATTTCTAAACCGTTCTCTAGCGGATGTTTCATCGCAGGACGAAAATACTTCCAAGCTACGAAGAAACAAATACATTCCACTTTAACCAAACCAACAGTATTCTCCAATTGAGACGATTGGTATTTCAACCAACTGGTCGATCGACCGACTGACAAACGAACCATCCAAGTCATCAGCTTTCCGCCCAACTAGCCAACCAACTAACCAACCAAACAACCAAGTAACCAACGAACCGAGGACCTGCCGAGATCTAGCTAAGAACGATTAGACAAATGAAGACAATAAATTTTGCAATAACAATCGATGAGAAAACTAATGGAAAATTTTAAAAATATTGACCATCAAGACGACTACATCCCAAACAACCGCAGCTAGTGGGCAGCACGCAGCAGGGTGAATCTTACTTCGCATCTCAACATAATCCTGAACGTAATCTAGCAGCCACCCGCCCCCTCATACCTCATTCTTTTCTTCTAGCTAAAAACCAAGAGCAAAGCTTTCAACGAAAAAGTTTATCACAAAAGTTTTTAAAACGTCGTGTTCTGGAAGTAGAGCAAAAATATGTACCGGCACATAAAGATAATTCATATTCGGAATCGTTTCTCAAACCAAATATCGATCAGCAAGTAGCTAGTTGGGGGGGAGCGGTAGAACGGCATGCGCGCCAGCAAACGATGATGATAAAACGCTGAGGAAATACGAAGGAATGAATAAAGTTTTTGTTGATTTGTGATTCCTCATAATTTTTGCAATCATCGAATGATTTGTGTTCGGCAATTATTTGTTTTAGTAATTCATGTTGTTGTTGTTCATTTTGTTGTTGTTGTTGTGATTTTCAAACGACAGGGTATTAATTTACAAAACAGGAAAGATATCGAGTCGAGCAGGAGATGCGAAAAGGACGTAGGAGGGAGATGGAAATATTCGAGTAATGTTTACAATTTCTTTTATTAAATACATTCAATTTTCTAAAATTCATTGAAATGATTTATGGCTTACAAAACAAATCCAGAGAACGAAATATATTAAACGAAGCGAAATAAAATTATATTTCAAACAGAAATGTTTTAATCTTTTCTTTCAAATTAAAAATTGTTTTTGGACGCTTATGCGTTTTCCTCTCGCTACGAAAATTAATGAGGTCAAATTTTTCTAAAACTCTGAAAGAATTCTTTTAAATTAATACAATTTTTTTCAGAGAGCGCAAGCACTTCATTTTATTATGTTCGTTTTTATAAAATATAATAAAAATTCTATTTTCGCCTCTAAACATTATTTTGGTTTGACCTCAAGGAATTTTATTCGAAGTTTTCCTTAAAAAACTCTCCATCCCGTGAAGCAACACAACCCATATGCATCTTTGTTGCTTTGATTTCGTACCAGCAGACGGGATTAATTTTTTGTAAAAAAAGCAGACGCAAATTCTTAAAAAAAACTGTGGAAACAGGACAGGACAGGAATAACTTTTCACTGCAAAAACAAAAGGCAGGGAATGAGCAAAGAGGAAAAATGAAATTAATTTTAATATCGCAGGTAATTAAAAGAAAAACTTTGTGGTTTTAATTAATAAAGAATTTTGCGCAAACGCAAGTGCAGGCGTCCTTAGAACACTCTTAATATTTCTAGTTGGGACTGAAGGAATTTCGAGAAAGCAGGAGCATGTTCTGAGCTATTTTGGAATTTGAAGCCAGATTAAAGTGCGTGGATAAAAAACCTCAAAGTGTAAAAACAGAGAAATCCATTAAATTCCTTAATGCATAGTTATAATAAAGAATTTCTTCATTATCATGAGTTTTCATGCATCTTTGCAGAAGTAATAAATTCAGTAACAAATACTCCTTCGACATCCTTCTAGTCAAATTACGAGTAGCAGCGACTGCATATATCTTTAAAACTGATTCCAAAACCCGTCGTACAATAGTTTCCACTAACATCATTAATTAGAAAGAATGAACAGATCCGATTATTATGAAGTGTAATACCCAAAGGCACTACGTCACAATAAGTATTGATGTTTCTACTGTCGAATGATGTGTCGCAAGAAGGATTTCTATAATTTTTAATATGTCTGAAATGTTAGGGATCTTTTAGAATATTTAAAAATGAAAATTGTTGCATGGCAACTCTGACCTAGTGACGATTTATGTTTAAAACACTATTCAAATTAATGAGCGCATTTAAATAGTATGTCCTCCAGAAATTGTTAAAAGACCGAAGACTTATAAAATGAATCGCATTTAAAAATGTAGTCAACATTAAAGAGGGCATCAATACATAAAAGAAAGTAAAAGTTATATGCGTTTTTTTCATAAGAGTTTGCAATCGCCACGAATTTTTACGCATTTGAAGAAAACGTCTACTCTCAGAAATTTCTGCGGTTTGAGTCGTTTCGAAATGTTTTGTGTAGCTTTTTTATTTCAATAGTACTATATGTTTCGTTTTTCGTCCAATAAAGCAATTGCTGTGATGAATAATTTCCAATAGTTAGTTTTTGCAAAAACCCTAATGGTTCATTTCTAGGCTACAAGAAAATACTAGTCTTTTCCATTTTTGCTTGCTGTGCTTTTCAAACTGAAGGCTTGCTAAAATACCCCGAATACGTGTCCCACCTGGTACCAACAATCGCGCAAATATTCTTATTTCACATTGAGATCAAACGGTGCAGTAAAGTAGTCGCGGCAGCAAAGCCAATTTCGCTTATCAAAGTTATTTTTATTGCGAACTACCAAAGTCATATTGCTCTCCTTTCAATTTCTATACAGGCGTTGCCATCGATACGCAACTTGTCTGATACTTTTTCGTACTATGTGGCAACATATTGAAAGATTACATATTGAAGAGGGTACAAACTCAATTTGTATATAACCGTTTTGCATAAACCGCTGATATACAAACTCGCAGCGACAGACGCAACAACTCTCTCTCTCTCTCACCCAACAGGAAAACTAAGCATTGCAGCAGTTTATTGCTGCTTCAGCCACAGCTGTAGCAAAGAGGGTTTTCGTTTCAACATTGACGCTTCTTATGTCACACATTTGAATCAAACAAAATCGTCAAATTGTTCGTACTAATTTTATTCTCCTCATTTAGAATTATTTTGAATGGATAACCACGTGATACATAATTTTCAAACATTTTAAGCGTCTGCCTGCAATCCTTCAAACAACAGATCGCTTGGTGTTTTCGCCCTACAAATAGTGATTTGGCGATACACCATTATTCTCGAAAAATCAAAAATGTTGGTGGTACTTCATTCACAACACGATAATTTATCCTGTGTGTAAAGCATTACTAAATTTGGTTAGCGCTTATTTGGAATCAATTACACTTTTGTAAGTACAATAAATTTTGTTTTGAACTGATTTCTCAATTTTTCCCAAGTATTTTCCCCATAGATATATTTTCGAAAGTATGTCAAATGTTAAGAAATATCAAATTGGCGCGACTAACCAAATACACATGATTCCATAAACTATATGTAATGTTTGGCAGTAATGAGTTGTTCGAATTACGTCAAAGTTCGACTAATCATATATTAATCACGCTTTAAGAGTTGCTGCAACATTACATTCTATTTTTGCTGCAGCTGTTTGCAGTAAGTAAAACATATGGAACGAGCGTTACATTGAATCGCTCCTTGGCTCCCTGGCGGACGTCGCTGCGTGGTTGTAATCCGAGGAAAATGTGGACCATGCTACCTTTAAAATTAATAACGAACCGGTCAAACAGGTCCCTCCGGAGAACAAGAAGTTCAATATTTGAGCAAATATAATGGCGAGTAAAGTCATTGCTACCATAAACAAAAAGAAGAGCAAGCAGTTATTTTCATCATTTTGTGGGTGGAATGGAAGCATGACTAACGCATAAAATATTAATCGTCGCCGCGCCACACTGACGATAACAGATTTTATATTTATTGAATGTAGTCTACGGCAAAATTCGTAACGTTTGGAAGTCCGCCGCGTGTTGAAAGAATTTTAGCTCTCCCAAAAATATTTTAGGTTTTTTTTGAACAATTTAGTTCAAGGTGAAATTATAAAGAAATCGAAATATTAAAATAAGCTCGGAACTAAACCGAACCGAACATCTTAAAAAATATCTGGATACAAATTCAAAGCATCGTTCCCGATACAGGATGTAAGTATCTAGATAAATTCAGAAAAAATTTTCACCCCGAAAAAGAAAAATCAGTCATTGATAAAACATCTGTTGAAAACCAAAACGAAAATGCATAAACAAATGATGATGCCTACGGTCAGGGTGAAAGCAACAGTTGGAGGAAAAACGAACTCAGACACACCCACAGATACTCGTATGCACAAACACACGTACGATTAGTTGTCAGTATGCGATACCAGAAAACTCTATAGATAGTAAAACTTTATTTCTATTGGAATGACAACAATAACAACATCATCAACAACAACAAATGCAACAAAAACATTAGGGAAATTTGTTAATTTTTGTTCTGTCTATTCATTCAGCATTTCATCTAACGCTCGAAGGTAAAGCAAGGAAGAGGGGAAATGAGTCAATCTACAGTATCGTGCCTGCCAGTCAATGCTAAAATGTCGAAGGCGAAGAAGGTGCTGGAAGAGGCTCGCGAAACGCAAAACCGCGAAATCGATCTGGTTGACAAAGGAATCAATTCCTTCGAGGAGCTACCCGGTTTGTGTGAGTATCGGTGACAACCAAAACATTGAAATAATTATTGAAGATAGAACTTGAGAACATTACAGAATAATAATCATTACTGCAACTTTTCTGAGGAAGCGTTAAAAGGCAACAAAAATATGGTTCCAAGTGAAGTTTCCCAGTGACGCCCCGTGGCGTTTCTAGTGTCCACTTTTCAATAAATATAAGCCCGAACAAAATAACCACGGGATTAATATATGCATTCTTAGCAAAAGAATATATTTTGCCCATGAATGAGATCATTCTTATTTCGCCGCACAAACTTACTGAAAGGGCTTGCCGCTGTGCAATAAAAGTAGTGACAATATACTACTTTTTGAGGGCATTATTAATGTAATAACTGAAGGAACGAATAATATCAGCCTTGTAACACAATGTTAGCCTTAATACAACAGTTAAAATTAGTTAAAACTGCCAATCGTATAAAGTTATTTCCTTTAACGTAAATGAGTTTTCAATAAGGATATAACATAAATGTGTCAGATTGAAATCGTAGGTTTTGGTGTTTTGAATTATCAAAATCAATAGTTTTGAATCTTACCTGGATTTATCCCACGAGGCTGTAACGCAATAAATTCGACATCATTTCCAAAAACGTTCCATTTTTAAGTACGTCGTAATATCGGCTAAATTCGATCTCTTGAATATTTTGCTTAAATGCATTTAATTAAGCATAACCTGTTGAAGAACACTGAGCTAAAGTAGTGCACTTACAGAATCTTTCAAATCACCGCCTCATCCAATGTTGGGTTTTACTGTGTGTTTATATTATAATACAATTTTATTATGCTCCCGTTGAACAATTTTATTGTGTCTCTCTACACTCCACACAATTAATTTTTGATGTTTTTCAGTCTCCATGACGAACATTACCCGTCTTACGCTCAGCCACAATAAGATCGCCACGATCATGCCAGGTGTTGCAAATCTCACCAACCTCGAGATTCTTAACCTTTCTAACAATCATATACACGAGTTACCTGTCTCTATCTCATCCATGCCAAAACTGCGTATTCTAAATGTTTCCATCAATCGTCTTGATAGTTTGCCACGCGGTTTCGGAGCTTTCCCGGTACTCGAGGTACTTGACCTGTCGTACAACAATCTTAATGAGAAGGTTCTGCCTGGTAATTTCTTTATGATGGAAACATTGCGTGCCCTCTATCTGGGCGATAATGATTTTGAGTATATACCATCGGGATTGGGCAATTTGAAGAATCTTCAAATTCTTGGTTTACGTGATAATGATCTCCTCGAGTTACCGCGTGAAATTGGTCAACTGACTCGCCTGAGAGAGCTACACATTCAGAACAATCGTTTGCAGGTTCTGCCGCCCGAAGTGGCTCACTTAGACCTGCTAAGCAATAAGTCAGTGATGAAAATGGAGGAAAATCCTTGGGTTACGCCAATAGCGGAACAATATCTGCTTGGCATCAGTCACGTCATCGAATATCTGAAGACGGAAACGTACAAACTGTGAGTCAAAATATCAGTTTCTTTTCGGTTTCACCGAAGTTTTTAATACTTATATCTTCCATACAGTATTTACAACCGACACTTACAAGCCGGGCGCAGCGGACCACCACCGCCAAAAGCGGATAAAAGCAAGAAAGCTTCGCGTGTACGGGCTTAGGCTAAGTTCAAACTAACATAAAAAACTTCTTTGTGCTGTCAAAAAACAATTATATGTATTGTATTTGCATTGATATTTCATTAGTTTTGAAAATGTTTATTAGAACATATTTATTTGTAACAAAATCTGATTGTATTTAAACATAAGTGTCCACTAAACAATATAAATAAAAATATTAACTAAAGTTTATTACGTAAAAAATTTTTTGTAAAACTCAGGTTCTTTTTCTGAAATTTTTCAGGATGTCTTCGCACTCAAAACCCTTACTAGTATTAAAGGCTGTCACAGACGCTAATCCGCAAGTTTTCACTGTGTAGATCTGGCCCACATTCACCTTTCAAGTTATTAACAGAAAATCTATCAATTACGCTATTACATTCAAAAGGCAAATCATTTAAAAGGCACATAATCACTGAAATTACACTGAATCTTTGAAACGTCACTGAATCTTTGAAATTTCCCTGAATCGTTTAAATGACACTGAATCATTGAAACTGCACTAATGCGTTCAAATTCAAATGAAATTGAACTATCTCTAAGACGCTGAATCATTCAAATGACACCGAATTATTCAATTCACATCGAAACTTCTAAATGAGACTTAATCATTCAAATGGCGCCTAATCATTTATCACAGACATATCGATGACAAAATAGCGGTAAAGGGCACTAAGTATTAAAGTTTCAATATTGTACTAATTTGATCCGAACGTTGGCCTAAAGGTAGGGCACCTTCCGTCCTCGAAGGAACTGGCTCGCGCAGCAGTTTTCACATGGATTTATGAAATGTTAGGTTTCCCAAAGCATTAAACAGTAATTGCCACTTAAAAAATATACAAGTTCGCGACTTTTTTACAGATTTAGAATTGTGTCCTGAAGTTCCGTCCTTTCATATTTATTGCTAGGAAAAGTTTACCTCACAGAAAAATTCCCTCGAGAGAAGTTGATGTTAGCCGAAGTGATGGGTGGAGAATTAAATCGATGGTACAGCACCTGCCTTTTCTGCCAAAAGGAAATATAAAATATTAGTGCGCTGATATTTTTATAAAATAGTAATTTTTATTATAGTTTTCATCTGTTTTACAACTTCTCACCCTTATTAATTATAATCAAATAATTAATCATTTAAATTAATAGTATTTGAGAAAAACTGTTTATGAGAATAGTTTACATCCATTTAATTAACTTATACAACTAAATAATATGTTTTCAGTTCACTAAACTAGTTGGATATATATAATATATCCCTATGTATATATATGTATATTTAATATTTGTAGAGTAAGTTTTATGTACAAAGTTTGTGATGTTTTCCTCTCTGTCCTCCAATGCTTTTTAATTTAAGGAAGAAACTTTCGTTTGTGTTTGTTCATGAAAGTAAAATAGAGCTAAATTAAAACTTAATAACTACACGGTCATTGATTTATAACTTCACTAAATTAAATTAGAGAAACATTACTAATTTTTAAACAAAACACATAATCAGCACAATTTTTATTAAATTTAATTCTGCACTTTATTATCATAAGGTTAATTTTGTTTATTAGAAATGTTACGAAGCTTGAGGTTATTGTTCGTTACTAGAGAATATTTCAAATGAATGTAAAGTACCTTTAGGCTTATTACGTAGGACAAATATTAATACTAATACTTAAACTCTGAGAAAGGTTGGACAAAACCAAATGTCTTTAAAAAAATGCATTATTTTATAACTCTTAGTTTATTTGAATTTTAATGAGCATTCCCGAGATTTTATTTTGTTAGTTAATTTAAGAGAGACACGCTAGTGTTGTATATTCTGAGAAAATAATGTTTAGGTAAAATAAAATAATAATAATAAATAATTTGAATAAAATTTAAAACGCTGAAAATAAGCAAGCACTGAAACAGGCTGCTTCCAAAACAAATGGAAGGTTGATGGCAAACCGAAACTAAAATAAATCAATTGAATCAGAATTAGATTTAGTACGAAGGAAGAGTAATTTAAAGCCCTATTTTTTCAAGACAATATATGTATAAAATATCTGAGTCAGCTTAAAATATTATAGTAGGTAATTCTAACATAATTCAAGTGAAATGCTTTCAAGTCATTAGATCAACTGAAGCTGACTTTCATGGAGCATCAAAACAAACTCAAATGTATACTAGAAGCACAGCGTAGCGCAGCATACAAATCATTGATAGCGTAAAAGTAGTTAAGCATAAATCGAGGAGTCGGGAAACGTATTGTAGCGGAGCGTATATGGAAAAAGTATATAATTATACAAACGATTATTTCACGAAGAGTCAAACGTTACCTCCGCTTCACTCAGATATAACACTTCGAGCGGGTTTTTAAAATTGTGGTTATCTGCGTTACGCTACTCTAAATTTTTATTATACCAAACAATACGAAGTACATATTACAGCAGGAAACTTAAGCTCCAAATTTCTTGTTTTTACGATTATTTGTAATGTTGTTTTTTGTTCTTTCGTTTAAGCACACTTTCAAGGAATCCATGAATCCCGAAAACACTCATTTCAGTCAAAGAATTTATGGATTTAAAGAACGCTAATCTATGCTACGCTTCACTATCTTTTTCTTCGGACAGGGTACTTTTTTACGCAAATTGGTTTAAATATTTCATATTTCCAAAAATCGACTTCGTCTTGAATATTTTAATATCTACGTACTATTATACAAAAACACGAAAAAACCGCTTTCCACATATCCGCTTCTCTTCGTCTGATATTCATTTAGTATGGGCAAACATCAAAATCACTTGTTAATTTCGTAACAATTCTACCAAATACCATTAAAAAACCCTTAATTTTTTATCATTGCACACAATTTTCAATTTTAAAGAATCATAAAAAATAAAACAGGAATTTGTAAACAATGACGGGTTCAAATTCATTATTACTTTAAATAATACAAACGTTTCAAATTTATGAAAACTTTTAAGATTTTCAGTTCTCTTCTTATTATTTTTCAATTTAATTTCTCTTCTTATTGTTCAACTAAAAACAATTAACCCGATTTTCTAACACAAATCGCAACAAAAAATATTTTATGGGTTCAACTTTTTTCTAAATTTTGATTGATGGGCGCACAATTCTCTGGAAGGATCTCTTTAATATATCAATATCTTTAATATAACAGGTTCGTTTAATTTTAATAAAATGTTTTACCGAATATAAAATTGCTTCTAATACGACTTAAAAAATTATTGGAAGGAAATGGAATTTTTTCATAAATTAGCTTGTAAAATTTATTATAATTTGCAAAAATTTTGATTCTTTTCTCTTTTGCAATTTGATTTTTATTGATTTAATTTTTGTAATTTATTTTCTTTTCTGGGGTTTATTTAGTATTAAATCAGCGAACCCAAACGAAAGTTAAAGACTAACCGTAGCGATGCGATGTTGTTGTTTATTAATTTGTCCTTTTATAATTATGATTTCAGCAAATAATTGGTTTCCGATTTTATTTAAACTGAAAACAGATGCTAAATTGTTTGCGGCTATGTCTCAAATAATAATTTGTTTCTGGTATAGAATTTTGTTCTGTGTTAAATCTAAATGCAAATTCAGGATAATTAATATTCATTTTCAATTCTATTTTGTTTTAATTTGCATGTGTTTTATTTGTCAAATATATATTGTTTATTTAACTGTGTTTGTAATTTTTCTCTCTCTGTATCTCTCTCTTAACGCGTGTGTTTGTTTGTGTGTTTTTATATTGTTCTATATTGTGTGCTGGTTTATGTTTCTGTTTTATTTGCCTTCCTATACCTATGTTAGTGTAATTATGTTTGAGCCTGTTTGTCTATATTTGTGTTTGGTTGTGTTTCTTCGTTCTGATTTTTATTTGCATTTGAAGGATTGTGTCTATGTTTATTTCTGTTTATACTTGTTTGACCATGTTTACCTTTCTGTTTGTGTTTGATTTGTTTAAGCTTTTTATCCACTCCTGCGTTTGTGGATATTCATTTCTCTGTTGGTGCCAGTTTATATTTGTTAATTTATTTGCCAATGATTGTTTGTCATCGTTTATTTGTTTCTGTTCTCGTTTATTTGCTTTGATGTTTTACCATTTGTTATTTATGTTCTGTTTGCTTATATGCTTATGATCAGGTTTGTTTGTTTATGTTTGTGTTTCTTTATTTGTATGTTTATGCTCGCCTTTTCTCTTTGCTTATTTAGTCGTTTATGTTTAGCTGTTTGTTTGTGTGTGTCTACCTCTTTTGTGTATGTATTAGTTAGTTGCTTTGGTTTTTGATAGTTTTTGCTTTTCTTTACGTAAGCTTACGGTCATTATATTTGTATTTGTTTGCTTGTGTTTGTGTTTTTATATTTGCCCGTTCATGCTTTTGTTTGTTTGCTTATTTATCTGTGTCTTTGCTTTTTGTTTAGGTTTGTTCTGTTGTATTTGTATTAGGGAAACATATATATATTTTGCTGTTTGTTTACTGTGACTATTGTAGTTGTACCGCCGAATTTACCATACAATTTAACAATAAACCCATATGTTGGCTTTTACTAATTCTAAAAAAACGGAAAATGTAGCCGAGAACGTAAAACATATAAATATAATTTGCATTTATTTGATTTCCTTTTTCTCAGTTTGGTTGCAGTTTTCTTAGCTGGTGAAATTTGTTGCTCTGGCTTTAGCATCCAGTTTTGTTGTAGCTTTGCTGCTACTGGTGTTACTTGTTTTGGTTGTTGTTGATTCTTATCCTGATTCAGCTGTTTTTGTTGGTCCTGTAATTCCGTCTGTCAAACTTTGCTATTCGGCCCTCGTGTCGGCAATTCATATGGGGGCACTTGCGCCGCATATGAACCTACTTCCGCATAGAATTCCGGAGGCATTTGATGCAGCGATGTTGGTCGATTATAATTTGCTGGTAGCAGCGGAGCGACGGCTATTCAACGAATTATAATATAAATAAAAGGAATAAAAGGAAGCATTTGAATGTTGATTAATTTGCTTCTATTCAATGTTTTTGTCGTTAATTAGTTCAAAAATCCGGTTAGTAAATAAGAAAAACAAACTAGAATGAAATTGTTAATGTGACAAGCATTTAAAACGTTATAACCACGAGTAAGACATTAATACATTGAAATAAATAAAACTATTGCAAAATTAAGTAGAATCAGATATAATCTAATACAATAAAATGAACGAAAGGCACACAATAATAAAAAGCAAAAAGAATAAAGAAACGGGTTAATATTTAAAATAAAAGAATTGCCTAACTAAGTGTTATCGTTTACTAAGCTTTTCGTAAAACAGCAAACAGTAAGACGTGCGACAAAAAGCAGTTATCCACACCATAAAAGATTCTAACTGAAAAGTATTTCCTATAATTTCAAATGAGGAAAATACAGAAATGTACAATAAAATTTAGAAAATAATAACGAACCAAGGAAGCGTACCAATTGATTGCTTTTAACAAATGACATTGCGGCGACCTCGACCAAGCTTTTGTAAGTCTTTTGGCTGAGAGACTTTGGAGCTGGGCCGTGAATTTCGGGATTTATTACGGTGTTCTGAATAAGTTGGAATTGAAATTAAAAATTAAAAATCAATTGCGAAGACTAAGGACTAAAAATCATGAATTTTTTAGTTATAAATCGAATCAATTCGCGTTTACATTCAAATCAATTCAAATCAATCGTTCGCTAAATAAAGAAGAAAATATGAATCAGAGCCTAAGTTTTGCGAATACACACACCTTTGGAGGGGGCATAATAGGGCGCCGGTTGTGGACGCGATCCTTCAGGGGGCAATACTACAACTGCGCCCGACTGACCGGGAAGAGGCATAGGCGCTCGAGCCAATGCAGTACTGTTACCTCCACTACCACCACCAACACCATTACCACCACCAACTGTTAGCGCCGCAGAATCTGCTGCATACCCATGGGCTGATGGATTTGCTCGCGAACTACTTGGTTGCCGAGATCCCGGTGCATTTGGGCGTGAGGAGTTTCGACCTCCTCCACCGCTAGACCCTGCCGCTCGACCACCAACTCGGCCGGCATGTGCCCCTCCGGGGGGAAGGGCTACTGAGCCGCCATTGTGTCCTCGGAGGTTGGGTCGATCCCACTCGGGCGGATGGTTACGATGCTGCGATCGGGCATCATGAACCGGAGGTGGTATGCTTCGTGGACCGCCACCGCGTGCTTGTGGATGACGCTGGATAAAAAAAATGAATGGAAGCCACTCATTAATGATTCCGAAATATATCATTAGCGCTTACCATCCGCCGTAGCGTATTCATTGGAGCACGCAATGTTTCGCTAATGCGACGAGCCCGTCGCTTCTTCGGATTCGAACTTGGAGTGTGCACTGCACAGCATTTAATAAAGATACCCATTATAATTATGAACCCAATGCCCATTAGCACCACGATATACCAATTCTCAGTGACCCATTGCGCCACGGTTTGCAATGTTTCGCGATTGAGCAGCAGATTTTTAAGCCGCACCAGTGGTCCATCAGCATCAACAGCGCGGCATTTTAGGAACACATCGCAATATCCTTGAAAATTATCGCAAGGTGACCCAGGACGTAAGCTGATACCGCCCACAGGTAATCCATATAAATGCGCAAATTCGCTTGTGCTGCGGCAAGTGCCAGTGTCATTGCCATTCTGGCACGCGAGCTCACACAATTTTCTCTTGTCTACATGAGGAGCTGCGTGTGAGGTGAGGAAACACTCAGACATATTCCAAAGCAAGCAAATAGAACCGGAGCATTCTCCACGAATACAAAGCGCGGTGCCATTATTGCACTTTGTTTTATCATCGCGTGGCTTCGGTTCCGGACATTCAGCAGTTGTACCATTGCAGGTGCTCGACCAAGAACACTCGGTCTCTTCTTTGCATTTCTGATGATAATTGGTAGGCACAAAGGTGCACGAGTTGGCCAAACAACATGGACCCTGTGAAGGCGAGCATTGAGTTTTGGCGCGTCGCCTGCAACCTTTCGCGGAGCTATTAAGTGAGAGGTCGTATTCACTTATAATACGTGGATAACAACAAATATCCTTGCATTCCTCTTCGTTGAAGCCACAATCGCATTCTTCACCTGACTCTACAATCTTATTTCCACAGAAAGCACCTTCAGAAGCCTTGAAACAATCCCGTTTAGAATTTCCCACAAGCACATCTAACACGTTCGAAATATTACGAATGGAACACGGAGAGAACTTTGAATTATTAGGACGATCACCGGAAGTTGCACTGGCGAACATGATAAAGTTTCCATTAAGTCCACCAGGACGACACTCCTGAGGATAATCATGCTGAGGTGAAGTGAAAGAGAAAACAATTTTAATTTAGAACTTAAGAAACATTTATCATATCAATGAATTCACGGCTATAACACTCACAGGAGACCCAAAATTGTGTCCTATCTCATGTGCCAACGTTAGCTGAGAAACCTTCGGTGGTACCCGACTGTTATAGTTGACAAAAGTGATAATGCCCGTGTTAAGCGAGCGTTTCGTACTCTGATATTGCCCTCCAACAGTCTCGGTATAGGTTTTGTACTTCTCACATATTCCACCCGAGGCTCCCGATGCACTGGCTACCCAAGCCAAACCCAGGGTACCTCCAGTAAAATCTCTGGTAGAAAAAAAAATTAATAAAGACCATCGCTCACGTCTACCAATTCGTAGAACAAACCTGTAGGTAAAAACATATGCCAAGCAAAAATCAGAATGATCCTCCAAGGAATGTAGATTAAGGAAATTTGAAACGTCCATATGCTCGTTGCAGAATGCATTGTGTGGACCATTGTAGGAAGTACGACAAGCGGAGTCGTCATCGATTTTAATCCGTTGGACCTAGAATGAGGACGAAAACAGTGATTACAATATTACTGTTTTTTAATGAATCTTGATTCAAAAACATACCTCAAAACGTATATTGCGGTGCTCCGTGCGCCCATCGAATTTCGTGTTACGGTAAATGTAATTCACCGCCGTCACATGATGCGCAATTAAAGAAGTAATCTCCTCGCGTGTCTTTACATCGGCTTCATATTTGTGGCCGCGATCATGCTGCAACAACAAACAAAATTAGCATAGAATAAATTACGAAGAATTTCCGTTGTATGAGAATTTGAGGTGGTCCCTAAGAGGACTCAACAACGGGAAAATACCGAAGATTTTGAGCCAGTCCCGAAATCGATGCGCAAAACATTGTCGCGACAATAAAAGCAGAAATAAGAGATGTTAGTCTCTAATAGAGAAAAACGCATGACACGAGAATGCAATTAAAAATATGAAGGCAAGTTCACATCAAAATTTCTTGTTCCCGGATTTTGCCGTTCAAGATTTTATATTTCGTTATTCAGTTACTACCCCCCCACCCCTCCTATACATAGGAAAACGTTGATTTCTTTGCACATTCTTTCATGTAACAATTTCCATTTTATGAAAGTAAATAAAGCCATTCATGTCGACTTTTGGATTATTTGTTTTAGGGAGATTACTCGAGTATCTCTTTAAGTGGAGAGTACTAAGCACAGTTATTTTCAACACATCAAATTATATTTAAAGACTAGTTGCGCTAACCGACCCTAATAAACCCCTTAATTTTAACCGTGGGCATTTAACGTAAAAGAAAAATTCGGAGAAAACAAACCGCGAAAAAACTCACTGCAAAATATAAAAAATATGCAAACCCAAAATGGAACGTACGATAACTCTGATAGAGGGAAAGATTGACATGCATTGCTTATAACAATTAAAACAAAAATATCGTTATGCGTACATCGGCGATTCCTTCACGTACATGCCGCCATATCAAAGGATCTGTCTGTATGTATAGGGAACAGGTATTCTTGTTATCTTCCCGTCGACCGGATGTACCCGCAGAGGTAGAGGCCCGCCGCACGCGCTCGTGCACTCGTTCATGCCAACTCGCATCGTTGGGCATCAACCGACGACCCGTTTCAGGATCATAGAAAACAGAGGAACCAAAATCACCATCAAAAGTATACCGAAAGTTGGCTTCCTTCGAGTACTTTTGATAAGGATATTCGAAGTCATCTCTTGTTGGGATATAACTGTTGTTATTGTTGCTATTGCGATTGCGATTACGATGGTAGTCGTTAATTTTTTGTCCCGAATTGTTCTTTAGGGATGATTCGTGTTGTTGGTGATGTCGTTGACTACTACCTTTAACTAAGGATATCGATGAGTTTCTGGCAGTTTTTGTTAAGGATTTTTTGTCATTTCTTTTATTTATATTTTTATAGTTAAAGTTATTGTAGTTGTTTTCGCTTTCATTGTCATTCTCATTGTGCGTTGTAGCATTGTTGCTCCCGTTATCTTCGTTGAACAGCATCCTCTTTTGAGCAGAGTCATCAGAATTATCCTCTGCCTTTCGTTTTGTGTGCACTTTTCGAGCATATTCAACATCTTTCGACATCGGTTCGGGCAGCTCTTCAACGGCAGAATTCTGAATGTTCTCCATCCATTGTGAGACCTCATCGTTGATGCCACAACCAGCAGCATGACCTGCGAAGAAACCAGCATAACAAATGATGAGTATATTGTTATAATACATACAAAAACCGCCTTGTACACACAGAAAGCAAGACAACCCCATAAAATAAATGCTCTGTTCGAATTTTTGCTGACGCAGTGAAAATGAATTTATTCATTTAAAAATCGCATTTACCGTGATTGCTTGCAATCAAATGAAGAGACTGGATTCTCAGTACGAGATTTTTGTATATAACCATTCAATATGTGAATACTTCAAAGATGAGTACTCTCAAAATTTATCTAGTTAGTTGTTTTTAAGAAATATTTTTAATGGATAGCGACAGGATAACTATAAAGAGATTTTGTTTGTCATAAAAAGGTTTGTTCACTGACGGAAATTGTACACAAGAAATCGTAGAACTGTCGCAATTAAATTTTGAGGGTGAGAAAAGCTCGCTGCAGAGCCTAATGTACATTCAGTCTACTCCTAACAAAGAAATAGTGTTATGAATATCAAAAGTAATCCTAAAAGCTTCTTACTCAGAAGGATTTTCCACCGCTGGATTTTTTTAGCCAGATGCTTTTAGTTTGAATCGAAAATCTCAAAACCGAAGAATTAGTCTAAAATAGTTATTCTGTTACTTCTGCAATACAACCCCAACATAACACTGGTTCACTCTAGAGCTCGTTGAGTCAGCTACTTAAATAATTTTATTTTCCATAAAAAACCATAGAGTTAAATCATCCTAATGAAATAAAAAATATGAAACCCAATCCTTTGAACAAACATGCGAACCATTCATAATTCAATATTTTACTAATTCATTAAGAGCTGATTTTTTTGTAATGAATTGTAATAAAAGCTGTTACGTTTGCGGTTTAAATTGAACCCACAAAATGAAAAGCAGATAAAGGTTGCGTGCTTGGAGGAGGAACTGAATGATCTGCGGAAAATTGTAGTCATCTCCTCTCCATAGTTGCAACCACAAATACACCTGTTCTTAAGGACTGTCCTTGTGGAAGCGCCACCGCTTCTAATGGGAAAATACACGAACATCAGAAATCAACAAGTCTGCGTTTCTATAGAATCTTTTTGCGTGTTTCTGGGGACGTTCTTATGGTCTGACAATAAAGATAAATTTCAGTCACATAGGCGTTCGCGGACAAGCAACATTGGGATATTGTTGAAAACGCTACCAAAATTTCGAAACGATGCTTGCAAGTTCACACCAAGATTCAGTAGTAATTATTGTTCAGGCAGATAAGCAATGCGGAGAATGATTCAATGATTCTATTCGAGTACAGTTAGGCCGAAGTACCAAAAATATCACAAACGCAACAGCTTCAATAAAGTGGTTGCATCAATTACAGACAAAAGACTAATAGACGAAATTAGGTGGTGGTAAAGAAAATTAATATCTACGGATTTGTAATGATATGGAGTTGTTTAGCCTCTTCTTTATTACTCTCTGATTGTAGAATCTTTTGATCCTGAAGAAGGCCTGATTCATTACTAAGCTTCCTACAGTTTCAAAAATTGGAATCCAATTTTTTAGGATGTCTACAACAAATTGAAAACTTGCAGTCGTCGTGCAGTGAAAATTACACCAAAACAAGACACACACACACGTGCATACACGCTAGAAAAACACAGCCCCAAGTAAAGTAACTCTAAATGCATTCATCGATATTTTCACAGACTAAACAAGGCTAATGAAGAGTTGTTTACGACTCGTCTACAAAACTGAAGCAGCTTAGCCTTATGCACTTCCGAACTACCTGTAGTTTGTGTATGAGAGACTCTAAAGCAAATGTAATAAATTTGCAATATTCCCAAATGAAGTTGGAAGGCACAAAAGGTGCGATGGTGAAGAGAAGGAGCGAGAGGAGAAATAAAGGGGGAATAATTTTATTGATCAGCCAAAACATTATGTGATCTACGTCATAAAAGGTTGAACATTTCATGACACAAACGAAGGAATTTACTATCGGGTTCTTGGATACTTCATACTGGTATAAGTGGTACGGAGTATTTATCTCTTAAAAATCTTTATTTTACTATATATTATTCGATATTTGATTGTATTATCCTAAGGTTGAATAAAGTAAAACATACATGCATATTCATTTCAGTTTATCGATTACCAACCTCATAAGTATCTCGTAGAATCTCGTAGAATCAGCCTCTGATAAAGTGGCAACTAATGAATGTGATATTTCGTAGAGACATAGATGCACAAAATAAGAGACAGATACAGAATAAGAGACACAGATGCATGTTCTTCAAAAGCAATTTAATTTGTGGACGGAAATTGCACAAATCTCCTGCCCACAAGTTATTTATGATTACGATTCCCGAATTACAATCTCAATTCGTTGGTGCATGAAATTGTCATTTTATATGGTTTGTGAAAAGATTTCGACTTCGACACGTAAACATCCTCCCTCATCCTCAGCAAATAATTTCAGTTAAACTCACATTAATTTCACGTGTTTAAACTCTTAGTCTTCTGCAATACACTCTTTTTGATACGTGTCATTTGACGACAGAAAACTGTGCAATCGAAATTCAAATCTTAATTCTATTGCGGTCACATCATCCGAAATTTCTGTTGATTTACGACTTCTCGAATGTTTTGTTATATTATTTTGAGACTTCATTTCAGCTTGGGCAAGGGAGCTAATTATAATTTTAATTTTGGCCAAGTCTAATTTCATTCTAGATTTCTCAGTTTAATGCAGACCGTGTGCGTCTTTAGCTGCATTTATTTCTTCATAAGAGATAAACTCCTTTTATTTTCATTGTCGTGTTCTGCGAACGATTTGCGTAATTATTTTGTCCTGTCAAGCTCGTATGAGAGATATATAAGTTTGATATTTCACATGCAATGTATACACATGCATGGTAGGTATCGCATATGTATCGGTATGTTCGTTGAACTGTTTATTCTACAATATCTCCGCTCATTTTATTTCTGTAAATTTACGTCTACAAATGCAAAATCTTTAGTTTTTTGTAGAACCAAATTAAATCCGGAATCCGGAATTAAATCCGCCTGAAATGATGAAATGATCTCTATTTGCATCTTGAGTTGATAATTACAAGATAATTTTTGCTATTTGAATAAATAATGGACGCAATGAAGCTGTTGAAGAATAACGATAAGAATAAGAACAACGTTGCAACGCTCACGAGGGAATATATTTTAAAGGCTTCAAGAAAGTTCTGAGTGTTTACCTTCACGCCTAGGAGGTGGTCTATTTTAGTTTTATAGCCCTTGTAAAAATCACAATGGGCTACGTTGACCTAGGCTGTGCGCCCTGACGTCTTATGACGTCTTTACTTTATGCCGTTAAGAATTTTTCGCTATGATCTGCATTATTTTTTAATGCTAATTTATTCAACTCAAAGTCGATAAATATTAAATATTTATAGATGACAACTTGGCTAAAATTCAACTGCTATGACTGACTACTAGATTCAGTGGTTACGAAATATGTTTTATTTTTTCTACTTCACCGCATTTTTAAACGTTTCGCCCACTTAAAAACGCTCAACCAATAAACCCCTTCTACGACTTCTTCTTTTCCTTTTAATTTCTTTCTTCAAAAACAATCAAGTCGCACGCTTTCTTATAACTCTATTGATGAAAGCTCTTCGAAAACTGTTCAAGTGAATTATTGAAATTCAATAAACTTTATATAATTCCAAGCAATCGACTGTACTAACACCAACAGCAACCGTAAGTAGAGAGAAATATTTGAAAATTGAACACAAGTGCTGTCGAGAAATTGTAAACTTCGCCCAAAAGTTTGCGAAAATGACGACAGCATTCGGTACGTCCGTCGAACCACTTGAGCACCGTGGTGTTGCATTTTATGAGAAAGACTGGATATTCATAAACACGAAAATGAGGGGAAAATATTAAGTACAGATGGATCCATTAGCAAGGTGTAAGCCGAGTTGATTCGCGGTAAATTAAGGACTTGCAGAGGAAACCGCTACGGAAAAGCATTGTTAAAAATTTTATTTCCTGTGGCATTCGGTGGCATGAGTTAGTTAACTGCAATTCGCATAAAATATGTGATGGAGTGGGAGGCAAATGATTATTTTCTCCACAGAATTTCATCCATAAATCGATTTTATAAACACTTTCTAAAGTATTGTAAATTACGAATCCCTTTTTTATTCCAAAATAGTATATTATAACTCCCTTCGACGTCATTAGAAGTGTGCTACACTTCTAATTAAACTTTTGCCTTTTTTGATAGTTTTGCCTACGTGTTTTTATAAAAACACGTCACGCTTAGTCAGAATAAGTGACGTCAGAATAAGAAAATGGAAGAAACAAAAAGCGAAAAAATGTATAAAACCTTTCTACTTCAATTTATATTTAGCTTTTTGACAATTAATAAATTCGTAAGTTTGGCAAATAACTTCGTTCATTTTTTGTTCCACTATCAGTAAGTTCTTTTAACTTTACTTAGCTTTTGCCAACAAAATCTCGTGCAGGAATCTTTTATCTCACATTAAAGACCGAACAAATTTATTTCCCAATGCAATAGAAATTTAAAATGTAAAAAATTTGTAAATAGCGGGGCACCGCAGAACGTAAATCGTTTGCCGAGCAGAGCTTGCCTCTTTCTGGGTGTTTGGTGACTCTCGAGGAGTGTCGTGAATCGATTACCGTTAACTCTTCCGCCATTAGAAAACGGCGTGTGTATATCACGACAGAATGTGCGCTAGTGTGTTTGAATAAATTTATAGGGTAGCTCGAATGTATTCAAATAAACCCAAACCGACTGCAAAAAATAAGTTTTCGAGGGATTGATGTCTCCCATTGAAAGCTGCAAACTCCGATTTGTGGTATATCCAATTGTTATTGTTATTGTTTTTGTTATTGATGTTACCGTTATTGTTCGTAATACTGCTGTTGTTGCCATCGTGATCCTTTTAAGGCTTCTAATACTTTTGCTGGTATGCCCAAATTTAAACAAGACGAATGACGATCTTTTCCCAAATTCAGTTTTTTTATGAGCACCTACATTACCCATGAACGCGGTTATACATATAGATGCAAAATATACACATACAAGATATATAGTCTGATGTGTGTATACATTATGGAGATGTGGTCGTGTCGTATGAATATATGCCAATGCAATTATTATTCAACAATGAATATCGAAATTGTTATGTGATCCCACACGGAACTACTGTAGCATCCTGTGCTTCAGCGACACCACCATTAGTGGAAGCAATCATGAATGATTTCTACACATATCCACGCATACTCGATTTATCCCTGGCGAGCATTATTTATACCCTGTATCCAAAGGGTAATTTGAGCTTATCTCTGAACCGCATTAAAACAGGCGTAACAGGTAGATAAAAGTATATACGTTCCCACTCAGAATCAGCGCCTGATAAGCTCCCCTATCTGTCTGCCTGTAAAAGTCAAATTATTTGAGAACGCATAGAGGTATCGTCTTGGACTCTGGTACAAATATCCTGTTTCCCCAGGGCATATGGGATTGATAATGGGCGGAATGGAATTTAACCAGACTAGAAATAAGTGTGGTGCACCCACTGAGAACTAAGATCACAACTACATAACAGCCTATAGCAATCCATTACATATATTCTGTCAGCTAAGGCGTTTACTGAAAGAATGAATGTAATCGGGACCAATTCTTAAATCACACGGAAGTTTGTTTGCGATTATTTTTCAGTTTATCTGCTTATGAGTAAAATTGAAGCATAGTTGTTAAGTGTTTTCAAGTTTGCGCTCTAGGAAAATGTAACCTCTCAAAAATGTGCGCGAACCCCCCCCCCTCGCTCGTTACTATAAACAAATTGTATATGATTTATGCTACGGGTGTGGAGCGTATAAGTTTCGACCAGACCAAATTGAGGGTTATTATTTGTTTAATACTCATAGTATGAAGAATGAATGCATGCAGAGAAAGCGTGATATTTCTCCATCAAGAGAACCGCTCCTCACCTTTGCTTCGACGAGAGCAAACTCGAATTCGGAGTGAGCTCGAGTTTTTATGGTGTGTGTGCATGTGAGAGATAGAGAGAGAGAGAGAGAGAAACAAATCACATCTTTAGATTTAACAATTTCAAAGAAGTGTATAATTCCAAAAAAAAAAAAAAAAAAAAAAAATATATATATATATATATATATATATATATATATATATATATATATATATATATATATATATATATATATATATATATATATATATATATATATATATATATATATATATATATATATATATATATATATATATATATATATATATATATATATATATATATATATATATATATATATATATATATATATATATATATATATATATATATATATATATATATATATATATATATATATATATATATATATATATATATATATATATATATATATATATATATATATATATATATATATATATATATATATATATATATATATATATATATATATATATATATATATATATATATATATATATATATATATATATATATATATATATATATATATATATATATATATATATATATATATATATATATATATATATATATATATATATATATATATATATAATATATATATATATATATATATATATATATATATATATATATATATATATATATATATATATATATATATATATATATATATATATATATATATATATATATATATATATATATATATATATATATATATATATATATATATATATATATATATATATATATATATATATATATATATATATATATATATATATATATATATATATATATATATATATATATATATATATATATATATATATATATATATATATATATATATATATATATATATATATATATATATATATATATATATATATATATATATATATATATATATATATATATATATATATATATATATATATATATATATATATATATATAATATATATATATATATATATATATATATATATATATATATATATATATATATATATATATATATATATATATATATATATATATATATATATATATATATATATATATATATATATATATATATATATATATATATATATATATATATATATATATATATATATATATATATATATATATATATATATATATATATATATATATATATATATATATATATATATATATATATATATATATATATATATATATATATATATATATATATATATATATATATATATATATATATATATATATATATATATATATATATATATATATATATATATATATATATATATATATATATATATATATATATATATATATATATATATATATATATATATATATATATATATATATATATATATATATATATATATATATATATATATA